>JARFXV010000968.1:492500-837500 GCA_031761425.1 Cosmopolites sordidus
ACTATTTGGAAAACATTAAATAGGACGTCCTACCCCACCCACCGTATTCACCAGACTTAGCCCTTTCAGATTACCACTTATTTTGATCAATACAGCAGGGGCTTTCAGAACAACACTTCAATTCGCACGACGATGTGCAAATTTAGCTTGATGAATAGTTGGTCTCAAAAAACCAAAAACTCTTTTGGCGCGGAATCCATTCTTTGACAGAAAGATGGGAAAAAGTAATACCTATCGATGACCAATATATTGATTATTAAGGTAATTTATTTTGTTATGGAAACAAACACTAAAATTTTGCGAAAAAATCGACATAATTTCGAAAAATCGACATATTAACCGAAACACCTAATAATATGTAATGAATATTTATGTGATATTTACTTGTATCGTTATTAAATGTTTATTATATAACTATATAATTATTATTACTATTATTCTAGTGATATTTTCATCAAAAAATATAGACTGATAATACTAGGGTTATTTAAGAAACTCTCGGCCTGACACAGGATGGCGCAAATAAGATAAATAACTATGGCATTTGTCAAGGTATGTTTCCCTTTCGTTTTCGAAGCTAAAAAAGAAAGCTGTTAAATTTAAACCTGATAGTCCTATTGGATAAAGGGCAGAGAAAGATACCTAGAGGTATTTATGATGGGACAAGACCAAAGGAATATTGGAAAATGAAAACGAAGAAATAAATAGAAGAAACAACTCAGATTAACCAAAAGTATTAAATTACGAAGAATTATGTGGTTAGGAAACCTGGAAAAATTGCAGGTGGAGGGAATGGCAAATATAAATCGGTATGGATAACCAATAGGTAAAAGAACAAAGGGAAAACTATGGAAAAGATGGACGGAGCAAGGACAAGAGAATTTGAAAGCGATTGAAACTGGACCTGGACGACCAGGGCAACAAATGAAGAATGGAGATGAATTACACAGGTCAACAGTTGTTTTACTGCCGACGTATTTAGAGATGATTTCGTACGAATTTGATGCCCTGAATTCAAATATGGCATTAATTTTTGCCTAGGAGATCAAATTTTTAAAGTATAACATTTTCGTGAAATATACGTTACACTATTTTAAGTTTAATCCATGAATCAAATAAAAAATCAAATATGGAATTTTTATTATTATATTATACAAATATTATTATATACAAAGATGGAAGAAAAAGTCAACTATGAGAGGCAATACTCGTCCTCACAGAGCTCTGGTAGCTGGTGAAACGTTGGGATCTTCACTTCCTCTGAGTGAGGGACCGGGCGTCTTACAGAGACTAAATCAGTATAAATCCACTTGCTACGATAGTTTCGATTGATTCCAGTAATATTTACTATGCAGAAATAACAGTCATCGAAGTGGTTTTTGAGTTCTCTCCAAAACACCGGTACACCAAATTTTAGACTTTCTCTTTTCCCAGTAGTCCACTGTTGTAAATGCCCTGTACACGTTTTATAAACTAGATGTAGTGCCCAGGTTTTATCCTGATCACCAAGTCAACACCAAGATAAGCTCTCTTTACTCCAACTCTCTTTACTTCCAACTTCCAAGATAAGCTCTCTTTACAATGTTACTAACAATTTTTCTGTTTTATTTTAACGTGTATTCTCCGGATGATTCTTCTACTTGAACTCATTTTATTTCTATTCAACAACACAAAACAACAATCTACAAGACAGTGCGTTTTAGGTTAACTTTATCACAACTATTTCCTAAACACAAATATTACGCAAGGCAACCTTCGATCTATCCTGCGTAGCGATAACTAGCAAACTCATCTCAATTCTAGTTCAAGCTTGAAGGTCACTTCAGTTGCCGGAAAAGCAATGCTTATGTCATCTGGTGAATTGTCCTGGAACTAACTTAACGGCAGAGTGACAATAGGGCAAATATACAGAAACCAATCCTTGCATAATAATTTTAGAACAGCCATATTAGAATGTATTGTACTGAAAAAAACACTGATAGATAAGTGGATGTACCTAAACAAAGTAGAGCAGATAGAGAAAAACTGGTTTTATATTTAGATTTAGACCCCCAAATATAGTTAAAATCAGTTTTAAAATCCCAGGCACCAAAAAAAACATGTTCGTACATGTTTTTTTTGGTGCCTGGGAATTTTTCGTACTTCTCAAGCAAGTCTGGAGTAATTAAATATTGTGGCTTGGTCAGTTGATGACATCATTCGTATACGAAGCTAGTTCATAAATTATGGTTTTAATAAGAAAGAAAAAGAATTATTCGAGGAATTTATTTTTCTTATTACGTACATCTACATCATAACTGCCTTGAATTTTTGGAAAGGATATTTTTGGAAGGTAGAGACAATTAATATCATAATCTTTCAGGAGATTAGAAAATAAAATTGTTTCAAACATTTTCAATGTATATTTGCCTATTCCAGGTAGGGGCAAAACACCCTACATGGAGTATGGATGAATTCTTTTGCTTATAAATATTTCTCTCTATGAGTCCACTATGTAATTTTTTAAGCATACCTGGTAATCAGGGTTCTGGCAACGACGAACAGCTTCGCGTGTCTGTCCGTGGATGGCGAAAGATGTATGAGAATATACCCGCAATCCGACATCGCCAATTTATATGGTCTGAGGCTTTGATCATTCCTTCAGACATATTCGAAGCGTTCAGCTTCAGTCCGACTGATGATGGCTATAAGAATAGAAACCGATTTCGGGGGACCCTTGCTGACGTTATGGTAGTGGCTGAAGGAATGACCAAAACACCCTACGTGTAGTATGGGTAAATTTTCATTTGCTTGTAAATAATATATATATATATATATATATATATATATATATATATATATATATATATATATATATATATATATATATATATATATTGTAATAGTCAAAAAAACAGCAATAAACTATAACATCTTTTTGGAAGTAAGAAAAGAAACATCGAAGCTAATTAAACAAACTAAAAGAAAATATG
Organism: Cosmopolites sordidus; assembly: GCA_031761425.1. Lineage (NCBI taxonomy): Eukaryota > Metazoa > Arthropoda > Insecta > Coleoptera > Curculionidae > Cosmopolites > Cosmopolites sordidus. The sequence goes on from JARFXV010000968.1 coordinate 495,473, forward strand.
AAAACAATCAACTTAATGAAATAGAAAAAGATTTCCAAAGAAATTACACCCAACATTTTTACAAAATATTTAAAACTAAATTAACAGGCTATCAACTGCAAAGTCTTTGCTTCCAAAAGGAAAACGGACAATTAGCTCTAAATAACCAAGACAATTGCAAAGAACTTGAGAAATATTTTGAACAAATACTAAACTGTCCTGAGTCCTTAAACAAATTACCAACATTAAACCCTAAACAAACAAACCCTGATTCATTACCATCGAATGAAGATGAAATAATTAGACAAATCAAGAGGCTTAAAAATAACAAAGCTTCTGGTGAAGATGGAATCACTGCTGAACTTTTGAAATCCGCTGGTCCAGGCACAATCAAGGAATTAACCAAAATTCTACAAGAAGTTTGGCGAACCGAACGGATTCCGGAAGATTGGAAAGATGCTCTAATCCATCCACTACACAAGAAAGGAGATAGAACGGATGTAAACAACTATAGAGGGATATCTCTTTTCTCTGTTTGTTACAAGATTCTATCTCAATGTATACTAGACACTGCACAGGGACAGTTAGAACCTAAAATTGGTGAATATCCTGCAGGTTTTCGACTGAACAGATCCTGCCCTGCCCTAAGACATCAAAAACTGTACAATAAAAATCTCGTCTGTACATTTGTGGATTTCAAAAAAGAGATGATTCTATTGACCGCGAATATTTATTCCGAATCTTGAAAGAACAAGGACTAGATCTGAAAACGCTGGCAATTATTAAAGCAACATTAACTAACACAAGGTCAAAAGTTAAATCCATGGGTGACATCTCAGAGCCCTTCGAAATTAAAACTGAAGTGAGACAAGGGGCTGGACTCTCGCTACTCTTATTTAACTGTGTTCTAGAAAAAGTAATACAGGAGTGGCGTGAAAAAAGTCGGCCCTGAATATTGACCAGCCCATTAAACTGGGGGGAACCAACATCAAAATTGATTGTCTGGCGTTTGCTGATGATCTAGCAATTTTGGCTCAAGATGTATTAACGGCACAGACACAGATTGAAATACTAAAAGAAACAGCAGAAAAGGTAGGACTCCAAATTTCCTTTGAAAATACACACTTCATGACCTGCAACAGACTAAGAACACCATTCCTAAAAACAAAATATGGTAACATCAGACGAGTCTCTCAATTCAAATATTTGGGTGAAATAATCATGGAAAATGGGTTGGAGAAAGCGGTCAATAAGGGTAGATGTCAAAAATGGAAACGGCATTGAAACAAAATATTTAAAACAAAAAAATGCCTATCTAAAAACCCAAAACTGAGACATTACAACACAGTTATTAAGCCAGTATGTCTATATGGGGCAGAAACGCTCATTTTGAATAGAAAGAGAGACATCGAGGACATTGAAAAGAAGGAAAGAAAAATCATAAGAAAAACCTTAGGCCCTAAACAAATAAATAGAACAACATACCGACTTCGAGAAAACCAAGAAATCAAACAATACACAGATATACATAACGATATGAGAAAAAGAAGACTTAAATTTTAAGGACACAAAACGGATGAATCCGAGTAGGCTAACTAGACAAATAGTCGAATTTTATGAAAATAGGAGCAGAGCTAAAGTAGAAATAATTAAATGTATTGCTGCAATTAAAGAGGACCTAAGATCAGCAAATATTACACAAAGTGAAATTCAGGATAGAGGCTGTTTCAGACACAAGGTTGACGTTTGGAAGGTTGACCAGAGAGCAGAGAGAAAAATGTAGGAAGACTGGAACAACTTGGTCTGACGAAAGGAAGAAAGCTCATAGCGAAAGAGTGAAATTAGTATGGGCGCAAGGGAAGGCTAACAACAAACGCCTCTAATTGTACTTCGCGTGGTCGACCAGGGCCCATACGTGAATAATAATAACAAGTCTGGGCTTTCCTCTGCCACTCGGGTTGAATATACTTAACGATGCCATCAGTCCATCGTACTTTCGGTCTTCTTCGCGGACGTTTGCGGTCAAGCGGTATCCACTCCAGGATCGCCTTGGTCCATCTGTCGTCCGATTGTCTCGCTATATGGCCTGCCCATCTCCAATTGCTTTACTATTCCAATGATGTCATACACTTTCGTTTGTTCCCTGATCCATGAGCAGGGTTTCCTCTCTCGTCTTGTAATGCCAAGCATATATCTTTCCATTCCCCTCTACGCTACCCGAAGTTTTTGAATCGATTGCGATATGAGTGTCCAGGTTTCACTTCCGTATGTCATAACGGGTCGAAGACTTTTCTTTTCAGGCAAGAACCGCATATATATTACGGAGTGTGAAACAATAGATTATTGACTTGTATGAAAAAGAATCTTATTATTCCTCCACTTTGTCAATCAATTGTATAACAGAAATTTTAAAATAATAATAAGCATCAAATTTCGTCAGACATGACTATTATATTCGTTATTCCGTTTTTATTTTATATAATATTAATATCTGCTTTTTCTTCTTCATTTTTTTGGGCTTTTTCATTTTCTTCTTCATTTCGTAAATATGTTTTATCATGTATTTGAATTTGGTTCCTTTTTATTTTGTTATCGTTTATTTAAAAGATATTTAGGGAATTTAAAACCAAAGGCGCGCTAACACCTTGAACAATATATCAGTTGGATTCAGAGCTTAATGTGGATTTCGATCTAAGGTTATTGCCTAGTGATTAAACCCTTTCAGCACTCTCTATCGATTGTCAATCCTTGGGTTTGCCAAGATACTAAATATTAAACAAAAACCAAGCGGATATAGCTTAAGAGAGAGTTTCACCAGCAGCTAATGTCCATGGTTCGGAACTCATTAACAAGACCGGACATAAACCCCACATCAATCCTATTGGAACCTTTGATGTAAAACATTAAACTCGAAGAGATTTACCTCTAAACACCAAATGACCATCATCAGGAGATGATTCAATCTAATTGAAATCAGATTGAATCATTTCCTGATAATGCTAACATGGTTAGCGAAACGTGCGTCGAGAAGATAAAAAAAAATTAGGTGTCAACTTTCTTCGACTTTAATAAATTCAACAGTTCTTACAGAAAAATTTAAAATATTTATTATTTAGTAAAATATAATGGAAATATTCTTATCTGAACAAAATGCAATGAATAAAATATTAGTTTTTAAGAATTCTCAAAATATAATGGAATATTTTAATCTCTGGAGGAAACTGACACTGAATGAAGAAAAGGTAATAGTTTCTTTAAATTATATAATATTCTAGGTCTATAATTTATATGTTTTTATACTTCGTTTAAATCTTAATGTGTAATATCTTAAAAATTATGTCAAAAGGCTAAAATATAGTACTATATAATTATGCAAATAAGACTAATTATTAATTCAAATTTGTGTATTATATCTAAAAAGCCCCAGCATAAAGATTAAAATGAGTCGACATGTGTTCATCGTTATTTTAATGTATTAAAAAAAAAATTGAATCATATATCAAGTGGGCAAGAGTTTATGTGCTTCAATTATCAAAATATTAGTACAGATGTTATCTATAAGGAAATAGAATTTATGTTGTTACAACATACGTTTACAATCAAATATACTTCTTTACTATAATAATAGTTATTTAAAGATATTAAATATTTGTCAAATAAATATAAAGAATTACAGGTAAATGCATACAGGTTCATACCAGTTTTAAAACGGATTAAAATAGCGAATAAAAAGTTTGCCCCAAATTTTATGATGACAACGAAATTCTGGAAAATGTTCGAGCGAGAATGAGTGGTATAAGGCTATCGCAGAGGGTACCATCACTATGGTGCGGAAAAAACACGGAATAAGCAAAAACACCAAAATGAGGCTAGCGAGAACACTTATATTCCCCATCGTTAGATATGCCGCTGAGTCTTGGACTCCAAAAACAGCTGATAGAAGGCGTATTGATGCCTTCGAAATCTTCACATGGGGGCGTATTCTCAGGATCCCGTGGACTGAGAAACGCACTAATGAATCCATTTTGGCCGAACTGAACATCACTAAAAGACTCGAAGCAAAACAATTAAGAAATCCATACTGAAGTATTTCGGCTACATCATGCGAAGAGAGAATGATTTCCTTGAAAAGCTGGTTGGGCAGCCGAGTTGTGAATGGCCGACGACCGAGAAGAATGGCGAAACAAGGCATCAGCATGAATGATCAAATACATATTGCGCTGTCACGATGCTCAGTGGCGAGCAGCACGATTATTGTCTATTCACCATTGTCCATTCACTGCAGGATGAAGGCCTCTTTAGTATGCTTCCAACTCGCGTGGTCCTGACCTCTGCCATTCGGGTTATACTTGATGATGCCAATATATTTGATGATGTTATCAGTTCATACTGTTTTTGGTCTCCTTCGTGGTCGTTTATGATCAAGCAGTATCCATCCCAGTCACACCCTGCATCTTTTTAATAATTAACATTTGCCAACACATTTATTGACCAAATCCTCTTATTTGGACCTCTACTATCACCAGTTGCTCTATGGCGGATACGTTATAGGACATCCTGTATATGTCCACTGAGATTAAACACAACAGCTCGAACTTCAGTTTTTTCACTCACAAGTCTTCACCAGTCTTATACCAACAAAATTGTTGGTTCTGGAGCAGAATAAACCAGTGGCGGCTTGTCCGGAAGGGCGTTGGTGCGCCGCTCCTCCAGCATTTATCGCAGTAAACGATTTTTAAGAGCAAAACACTCTGGTTCACCTCCTGTATAGGGTTTCAATAGTAGGAAAAGAAAAAAGAAGGAAGCGAAAAGCAACAAAAATCTTCAGCAGCACTATTTTCTTCTACGCCCTCCCACTTTAAAAACCAACGAGCCGCCACTGGAAGAAACCCTTAAAGATTGACCACTGTTAGCCAATGGTATGTATCCAAAGTTTCTTAGAAAACAATCTAACATAAACGTCACAATTGTTATCTTTACATAAACATTTTATTTTTACATATCTGTTTTATTTCAATTGAATTTTCATAGCCCAAGCAGTATAAACACTGTAAAAATATGTACTACAAAACAGATTCAAATATATTTTAATATCGTAAATTGTGTCTTTTTTTTATAACTACAATAACGAATAAATATTTGGACTGACCTAAAATCTTAATGCAGAGTCAATCTTTTTGATAAACTGATTTAAATGCAAAGTACACATAGATGATATTAACAGATATTGTTCCGTATACTTCTCATGTCAAAATCATTTACATAATACATAATGTGGAAGCTGGATACAGGAACTATTTAAACAAAGCATTTTTCTATTGTGTACGCCCATGAATAAAATAATAATAATAATGTGGCGCTACACATTTACATTTCCATCTGCCAAACGTATGTTTTCTCGCCAACTGAACGATCATTTATTTAAATTATAAACAAATTTATTACAGCGCAATACAAATTGTTCGATGTGAAGTAAGCATTATTCAATTTACTTCCGACGGTTTAGTTTAATAGGAACCATAAAATTTAATTGCTTACAAGACCAGCTTCCTGAAGAGTTATGGGAATATGTTTTATTTAATTTTTTGATGGTGTAAACAAAATATATTACATCGATTTTCCTTAATAAATTTTATAATTTTAATTATAGTATAATGTAGCGCTAAATAAGTGTTACTGTTATAACAGGTACAGTTAAAAATAAACTATTATGATGTAGACTTAAACATACACACATTCACTTACACTACAGGCGAAAAGTTTTAAAAAACTTTTGAAACTTCCCAAACTTCTTTGAATTAAAAAGAATTATATTTTTGTATAACTAGGTAATATTGATTATAGTTTATTCAAGTTAATATACTGTATTCATACCAGTGGCCGCTCGTGGGTTTTTAAAGTGGGAGGGCGTAGAAGATAGAATAGTGCTGCTGAAGATTTTTTTTGCTTTCCCCTTCCTCCTTTTTACTTTTCGTGCTATTGGAACCCTATACAAGAGGTGAACCAGAAAACCATTACAATTGTATATTGTTACTACTTACAAGGACATTGGGGTATGGGTTGTTGCTTATTGCGCAGATAAATGAATGAATAAGAAGGTACTTACCGTTTCCCGAACAGTAAACCATTCAAACAGTTGATTGTAACTGCAAAGTTTTATGACAAAAAAGGGTTATTGTACACATTTTTGGGGGTGAATAGCCCTCAGCGTTTCCTAGTTTTTAAAGTGAAATTCCACTCGCCTGTTTTTGTCGAAACTAAATTTTCAATAACTTTTTCATTATAGACCAGAATTAGTTCGACCAGAGCACTCTCAATATTTTACATACCTAAAGCATTTAATTTATCTTCCCCCATTTAATTTCTTAAATATGTTTTAATCAAGTTCAAAGTCGTAAAAACACTTTTCGGCTTCGGCTATGGTCATCGGTATAGTTAATAGTATTCTCAATGCGTTAGTGATTTATTTAATCGGGCCTTGAATAACAATTTTAAAATTGGGTTCTTCAAATCTTCTTTTTCAATCGTCCGAAAACTTTCACATATAGTTTACTATCAAATTTTCGCGTAACCCTATTTTTACATTATTTCGGAACTTGACTCAAATTCAACACGGGCGTGGGAGGACGGTTAATTTTTAATTCAACTTTCTCTTCCAAACTTAAATTAGTCATTATTAACTGTTTTAAATCAGACATCTTCATGTTTGCAATTAAAAGTTGATTATGTTTATTTAAAAAGGACTACTCAGTATGTAGGTACGTAGCAAATCCCAAATCAAAACAAGTATTCGCGAGGCGAACGAAATACGTGACGCGAGACAAATCAAGCGCTCCATACCCGTCAAATCAGCGTTTAAAACTAATTGCCGATACGCTCGGTCGCAGGGAATCTACGTCCAAATCACATGTTTTAGGAAGCAGTTAACCCCCCGAATTCGAGCAACCACAAAATCATGTAACGCCAATAACGACGAGATAAGATAACGTGGCGTACGGTCGCTGGAGGTAAACGTCCGACCCACGATGTAAAAATTATGGCGAGAGGATGGAATTTTTATCCACATTATTTGGTGTGATGGACAGACGTTCTTCCACATTTGGAGATTTTAATTTTTAATAATATCTTAAAATGAGTGAAAGGAAATAAACTGAACGCAAATAAAATATGGTGTTTTGCTCTGAAAAATTGTCTACTGTGATACATGTTGGAGGGGCGGTGCCCCACGCCCTCCCTCGCGGGCCGCTACTGATTTATACCCATTGTCAAGAACTTTCCGCGAAACCGTGGTGGTTTTTATTATGGTGAGGGGTTGTTTCTTGGTATATGGGGTCGAAGATTTTGTTAGAATCCCTGGAATATTAAATAAAGAAAATTTTAAGGAAAATTTAAAGGAAAATTTAATACATCATGCAGTCCTATTGAGAATAAGATTAATTGAGCCTAATTTTGTTTTTCAATAAGATACTAACCCAAAATATACCTTAAAACAAGACTATCTTGAAAGGAAATAATGAAGGAACTATTAGGGTTATAAAAAGGCCAGGGTAATAACCAAACCTCAACTCCATTGTGGTTCTCTGGAATGAGTTAGACCGAAACATCTGTGAGCACTATCCAATATCGCAAGAACATTTGTGGGACTTGCTTAAAGACAGTTGGGAAAAAATACTTACGACTAAAATAGAAAAGCTCCTTGCAAGCATGCCAGCAATTGTATAAGAGGTACAAAATGTACGAATTGTACAATACACGGTCACTACTATGAAAACACAATATCTCCAGAATGCTTTGAGATTTCTTAACAGAATTTTGCCCCTCACGAGCTGATCCACTGATATAATTGTTTCTAAAAATAAATAAGTTGCTTTTTCACCTACTTACAACACAAAACTTTTGAATTCACGTTACAAAAAAAATAAATATTTTTTCAAATTTATTAGTGGTCTTAAACTTTTGGCGTGGGGTGTATATCAAAATATCTTATAAATAAGATCATTTTATAAACACTAAATAATTACAAATTAAATGGGTCTTTGACCAAAATAGAAATACTAAGCCCTATAAAAACTTTGTAGAACAACATATCTCCGGGAGTAAACAACATACCTGCAGAGTTCCTAAAGGTAGACTCATATTTAACTACCGAGATTTTAATTCTAATAAGTAGACCTGACCGAACCAAACTAACCTAAACCAAACCAAATAAATACCACTAGAATTCTCATAGAACAATCTCTGGAATGAAGAACGCCAGTATTACTAAAAGTATTCTCGAAAAAAATAATTGTTCTTATATGAATGTTCTAAATGGAGCATTATTCATAATGTAAGCAATACTGAAACATTTAATATTTTCTTCATAAGACGTCTTACTTGAACCATATGCAATACTGGCCAAACCTTTCAAGAAACAATAACTTATCTAGATAGACTCTCAAGAGAAGCCTGCAGGATTTGTTTTTAAAATAAATATAACCAGACGAAATTAATGAGAATCAATACAGGAACAACACCATATTCTATATAAACAATAGTTCCATTGAATATGTTAAAGTGTCGGAATTACCATCACACAAAATGAAGGAAGGAAGAAGAAGCTAATGGTAGTAATATGATACGAAAAATGTAACTAGCCTCTAATTTGCTTAACCTTAAGTGGAATTATACGCAGTACTTTAACAAATACACAAACAAAACTGCAAATCTCCAATCAAACGTTAAGTCAGTCCTACTGTATGGATATGAAGTTTAGGTCATGAAGAAAAGGAAGAAAACATTTTTAGGTCTGCAGTAATAATAGACAGCAAATAATACTTCGTATATTCTAGTTAAATCGAATCATTACTGATGACAATGTTCACCTATAAAGTAGGGTTAGATATGCTCTTCGTTGTTCGACAAGTCTCCAACGAAGTAGGTGTGCGAACTGGAGGCATTTCACAGCATTTGCCACAACCACAAGAATATTTCTAAGCTTGATAGATTACGGGAAATACCTCAGAACATGATTAAGACAAAAATGTTTAAACCCTCTACTTTGCCACTTAAAAGTAAACAATCTAAAAGTATAACATTTTTCATGTTCAAAAGTGTAAAATTGTGTGGTAGAGTGTGTAAAATTTCAGTTTGATTCAAAAATGTATACTGCAATCTAAGAACGTACATACAGGGTGTACAGGAAAGTGCTTTCGTAAATTTAGCCAAAGATTCTTTAGAGTTTTTGAACAAAACGGTTCCTTAAAAAGTGTATACAACTTACAATCGTTCCCGCAGAAAACCAGTATGAAAATAGGTTTAATTTTCTTAATAATGGCAACGTCTATTTTCGTCTTGTTTATATTTACCTATCGGAATTTAGTTTTTGTTGCATTAAGGTATAATTTGAAAATAATATCTAATATCTTTATAGACGTTTGTTTCATACGTTTCCGCATAAATTTAATTTGTGTTTTCTCATAAAAAAAAAGAAAAACTTGGACATTTTATTCGTTTAATGTCAAAATTGAAACTTTTTCACACTATAACACATTTTTAACGATTTACGTTACGTTACACATGATTAATTGTTTTATTGTTCTTTAACTGTTCAAAATATTTACTATCCCATTCCTCGTGAAAGAAGCTTTGTCGGTTAATAAAATATTGAACAAAAATTTTAAATTTCTTTGGTTTTTAGCCAATTGATCATTCTCAATATTTCTGCCTGTGTGAAAAATCAGCTGGTAAGAGTGCTTGTATCCTTTGTACATGATAAGGATAGATAACTGCTCTTTTAGTGTTCTATGTACAATCATCCAATGGGAAACTCCCACTGGTCGCGCAACACTTCGAGTACTGCTCGTAGAATCCTCTGCAAGATATAATTTATTGACAAAATTTGTTTTTTGACTTTAAAACCGATTTCTCGCTGCACTCTTGAAATTTTGGAACCACACTGCCTCTATCCGTCTTTGAGAAACTTACAAATATTTCGAGAGTTGGAAGCGGCCTTTCGGGTTATCGTTGTCCGTAAATCAGAAGCACTCCTGATATTTGCATTTAGAATATATTTTCGGTTATAATCGAACTTAAATGCAAGCAATGAAACTTTGAAATAATATTTATCACAATTTTGAAATATTCGCCGTGGCGATATATTCGTTGTGGCGATGCTGCGACGTTACCACATCTCTTAATTAAAGAAAATATTATGAGAATGTTCATTAGTTTATTTATCTGCCAAATGTGATCTTTCACATATTTGCTTAAAATGTAAATTTTTTTCATAGCTTTTCGATTGGTGATTTAATAACTTTCCAATTTTTTTCTCTAGCGTCTTTAGGTTTTTGACCTTGTTGTAAGGATATTTTTTCTTTAAAATGATGTGAAAAATCGTTGGTTAAAATTACAAAATTACTTTTCCTTACTCCCTGTGTAGAAGTACTGTATCAAAATCCTGAAAAAGATTTAATAATATATTGATTCTTCTTTACTTCTTCGTCATGAATATTAACATTTAAAATTATATACTGATAATCAAATTATTTTTAACCAAATGTTTACACTATAAAAAATGCGTTTTAAATTAATTAAATACAAGGAAAATTTCACTTTACTGTATGCTTAACCTAGTGCTCTCATTCGTTTCCCGAATGTTTTAATTACCATGAGAACTTGATTCTGTTACGTGAAAAACCACTGTTCAACTATTTATCCGAATAATAAATGGACTTTAATGACAAATTAAAACGGATGGAACACTAATGAGGAACATAAAACGTCCGACGATCGCGTATCAAATTAGAATTGTTTAACACATTTTTTGACTATCTCTAATAATTTCTCGTCATGACCCTGGTGAGACCTTTAATAGAAAGAAAGCCTTTATTTCCTGGTAAAATGAAAACTTATCACTAAAACTGACTATTTGCTACAATTATGTACTAATTGCTTCTAATTATGTGGTCGTTTTAGTTATTGGATATATTATAAGATTGTATCAATTTGTTAGTAAAATGGTTAGGTTTCTAAACAAGAAGTAAACGATGAAAAGATGGTAAATAAAAAAGGTAGTAAATGTTACGTGTTTTCTGTCATTTGTATTGTTCAATTTTCAATTCTTTGGCGTGAAACACTATACTTCTATACTTCTCGACCACTATACTTCCACTTCTCGACGCATGTTTCGCTAACCATGTTAGCATCATCAGGAGATTATTTAATCTAATTCTAAAACTAAATTATATTCGATTTATATGATAACCACACCTAATGAAGCGTGTAAAAATCATGAACCGTGAAGTTTACTGAGCCTTACATTAATGCTTGCTTTCATATGCATCCATTGATATTTCCCTATCCCTATTGATATTTACATTTTTTACCAGTCTTAAATTCCTGATATTTATATATATATATATATATATATATATATATATATATATATATATATATATATATATATATATATATATATATATATATATATATATATATATAGGGATTTAAGACTGATAAAAAGTGCAAACAACAATAGGGCTTATACCACAATTACAATTTAGATAGTGTGATCATGTTCGATTGCATGTTGGGCAACACAACATTTTTCATTCTTTAAATCTCGTTAATATGGATCGTTTTGCTTGTCCAATATACCCTCGGTCACAATCTTGACAACTAATTTCGTATATCTCCGACTTTTTATGTTCATCTAATTTATCCTTTGGATTACCCAAGACTTCGCTTAATTTATTATATGGTTTGTATACAACCTTAATGTCCACTTTTTTCAAAATTCTCTTTAGCCCTTGTGTTAATTGGGCATCAAACGGTATTACCATGAATTTATTTTTGTTCTGATCCTTTTGAAAAGTCGAAGATTATTTCAATAATTTCTAAACCTATGTATTCTAATTAATTTATCTACAATGTTCTTATTATAACTGTTTATGTCGGATACCTCCCTACTTAATTTTAATTCTTTGTTATAATTATCTTTGTTTAAAGGAAAATTGATTAATCTATTTATCATAAAATTTAAACTAATCATCTTATTTTGGAGGCTATGATTCAAATCATTAGGAATGTATCTCGAAGTGGTCAATTTGTCAGTCTTTTTTGTAGCCATTGTTTTTTACTATCTGTTTAATGGTATAGAGCTGTTTATTAACATTATCTCTGTTTAGTAGAAAATTAACTAAAAAAATTGAATTTTTTATTTGCCTTCTTTGTCCACCTTCTTTGCCTTCTTTGTCCATGGATTTGACAACGTTTTTCATTAGTCCAAGTTTAATATGGAGGCAGAAGAACCTTTTTTAGGTTAACAAGGGGGCACATTTTATGTTTTATGATTGACGGTATATTTGTATTATCAGGTTCAAAAGAAGTTTTATGTGGTCAATCTTTCTTACTGTAATGTTCTTTTATTGCCATACTGTCTCATAGATCCAAAAAAAAACAGCAATACTTTGTAAAACCCCCTTGAAGCCCTAGCAATATACCAACCACTTCATAATCCCTACAAATATCCCACTGATAGTGTTCATATTTAACGCGATTTAGTATGGTTGCTGAGTTGTCATAGGTTTATTTCATTGTCACTGAATGGGCTAAACGAATAGATAGATTTTTATTTCTATTATGAAGCAAGACTGCGTTTAGGTTATATTTCTATGAATCTATGAATATACGCCACTCGGAAGGTACATGTTCCATATTAAGCTTATTCATTAAACAACCAATATCACTACAGACATAGCGATCCTTACATTTTATATAAGCTTGAAAATGTCGTTTTCGGTAAAGTGAAATACTTGCTTTTTTATCTAACAGGTTCCACTGTTGAAGTTTGGAACCAAAAAGTTCCGAATTTTGTTTTGTCAATCTCAGGTCATGTACCAAATCATGTAATTCATTCTGAGTTATTAAGTGAGGTTCAACACAACAAGTGGTGTTCTCAGAAAGTTGTGGATCCTGATGAAGAATTAAAATCATCTGGGAACATGTTGTCCAGGTTTAAAGGCGCAATTGGTCCGGTAGTTCCTAGCTATGAGGAACTGACTTAAGTGCAGAAAGCAAATTTCGATACTGAGTTTTGTCCCATTGCTTTTTTGAAATCCCTTCTGTTTTAGTGATACAAAAGTTGCAATCACTTACATGGTCAATAGATTCTCTCCACATCCTAGGAATAGCAAACGGCATAGAATTTTTCCTGCGATACATCCACTGCACCAAATTTACGTGACAACTCACACCGCAAACATGAGGAGCCGAACTTTTATTTTGATCTCCAATTTAGCATTTAAAATATCATAGGCATCCCTGGTCATTAGTATGGCAAGCATATATAAGATTTTACAAGAACACTTAACCGTAAAAAAGATTTATGGCCATTGGATTTCGCCTAATTTGACAATCGCTCAAAAAAATGTTCGTGTCGATTGGTACAAAGCAATTCTCGAACGAACGAATCTTGGATCTATGCGTATGAGCTCGAAAGTAAACAACAATCGACTATGTGGGTCTTTCAAAATGAGCCAAACCCAACAAAACATGTTCGCCTAAGAAGCACTTTGAAGCAAATGGTTGCCTGTTATTTTGAGATAAATGGGCATGTGGCTACAGTGCCACTACAGAACTACAGTACAGAATGGTCAATTCTAAATGATAGACAACCATTTGTTTGCCAGGTGTCTTTGAACAAATAAGAAAAAACAACCAACGACGCAGGATCATTCTTCACCACGACAACGCGAGCTCTCACACATCGGACCAAACAACTCAATATTGGACCGGTGAAAACATCGAATTGATAGGTCATTTGCCGTACAGTCCTGATTTGGCTTCCATTGATTTATTTTTGTTCCTTCCGTGAAGAATAAACTATGTGGTGAACGATTTTCGATGCCAGAAGAAGCGGTTGATACATCAGAATTGAAAAATTGCATCAATGCAGTTCAATATTGAACCAAAACGTAAAAAAAAAAATTTAAAAAACAATAAAACCAATTTCAATGATAAATATTTGTTTCTATTTATTATTCCGGATACATAAATAGCAACCGTCGTAGACTTTCAATCAGAAAATCAATATTTAATTTTAAATGTTTCTGATTTTTCACTCTACCCTCGTGTAGATGACAAAGAAATTTGATTTAAATTCCAATATATGATCTAATTTATTTCTGCAAAACTAATTAACATTTCTTCAAATAGGTTCGAGTTTTTCTAATTATTGTAGACATTCTAACAATATGTAGACAACCAGTCCAGACAAACAATTTCTCAATGAAAATATGAATTGTCTGGATTTTTCCATTGTCATTATAATTGAAATTCAGAAATTCCCTACTGCTTCTATCATTAATTATTAAGAATACATTATTTTATGACACAATTATGTTATGTACCAGCCATTTGTGCAACGATTATTTCGCGCCTAAGACATCTATTTTTATTACTTACTAACAGATTTTTCAAAATTATTAATAACATGTTGTTGAACTATTAATGTATTTTATTGCAGACCATGCCCGTCAATGTTTATGAAAACAATTCTTCGATAATAGCTCTGGGAATTTGAAAGCCGTTATCGTCTTTGAGCCATATTTTTTCCATCAGATATCAGTCGAAACGATGAACATGGATAAACTGAGTTTAGTTTTTGTAGCGTGTGTCATTGCAGGAGCTACAGGTAAGCTATGCATGATATAATGTAGGTATTTCAACAAAGTTTTGTGAAATATTGAATTACACTTAACAAGCTGTTATTTTATTCCAAAGTTGGGTAGTTTCGATGTATGATTTAAAGATAATATTACGTACTAGAAAAGTCGGTTCATGAAAATAATTGTTACGGATCACCAAGTGACTTTCATTAATTTAAATCCCCATTGAAGATGCATCAGATGCTGGTCCCCCCCCCCCCCTCAACGGAGACATCAACAGTGTTGCCAGAGCGAACACTACTTTATACAACACAAGTGCAGTTCTTCCAAATTCATCATACGGCCCAGACCTTGTGTCAAGTCACTTTTATTTTTTTTCCGTGAGCTTGATTATTCTTAACTAGTTCGAAAAGAGACACCATCAGTTTTTTGTCTTTATGACCAAGAATTCAGCTCGCTGCGACATGCTGGCTTCAAACTATAGAAGGAAACAGTATTTATTTTGAAAAGTGATCTATTTAGTTGTAACATTTACGTTAGAAATTAAGGATCATTCTAACATTCCATTTTGAATAAATTTTATTTTCCCTTACGAATGAATATGCGAGGGTGAATTAAAGTTCAGTTCTTTTGTCAGCACAGCTATGAGTGAGCAACAGGTTCGACCGTCCGTTGCGCAAAGGGTTATAATAGAGTTTTTAATCAAGGAAAGCGTTAAACCATATAAACTGTTAAAACCGTTAAAACTATCTAAGACGCAAGTGTTTATTTGGGCCAAGAAGTTTAAGAGTGGACGAGAAAGTGTGAAGAATTATCTTGATCGAAGGTGACCGGCGGCTCAGTATTAATTAAATCGCTTTAAAGGTGGGTATTAGCTTTGGAAGTGCTCAAACAATCATCAGAAATCATCTTGCCTTCAATAAAATATATGTTCCGAAGTTGTTGACCGAAGATCCAAAAAACACGATTGCAAATCAGTAAGAGACTTCTGAATCCATTTCGGCGGGAAGGAGAGACTTTTTTGAAGCATATCGTAACATGTGATGAAATGTGGGTGCATTATTACACTTCAGAATCAAAAA
Organism: Cosmopolites sordidus; assembly: GCA_031761425.1. NCBI lineage: Eukaryota > Metazoa > Arthropoda > Insecta > Coleoptera > Curculionidae > Cosmopolites > Cosmopolites sordidus. The sequence continues at coordinate 511,182 of JARFXV010000968.1, forward strand.
TGGCAAAGAAAAGATGAAACCTGCCCTGTAAAGGCCAAAACCCGTCTGGTAGCCGGTAAGGTACTCGCGACCGTTTTTTTAGGCTGGAAGGGAGTTTTGTTGATTGATTTTCTATATATATAATCGACGTACGGTTAATGTTGCCTACTACTGACAGCTGTTGGAGGCAACAAAATCCGCTTGCAGGAGCAAAGACGCGGTGTCCCCATGAGAGACGTCTTCCTTCTCCATGGCAGCGCCAGGCCACACAAAGCGGCTTTGACGAAGGAAAAACTGGAGAATTTGCATTGGGAAACCCTTGAACACCCTGCATATAACCCAGATTTGTCATCCGGTGGTCATTTTTTATTTGTTGCCTTGAGAGATGCACTTGGAGGGGTACAGTTCAACAACGATCAAGGACTTCGCACGTAATTGGCTGATGACTTAAAAAGCTTCCACGAGCAAGTAATTCACAAGCTTCCAAACCGCTGGAAAAATGAGTAGAGCGTGGAGGAGACTATGTCGAAAAATGATCAATCGTTTTTTTGTATTATTTTATAAATAATAAATATGTATAAAACAATTTCGGTTTATATTTGATTCACCCTCATATTTTGATTATTCTTGGTGCCTTTAAATATTCTTATGAACGAATTATGAATTTGATCTTAGGATACACTGCACAATTCCATTTTCTCACAAGATCACTTTCATCACTTTCATCACTTTCCATTCTATAAACTTAACCATTAGCTTACCATGTTTTCCAAAAAAATAAATGCAACACACTTTTATTGACACATATTTTGGTTGGCACGTTCATTGGATTGGATCTAGTCATATTAATTATGTCGCCTTGGAGTACAACTTTTGTTAGAAATATGAGAAATATCTATAATACCGGAAAATATTTCCAAAAATTTTCTTGGTTATTCAATACATTACCAAAAACATTTCATCTTTTTATCACCCCCAGCATACTGCGATTTGTCGAGCTCTGCAAAATAAGCGATTATGTCAACTTTAACCTTATCATGTAAAGTGGATCTTCATCAAGCCAGTCATTTCTTCAGGTTTAGGGAAAGGAAGTAATCGCCGATAGCCAAATCTGGCAAATTCAAACACGTGGAAGCACTTCGAAGCATAGTAGTAACTACATTATCGTAGTAAAAGATCACTTTCTATTTGCCGAGATGTGTATGTTTAACCTGAATAGAATGCTTGAATTGATCTAGGAGTGAAGCATACTATTTTCCGGAGATGGTCTTGCCTTTTGCTAGGCAGTCTATGAACATCACATTGTGAGAATCCCAGGAAATCGTGGCCATGAGTTTTCCTGCAGATCGAACCGCTTTCGCTTTCTTTGGCAAACTTTCATCAGCTTCCATTCACAATTTGGACCACTGCTTGGTATCGGACTAGTGAATTCGGCAACGCCAGACTCAAATGTCATGAGGAGACATTCAGAGCTGTGGGCCCAAAAAGCAGGCAATCGCAAACAAGCCGTAGCCAAAAGGCAGAGGCGAAAGGCCAAACAAAGTGAACCTCGTGTACTAATTCGGCATCCTTCTGATCTTAAATGCCCAGCAGGCGGAAGACTATGCTGGGTTATTTAAGCCTCTGTAAAACCTACAATTCTTCAACAATTACAATACTCAGCAAAATAGCCATGGCTAAAATAGCCATGGCATAAATTGCCACGGCGGAGCTCAACTTCATATTGAGTTGAAAGCCATCACATATTGATTTTTTTTAAGAAAAAGATTAAGTACAAATTAAGGGTTAGAAGAAGAAGCGGGGGGTCCCACCATATCCCTCTCCACCGCCTGACCCTGAAGGGGGCAGACGGTGCCCCTCTTGGTCTTTATTAAAAAAGGTTTTTTAAATAATTAATTAATTTAAAAATAATAAATCGTGCCAGACTGAAAGAAAGAGAAAACAAGACTTTGAACGAGGTATCGCAAGTATTTGAAACGCTTCTTCTTATTCAATGTGCAAATAATACAAAAAATTCTTTATTAAATTTAATACATGATTAAATTTTGCTTAAAATTTTTTTCTCGCTCAACCCTGAAATCCCAAACAACTTGAATTAAAAGGAGGGTGGATCCCACAGAAATGGGCCGCAGCCCGGGAAGTACCTATAACCTTCCCTTTTGAGCCCCAGAACATGTAACTATTTCATTTTTAAATGCTAACCTTGAAACTTAAGGGTTAATACGACAGCACCTCCAATTCTAAATCATTTACCCTGTATTTCTTAAATCCTTCCATTTACCAATTTAAAAATGCTATTTTATTGGCATTATATTGGATTGAATTGGATTATTATATCAGTGGCGGCTCGTCAGGGGACGCGAGTGAAGCACCGCTTCACCCACAATTTCCGAAACAAAAACTTACATTTTATTTTTTATATATAACATAACTGGTATAATAATGTATTTAATTACGTATACATTAATACATCAGCATTATAATAATGAATGCCAAATTAATACAATACTAACAATTATATGAATTATACAATATACAAACGTAGCGTATTCTTAAAGAATAGAGCGACGACTGCGGCGAGCGGCGAGCGCCGTTGTTCAGTTAACTAAACAGTCAGAAAACTCTACCTCGTATGAGATGCCTGGGAAGCGCAACCAGCACGATCGATAATACCGCTGCCAAATTCCAGATTTGTTTACGGAGGTTGCCATGGTAACGCACGAAGCCGTCTTCTAAATACGTGAGCTAAAAATAGAAAACGGCGCGGCGCGTGGATGCTGCTGCAGCAGGCTTTATTGCACGCGTTTCGTTTCCTTAAGAATAAAATTCAGTGAATTTACATCGTATCGCGCCGTGAGGGTGGCTGTTAAAGTTTTTGAAAATGTCTCCATTGTACGATCCGGTGTGCATTTTGCTGGAAACACCATTTTCCAGAAGGAAAAACGATGACAAAAAAGACTTTCTGCATACAGAGGGACCTAACACCAAACCGTTTCTTGAAATAGAAAAACAAGGAAAATCAAAAGACAGAGTTTTCGTTCGAAAGTTTCGCAATCAGTGGTATGCTGATTATAAGTGGTTGTGTGGAAGTGTTTATTTGAAGAAACTGTTTTGTATGCCCTGTTTGACAGTAGGTGTAAAATCAAGTGTGTGGAATAAAGAGGGTTTTAACAATTTTGGAAACGTAACAAGGAGTTGTAGTAGACATGAAGCTTCTTCAGATCACATTCACTGTGCATTATCGTTTGCCAAATTAAAGAAAAACCTCAGCACAATTGAAGACGCGTTGAAGGAAAATTCCAGGTTGTATTTAAAAATATTCAATGACAATGTGCTTTTAAATAGAAGATTCATGCAGTTACCTATTCGCGCCACTGTTTATTTAGGAAAACAAGAGTTAGCATTTCGAGGGCACAACGAATCTGATTCCTCGAATAATCGGGGGAATTTCAAAGAACTTTTGGACTCTTATATATCAGTAAGCAGTGTGGACATTCAAGAACACTATAAGAAGATATCCCTGTATTTCGGATTACATCGATGAACATGTGGATCGTGAAATAAAAGACAGTGATTTTTTCTCTATACAAGTCGACGACTCAACGGACATACTTCAGAAATCTCAGTGCAGCATTATACTTCGATACGTTAGTGCGGGAAAGTTAGTTGAGCGGTTTTTGGGCTTCTTTGATGTTAACATATTGAAAATAAACATATTGAAAAATACGATTTCCGTTCAAAATTAGTAGGACAATGCTACGACGGCGCTAGAGTCATGCCAGGATATATAAATGGTCTCCAATCAAAAATAAAAACCGAAGCTCGACAAGCCATTTTTGTACATTGTGCAGCTCACCGTTTCAATTTAGTGCTTCAGCAGAGTTGCAGTACTATACCACAGTGCCGTATTTTTTTCGCAAACGTGAATAGTTTCCCGACTTTTTTTCATCATTCTACAAAGAGAACTCAAGTAGCTGACACAATAATGAAAAAACGGGTACCCACATCTGTTTCAACCCGTTGGACATCGAATTCTAAGATAGTGAATGTGATTGATAATGAATGGGACGGTTTAAAAACAGTTTTTACTGACATTAGAGACGACAAAACTTCGGATCAAAGTTCAATAACTCAAAGTGTGGGCTTCTTAAATCATCTCAATAATTTTGAATTTGTTCTACTCAGTGCTATTTTTAGTGACATTTTCAAAATGACTGATATTCTGTTTGATGTGTTACAGAAACGTTCACTTAACATTAATCTTTGTATAACACAAGTTAGGAATACCCAACGTCTTTTAAATGGAAAAAGAAATGAGGAAAATTTCCAAAAACTTTTTGATTCAGTCAGTGTAAAAGTGTCAGTACCAACTAATTATCGTGAGGGACGAAAAACTTTAACGACTGAAGAAATCTTTGAAAAATACAAAGTGTTGTATTACGAAATTTTAGATACTATCTCAGGACAAATTGACACACGATTTCAAGACATGGATAAACTTATTTTCGTTACACTCATGGACACAGCACGGTTTGTAGAGTATGCAAAAACCTTTCCTTTAGAGTCAGTGAATAATTTAAAAGCATTTTTTCCCGACCTATTTCCCGATATATCAAGGCTGAAAAATGAATTAACCTTCATTTATAATGATGAAAATTACCACAAAATTCAATTGGATCGAATGTTGGAACTTTTACACGAGAATAGAGATATCTTCAAGGAAGCTTCCAGATTATTATGCCTGATTGTGACGATTCCCTCGACTAGTGTCTCAATTGAACGTAGTTTTTCCTGTTTGAAAAGAATCAAGACATTTTTACGAAATTCAATGACAAAAAACAGACTAAGTAATTTGGCGAAAATTTCTATTGAAAAAGGACTTTTGAACGAACTTTTAAGTGTGGAACCATTTTATGAGGACATTATTGAAAGATTTGCAGCTTTAAAAGACCCAAGAATTGAGCTTACATTTAAAAAATAGAAACATTATGTGCGGTTGCAGATTTTGCAGTGCCCCTACGTTAGTCGCTGTTGAAGTGCGGGTGAGTAAGTTATTTTTTTTGATGTTATTGTTATGTTTTTATATATTTTTGGATTTGCTGCTTTTGATATACCTATTATTTTTCGTGCTGCGCTTCACCTCCTATTTAGACCACGAGCCGCCACTGTATTATATTGGATTGGATTATTTTAATTCATTAGTCCGATACGAAGTAGTCATCCAAATTGTGGATGGAAGCTGGTGAAAGTTTGCCAAAGAAAGCGGCAATCTACGGCGAATATATGTTTTATCTTCGAAGTCAAAGGCGAGGAAACTCGACAGAATCGCATGTAAATAAGTTAAATACTTTAGATAATTGTTCGTTCGAATCAATCTTTGAGATGCAATCTTGCTATCGAGCGGAATGCTTTTTACATGGTGAAAACATCGAGTAAAAAAATTTATTTAACATGATCTGTAGAGATGTTTGAGATGTCAGCAAGCTCACGTGCAATCACTTGTCATAAACACTAATAGGATGCATCTGAAAATTGGCCATACTTACGCCATATCCATGTTTGATCGAGAACATTTCAAACCACCCTCATATCATCTACAATAAATAGAATTGATTTCTTATGAGTATTTGAAGAAGAGCAGATTGAAAAAGTAATATATACAAAATATAAAAAAAGTTAAATCAGCTTAATATTGTTTTAGAATTTACAGTTGGTTATTCTAATAAAGAAATATAATACATATTTTTTTGCAGCCTCTGCTCTTCATGGTCCCTGCGAAACAGACGATGACTGCGGAACAATCGACACCCTCTGCCACAAAGGCATCTGTACCTGTAAAGAAAATTTTGCCGTATGGTTCGATTCCTGCGTAGCTCGTAAGTAGAGACTAGATCACATCTTAGTAAACTCATCGTTAATTGATGCTATTTTAATCTGGAGCCTTTCGTTTCATGTCAGCACCGTCGAAAACATAAAAGAAAACCTGTTAAAATAGATTTCGTGGGTATAAACGAAAGAAATCTGTTACATATTGTCGATGCGTCAATTATAAATCCGTTTGGAACAAATCGTTAATGAGAAGAAGTGGTGTGGTAATCAGAGAAGTTATTGTTTTAATATACGCAAAATCTTTATCACGCAAACGCAAAATCTTTATTAATTTATAATATAAACATAGGGAGCATGTATGGAGTAGCACATAGTCCAGACGACCTTTAACTCTGTTTTCTCACGATTTTCAATCACCCTCCCACAATATATTGACTATTTTTTGACTATAGTAGCTTGAATATTCCTTTTGAGTCCATGAATCTCCATCTCTGTAAAATCAGCAGTTGCCTTAGATTTCACCTACTATTTTGCAGTGAATCTTTGTTTAGCGAGCGCATGCAGGTCATGGATTTTGCAGCAACGCTACGAGAAGACTGTTCAAGTGCATTATCGCAGTGAAAGAACATTGTCTTTTTCACCAGATGTAGACTTTTATCTTGAATTGCAGCCATTAATTAATCCAGTGGTCAAACATAATAAGCCTCGATGAGTATCTTGCAATTCTTGGCAGGTAATCTATGAACACCACACCTCTTTAACCCCAGAAAATAGTAGCCATGACTTTTCGTGCTAATAGAATCATTTTCGGTTTGTTTATCTCTTTTTTTGCCACTATTTGGACTATTGTTTCATTTTTTACTTATAATGGTGAATATATGTTTTATCTAATGTTATAAAACATCCAAGAAACTCAAAGTCTCCTTTATGCTTCTGTCTGAATGAAAAAGACTGTTTTTTGCGCTAATTAACGTGTTTTCATATTATAAATATGGAAAAAAAGAACAAAAATCAGCGGTTATATTTTTTGTAGAGGGGATGTCACCCACAGGTGACACGGGGCGTAATTTATACCTTGAACTTTATATGACAATAAAAAGAAAACAACTTATTTTCTTCTCTACAGTTTTATTATTGTTATACGAATATGGATTTATTTATGTTAGGAATGTATGTATGGTTTACTTCTTACTTGCTGTGGAATTTGTCCCAGCATTTGATGTGTAAATCTATATTACACTTAGAACATATTTTTCTTGTGCGTTCATGATATAACCCGTAGCGGCGTAGTGAACAATCTCTCTCCATATGATCAGCTGAATTGCCTCCTAGTCTAGTTTCTATTGAAACTCTTAATTCAAGAGGCACTCCACTATTAGTGTGTTTAGATGGGGGTTTCCGGTATTTTTGTAATTAGGATATCGCGACAACCCTGCGAAACTCGCAGTAGATCCAGTTACTACCATACTTTCTTTTGATTAGCCAAGTATTTTGGCAACATGCATCCAGCCCGAAAGCAAAAGGTAGAAACCAACATTTTTTTTGGGTAGTCAACTTGTATGGGCAGTCAACTTGTATGGGCAGTCAACTTGTATTTATGTCCGTTTTTTGTTAGTACACCAATCCGACCGACTTTTGTTAATGGTGACAATCCGTGACAATTAGAGACCATATTGACGACACTATTAACATGTCACTTAGCAGCATATCAAAGTATCTACGAACTTTAGCTAAATTTATCATTTTGCGGCAATGCAGTACTATCGCATAAATGTAAATACTGTTGTATTTCAAAGAATCGATTCCGCCTCATGCTAGAAGATACAAGTTCATTATGAGTATCCGCCTTTTTTCCCATAACATCCTCATATATTTGGGCGGTAAATATCCGGTCAGTAATAATATTTCAATATACACCCTAATTTCCTCAGGTGTAAGATTCAAGGTGTGATTTCTCTGTAGGGCATAGGGATTGCTCATATCTGATATAAATTTTACCATATATTCACTGATCAATAATTCGAAACACTCGGTGACACTCAGTTCCTCGTCGAAGGTGCCTAGAATATCTTCCTCACGATCCACTTTCCCACAAGAAGAAAAAAGAGATGTATTATTCGTCCATTTCTTTACTGTAAATTCCTTTTTTCTTTCGAGCCGGTTCTTGAATTTCAAACTGTTCTTCTATTTGCTCTTCTCTATTATCTTCTTCATTGTTTGTATCAGTAGGTCTAACCTGCACTTCTACTTCTGAATGTAACATTCTACTCGGAAGGTGAAGAAAACTGGTTTAATTTTCGTCCTCACTGTCTTCATCAGTAACGTCACCATAGCCAGGAGAAAATACGATGATGTCACCATTTAAGTCATAGTCAGCTTCTAATGCATCAACTACGTCCTTCAACGACAACCTAAAATACAAAAAGAAACTATCACGCGCGCAGCTCAAACAACAATTTAGTTATAATAATGCCCAGTGTCACTTGCAGGTGACACGTGCTATTTAGACCGCTATTTTGAATATAAAAACAATTATTTTTTCTATAAAATTATTTACATTACAAGTTTGATTATGGAACAAAAATTTGCAATAATAACTATTACAGTACTTACCCTTTTGGCATTTTCACAACTATATAAAGTCAATAAAACTCTCACATGCAAGAAAATGAAGAAACCGTTTCAAACAAATGAATTATTTTGACAGGTGACATATAGGTCAGTGCTGCCAAAATAAAATTATAAATACTACTAAATGTTGACTTTTTAGTAGTAGTATATTTTTCATTTAAATATATTATTTAAAATGTTAAAGTAATTCGCCAATCTCTGTCACCTAGAGGTGACCCTTGGAATTGACAGGTTAAATCAATTTAAATAGTCTTAAGAAATATTCAAGGTGGAGTACTAAGTCCAGTGTTCTTCAGCGTAATTTTGGACGATGTTATGTAAGATATACGAGGCCGAAGAACTGAACTATAGATCCATAGATATATGGGGTCAGTACGCATTGAGTGTGAAATTCGCTCATGATTTCGTAATCTTTGGGAAAAATGACAAGGTTCTCCAAGAAAACTTGCAAGTATGGAATAATAGACTAAAGTCAAAAATCATTGAGGAAAAAACAAAAATAATGGTAAATGGAAGAGTAATTAATCAGTAAATAGATGGACATCTTTAAATATCTGAACTGAGAAATGCATTCATCAGCAAGAAATAAATGTCGATAAAAACTAAAAGGAGCCTGAGGATGGTTGAGGCATTTTCTTCATGGAAATTCATACTAAATTGTATAAATAAAACAAAGTTAATAATGAACTCTTTGTCAACCTCCCGAGAAGCCTAGCGAAACACCTTATGTTTTAGAAAAAAAATAGAAATTAGCCAATTTTGTGTTATTTATACAATTTAAAAGGAGCGTCTTTACAACCATCTTTGTTCCTGTTCTCAAATTTGGCTGCGAAAGCTTAAAATTACAAAGTAAACCTGCTAGGAATCACAAAAAAAGATAATATTAGAAATACTACCAGTCTAGCCATTACTTACGCTTACTTATTACTGCACGCCTCTACGGGGAGGAAATAATTTCACATACCAAACATTTTAGTACCCTTCTCATCCGCAAATCCCGTCTTCCCTGCGACTTAACCTTTCTTAAATCCTGTCGAGACAACAACGTCATTCCAAAATGTTTACAGTTAAAACATCACAACAAATCTCGGTGCATCATCAAGAAATTCTATTCATGACACTAGACGTTTGTTAGATAAAACAAATTCTGATCTGTACCGAACATTTGCCACTCTACACAGCTTCAATATCCATCCCATATTATGGAATACTTTCGACCGAATTTCTACCAAGAAAGCCTAACATATCGCCCAACAAAAAGTGACATCCAAAAAGAAAAACTTCGACCCCTTATTAAATCCCAAAATCCAACACCTGCATCGACCAATTTTGTACACAATTTTTCGAATATCCACATTAGCGATAGAGCCCACGAGCCCATAGAGCCTTATCAAAGCGTTTTAATTTCGCAGTAACTCCTAACACTATCCCAGTAAAGAAAATAATTTCCCAAACGGAAGATGCTTTATCCCACCGACCTGCTCTTGAAGCCGAAGAAACCCGCCAAGACATTGCCAGAATCCTTCGTCGTTCCAAACCCCCGAGATCTAATCTTCCGTCGAACGAAAAACGTGCCATACTTGAGTTACGCAGAAATTCAGACGTAACAATTCTTCCAGCCGACAAAGGGAATGTCACGGTCATACTTAATACTGTTGACTATGAAATTAAAACATCTGATTAAGCTGGGTCCACACCAATAAAACTTTGCGTGTGTTTTGAATTTACTGGAACAATTTGTTTGAATTATCCGATGAAAAACAGATGGTTCGTGTGCGTACTGTGCGGCGACAATATGTGTGTGTAACTTTGTGAATCAGAGAGTCTACATTGCCACGTAGGCACACCACATACAATACAAACAGCCCGCACAACGCAAATTTATATTGATGTGGACCCAGCTTTAGAGAGTACAGCACACGCATGCGCACACACAGATTGTCATCAATCCATCGTGCTTTCGGTCTTCTTCGCGGACGTTTGCGATCAAACGGTATCCACTCCAGGGTTGCCTTGGTCCAACCGTCATCCCATCGCCTGGCTACATGGCCTGCCCATCTCCATTTCAATTGCTTTATTCTTCCAATGATGTCACAGACTTTCGTTTGTTCCCTGATCCATGCGCATGATTTTCTGTCTCGTCTTGTAATGCCAAACATACATCTTTCCATTCCCCTCTGTGCTATCAGAAGTTTTTGAATTGATTGCGATGTTAGTGTCCAGGTTTCACTTCCGTATGTCATAACGGGTAGAACGCACTGATCGAATATTTTTCTTTTCAGGCAAAGTGGGAGTCTATTCTTAAACACAGTATTGAGCCTGCCAAATACCTACCAGCCACATTTAACACGCCGTTCCACCTGCCGGGCGGTATTCCCCCCACAATTTCCAAATCCCTTCCTAAAACTGAAATTATTCTGTCCTGAGCGAAGTTATTGAACATAACCTGACTCTAGTCAGTTATTGAACATAACCTTTCAGGTTTATTTTTAAGCCAAATGATTCTCCAGCCCTTTGCAGTTCTTGTATGCATCTTTGCAGCTCCTCTGGGTCCTGTGAAAGGAGAACGATATCATCTGCAAATCTAAGATGGTTTAAGTTAGCACCATTGATCTTTACACCATCCTGTTCCCAATCCAGTTTACGCAATACTTCTTCAAGGCCTTATATATATATATATATATATATATATATATATATATATATATATATATATATATATATATATATATATATATATATATATATATATATATATATATATATATATATATATATATATGTACATTATACAATAGGTTGAGAATTTTTCGAACGATTATCGTATATAATACGATATTTGAAAATTACCTATATTAATATAGATAATATATTAATATATAAATATTGTTTAAACAAACATTTGTTTACTAATATACTGTCAAAATGACACAGTTTTGAATTGTTCACGCCTCCATTCGTTAATTGCTTCAAGAATCGAATCAAAGCGATTTGGGATCACCCAAGACGTATTCAGATATATTTCAATCATTGAATAATAGACCGAGATAAAGAGTTTAATTGATTAGAAAAAGGTTTTTATCGGTACTGAGGCTTTTTGATGGTTAATAACGATAATAAATCAAAATAATTCACATAGTTTAAGAAGGTTAAACAATGATGTTCTACTTTTGCTTGATATATTTAGCTTTATTCATATCTAGTAGTATATATAGTAGCTTCTTGGCGCCATATGTATAGATTTTACCTTTATATTTCTATATGTTTTTATCACGTTATCAGATATTTTTGTCCATTAAGTTAAGCAGTATTATTGTTGCTCTGTTAAAGATGCCACAAAGTCACGAGTTCATACGCCATGTTGTATTAAGCAATTTTGATAAGACACAAGCTATTGGTATAAATGAAGTAGTTTAAGTTTTCGCGAAATAATGAGACGATTGGATATGGCTACTTCTACTGTTATAATAACATATGATGGTTTTATGATCAGAATTAAACATGAAGTTGTGTTCGCCTTAGAAGTATCCAAGGGCGTGATAAACGGAATCTGCGACTTGCTTTACGTGATTATTTTGTTGAAACTATATAAGTAGGACTATTTCGAGGATGACTGTTATTTGACATTTACTTACAACGAGGTTTGTTGATCATCCCTATTGGATAGTTTGCCTTACAGCGATCATCAAGATGTGTGGCTTAGAATTGTTTAGAACCAGAATTGGATTGGTCGAACTATTGAGCGATTGCCCCAACCTCCAACAACTTTAAAGCACATGTGCAGGAATACATTGTCGCAAGAAGACATAGATTATCTCATTTGGTCTATACCTCGCAGAGTTACAGAGTATTATAATAACTCTGGTGGACCCACTCATTATATTTTTTTTTGTATCAAATGTCGAATATCTTGTTTTTTTATGATTACAAAATATTGTCACGATGTGAACAAAAATTACAAAATTAATCTAATAAAATAGATTTTTTTTGGATTTTTGTGTGTCTTTTGTAACCTTATACAAGGTGTGAGGGAAAGTATTTACGTAAAAAGCTTTTAACACAAAAAAAATGGAATAGTTACTAAATAACCAATTGAAAATCCATGAAACAAATGAAATCATCTGCTTAAAATATATATGTAAGAGCATATTTAGCACATATTAATTGGGTATTACTTAAAAAATAAACAACAAATAAACTTATGTATATTCTTAAAACATTTTTTTTAAATTATGAATCACGTCATACGTTATCCGTCAGTACCAATGCGGTAAGGTCGCAAACAATATAATTTCACATTGCGACAAAAATTATTTCAGTGTAGATTAGTGTGGGCATTTAAGGTCAATTTAACCCTCAAGCAGGCGTGCGGTCATTTGTTACGGCAGCAGTCGCGCGTAACTTTAAAGACCTTTTAAAGATTTTTGAAGTTTAGAAGACGAATTAAAAAAACTTGTTTATCTCTCACACTTTATTTATTTAGACACATTTATTTTAAATTAGGAAACAATTTGGTAACAAAAATTTAGCTTAATACAATGCCCTTTTAGTTCTATACACTTTTCCAAGCGTTTCTCCAACTTTTTTAAGCCGTCTAAAAAGTAAGATTTTGGAAGGTCCTCAAAATAGACATCTGGGCGATGGTTTGATGTGAACTGTTGTCCACTGAGCCATTTTTTTTCAGTTTGGAAATTAAAGAAGTCACTAGGGGCCGAATCCGGTTAATACGGTGGATGTTGTAATAATTCGAACTTTAATTTCATGATTTTGGGTTTCTAAACTGTACAGGTATGCACCCGTTGGTTGTCTTGATGGAAGAGGATCTTTTTCTTTTTCAAATGACGACAATTTTTCTTGATTTCATCGCTCATACGGTGCAATAACGACCCATAATGCTCTCCAGTTATTGTTATTCCTTTTTCCAAGTAATTGGTGTAGATGGTTCCGCATGCATCCCAAAAAACTGTGGCCATAACCGTCTTCGCCTTCTTTCGAACCCGTTCGCCATCAAATACCCACTGTTTTGATTGTTTCTTTATCTCTGGAATGTAGTAGTGTATACATGTTTCTTCCACAGTTACGTATCGACTCAGAAACTCATCAGGATTTCGACGAAAAAGCGCCAAACAGCCTCAGAGTCGACTACACGATTGCGATTATTCTCCAATGAGAGCAAACGCGTCACCCATCTTGTCGATTTTTTTTTCCACCCAATTTTTTTGTGCAAAATTGAAAACACTGTACCTTGCAGTAAGTCTGTGGCCTCAACTATATCGCGCAGTTAGATTCGTCGATCACTTAAAACCATGTCGTGGATTTTATCAATCATTTCGGGAGTAGTCACATCCACTGGATGTCCCGAACGATGTTCATCTTTTGTGGATATACGGCCACGTTTAAACTCATTTACCCAATTATAAACAGCTGCAAACATAAGAGCAGACGTGCCATGAACTTCATCCAACTCAGCTTTGATCTCTTTCGGTGTTAAGCCTTTGAAATATAAGTGTTTAATCACCACTCGAATATCACTTTTTTCCATTTTTGTAAATATACAAAACTTTCTTGCTTCAATTGACAATAAAAATGAAACCATGTGGCTGAAACTTTGACGGCTATGTGGTGAATAATGATGCTTACTAAAAACAAACCATTTCCGATGCTACGAGCGCCATGTCTTGAAGTTCTGACCTGTTTTCCGCGGAAATTGTTGCATTCTGGATACACATTTTAAGAAAAAAATTGTTAAAAAAAGTAAAACATTTTTGCTTAAATTTACGAAATTACTTTCTCTTACACCCTGTATACTGCTGATGGTACCAAATATATCTGCCGAGAATCTTAGAAATATCTAATTATTGACAAAGTTGTTTCCATAGGAATGTAGCAGTGGCAGCCCGTGAAGGAGGGCGTTGGGGGCCCCCCTCCAGGATTTATCACATTAACAATGTTTCAGAGCAAAACACCATATTTTATTTCCGTTCACCTCCTGTATAGGGTTTCAATAGCACGCAAAGTAAAAAGGAGGAAGGGGAAAGCAAAAAAAAATCTTCAGCCGCACTATTTTCTTCTACGCCCTTCCACTTTAAAAACACACGAACCGCTATTGGAATGTAGATTGTAATTAGGGCTTAAAACTTGCAATTGTATTATAAAAAAGTAAAAATGGCTAACTCCAGCTAACTGATGCCAATAATTCAATATAAAAAGCAGTTTCTATTTACAACTAGTCATGTGCCATTAAATACATATCAACCATTTATACCGATAAATTGGGAGTATGGAATGTCGATAACATCTTAAAGATGTCACATCGTTCCATAAAAAGTTCAGACATTCGTCAAACGTATTTTCTCAAAACAAGAAAAAACAATAAACCTATAAAGGCCTTTTTTGTTGATTTTTACTACCCTCTTTGATGGAAGTCCATCAATTATCAGGGACATCGTAAACATAGTGGAGTATAATATAAATATCGACAGAGAAAAGCAAGCATCTTATGACCCTGTCGAAGACGTACAATAAAATCCTTGTTTACTGAAAGTTCTACTGGCGTTACTAGATTTTGGAAAAAGTTGTTTAGTCTCCATGTGTATCTTGACGCTTTTCCTTAGAATAATAATCGGGAATGCGTAAACAAAAATTCGATACCGACAAGTGGCTGAATCTCTCTATTAAATGTGTGAAATTAGGCCATCAAATGGTATAGAAATGGAAAGTAAATTTACATATAGAGTTTAATTTATTTACATATATATATACATATATATATATATATATATATATATATATATATATATATATATATATATATATATATATATATATATATATATATATATATATATATATATATATATATATATATATTGGTCATTTTTGGGCATAGTCTCATCCACGCTCTACACATTTTTCCCAGCGGTTTGGAAGCCTGTGAATTCCTTGCTCGTAGAAACTTTGAATTTTGATCATGAATAGTGAGCCGCCGGTTACCTTTGATAAGACCGCGAACTGCACCAATGTTGTCAGCGGTGACACTTGACCTGGGACGGCAATTATGACTTACATTTACTACACTTTCTCGTCCACTCTTAAACTTAACTTAAATAGGGTATCGTCTCAATAAGGAAACTTCAACCGAGTTAATATTTTGGATGGCTTAACGCCTTCCTTGGGTTTTTACGCCTTCCTTAAGAGTTTTTACTTTATTATAACCCGTTGCGCAACGGACGGTGGAACCTATTGTTCATTTATGGCTGTACTGACAAAAGAACTGAGTGAAACAGCTGACCTAGCGTTTACCCACTCCTAATACATTGTACTGCAACGATATACACTGACAGTCCGCTCATGACTGACTGACGAAAATAATTGTAAAATTCCGGTTTATACTTAATTCACCCTCATATATTAATATCAGTTGGTACCATTATTTCAGTTGTTTGCATATCATTCAAAATAGTTATAATGAAAGCAATAAGTTTGTAATATTTTTAATATCTACGCTATATACCCATAAAAATATATTAATATAACAAGCATTGCTTTTTCTAAAACTAAAAGTCGATAAACCTATACTAAACTGGTTTAATAGGGATGTAAAAGTTACTAAAACAAAGGAACTTTGATTATTTTTTCTGTCGAACAAAAACAAGCCTGCTGCAAATTAAAAGTGACGAATGATGGTTAATAAATTAAACGCCTAACGACGTTTTTGTTTGTAGTTCCCCAACCGAGAATCGTTTGCGAAAAGAAACACGAATGCCACAGAACATTAGGGATAAAAAGTATGTGTACCAAGAAGAACCTGTGCGCTTGTAAACCGTTCCACCATTTGCACCAAGGGCAATGCGTCAAAAACCGAGGTAAAAAAATAATGTGAAATAATATTTTTGAAGTAATTTAATTGTTGTATTATCTGCTAAACTTAATATCCACAGAATTTGCAAAATTGACCGCGATTGATCCTTAATATTTGTCATCTTTACACATATAAACCCTGTCCTTAGGAAAATGTGACTCTAATTCCAACAATCTACAAGGATAGAATGGAAAGTCAGATTCTTTTTAAATGAAATCTTTAGCTCGATACATGTCGCTTAACGATTTTCCAACTACTTGTTAAATTCTGTAATAATTGTCCTCAGTTTTGGAGCTGATCTCTTCATTTGATGTGAATTTACTTCCAGCTAGCGATTTCTTCATGTTTGGAAAGAGAAAGAAGTCAGAAACGGCTAAGACCGGAGAATAGGGTGGATGAGATATCAATTCTCATCGCAAATTGACTAGTTTTGCGGTGGCAACGGTTGACAGATGGACAGCGTGTGTCCATCTGTATTGTTGTGACCACAACACTTCTTCGCGAAGTTTGACGTCAACTCTTAGTGAAGTTTGACCAATAATACAGCATAATATCCTTCTATCGACAAGCGATCACCTTTCCCTTTTCCAAATAGTCGATGAAGATAATATCTTGGGAATGCACGACAATTGCCACAAAAAAAATCCGTTATTGAAAAATACTTTAGAAAAAGGCTGTAAAGTTGCGTTTCGAAAGTCTCATTTTTGAATGACCTATCACTAAAGCAGTTCCAATAGGTAAATATGCGAAATTCAACAAGTTAGTAATGGCAGGAAACAAAATCTTTACGATTACCAATTCGCTTTTTAAGTGATGTCCCATTATCTCTAAAAACGAAATGTGTTGATCTCCCTTTTCCTTCGAGATCCTTTCACTCTTCAATGGTACCTTTTCCTGTAGCTGCAGCATCAAGCTCATGTAGATCCTGTGCCATGCGAGAATACAGACCAACGAACAAGTGAAGAAACTCTCCCGAGATAATCTCTATATAACCCCCGTAATGCTTCTGCCTCCATCTAGCATCATCTAGAACTTGTTTCAATTGACTGGGTTCTACTAAATGACAGATCTAAATTATATACCCATTTCTGTAGTTCGGAATCATTCCGATTCCACTTAATGGTACGACATGTACTAATCGAATGTGATGTCCTCTCTGCTCTTAGACAGAGATTTAGCTTTTTCTATAGTCCTTCCCTCATGAACTTGTTACGTGAGTCATTTCATCTTCCCTATATTTAAACCCTCCCCTCAAATAATAATATAACATCTTTATCATAATTAAATTTAAACTTTTCTTTAAATCAATAATTTTATATATACACTGTACACCTTTACACCTAGATTGAGTTATTTACGCCTGTCGTTCAATAGTAAAATTAACTTAAATTTTTATAAACTGTCGTATTGGTAGATTTATCAACTTATTGTTGTTCCTAACATTGGAACACTGACGTTCTTACATGCTAACGTACCTGGACTTGGTCTATTATTGTTGATACTGGCCTTAAATGTTGATGCGGTCTTAATATGAATTCATTCATATTTTTTTATTTTCTGAATATCAGTATAAATCTCAGAAAGCACATTATCGTACTCCAGTTTTAAAAAATAATAAATTGCAACTGTGATTATTAAATTCCATTAGATATTATTATATTGATTGTATATAATATTTTTTTTATGTTTAGATCTTCACGATATGTGCGACCATGATCACCAATGTTATTGTGGAGCAGATTGCCAAGACAAAATCGCGTGCATTCACAAAAATTGTTCATGTAAAGCTGGACACAGGCCTTTTAGAAGCAGAAGATGTATTTGTAAGTAAATTTTATCATATTTTTTTTTATTTAATACCGACAACCCTACATGGACTATCTCAACATTATAGCCGTATTAAAATGTGTTTTTCATTTTAGCCGAACATCCACTTGTTCTCACAGTAGCTGATCAACAAGTTCAGTTAGCACCCATCAGAGTTGTGGAACAAATATCTAAAGTATCAGTTTCCAGTAGTACAATGATATATCCCGTAATTACGACGATAGTATTAACGATATTTTTACTAATAAGAAGCTAACTACGTTTAGAGTTTAATTCACCAATGAGAGCATACTGTACTGATTCGATTTAAATTAGGACTAACATAAATAGTATTAGTTATTTAAGTCGTTTACTGTGTAAATATTAAATTAACTTTATACATATTGTATATTTTATACCAAACTCGATATTTTTTTCTTAGTGTAAATTATGACAAATGAACTAAATATATTAATAAAATAAACCGATTCAAAATACAATATTTCCACCTTCCCTAAAAAAACAGCATTAGTATGCCATGAAGGTATGCAACCTAACATACCAAGTTTCATTACAATTCATTTTCCAGTGTTAGATTTTTCAATCTATGCAGAATTGCAGGTACTTTTTATCAAGAGATTCTTTTTAATTTATAAAGAAAATTTCTGAAACTGGACCCCACTTTAATAGTATATCGATCGCAAATACCTCTTCTTCCTTTTAAATAATAGGATTTAGTATCAGCATGTGTTGCCAAAATTTGAGAAAGCAGATGTCAATCAGCAGTTTGTTTACAAAACGTAGCAAAATTTTGAGTTGTCATTTTTCAATTAAAAAAAGGGGATTAGGTGAGAAAGGTGTCTTGATAACTCCCCTGGTTTTAATTAAAGGGCAATAAGAAGCTGAATTTGATTAATTTCACGTTAAGGAAAGCCGGCAACATCGATACAGTGACATGTTAAATGAGGTTAGTTTCGTTTTTGGCTGCGATTTGGGTCAAAAAAGAAATGATTTTTTGCAGCGAATCGTTTTTTTACTCTATTTTTAGGACACGCCGTAACGAAATGTGATTAACTTAATTCATAAACATCGGTTTTCGTGGTACTTTAACACAAAATATGCGGCTGACTGTAGCAATAAGGAAAAGGTGCATTGTTTTGAAAATACTCAAAAGAAATCTAAATTAAACGGAAAACTGTATTGAAATGGAGGTGGAAGTGAAGGAAAGTGAACAAGAATTAGTGCCAGAGAATAGTGAAAAAAATATTGTTTGTAAAGACAAAAAGCTATCATGGTCAGAACTAAGGGCACTAGTCAGCGAACTAAGAAGGCAATTATCAAGCTTATCCACTATGGTTCCTACATCTTTTACATTTAGAACTCTACAGGATGGTAGAACAAGAATATATTTTCTGAGCACTCCTCAAAATGGTTAGTATAAATTTAACAGTTCCATATTTATGTAGGATGAAATATGATTTACATTTATATAAAGAATAATTAATGGGGAATAATTGCATATTAATTATTATATGATAATTATTTTGTATTATTTGGCAAGAGAATTAAAAGCACCTTAGACATCATTGCTTAACGCACTTCATTATCATGAATTAAAATGATTGTCAATAAGCCTATCAAGTATTTATTTATTATTTTTATTCTCAGAATATATACAGGGCGTAAGCGAAATAACTTTCGTAAATTTAACAAAAAGTTTCCTTAAAACATGTATTCAAAATGCAATTATTTCCGCGGAAAATGCATTTTAATTTTTCTTATAATTGGCAATATCGCAAATCGTTAGTAAAATTCAGTTTGTTTTATTGTTCTGATAAGGTATTATTTGAAAATAAAATTTAATATTTTTATAGTCATTTATTCCATATTTTTCGGCATAGATTTGGTTTTTTTGTAGAAAAGAAAATAACCACTTACCCATTAATGTTCTTTAATGTCAAACTTGAATTACTAATTTTCACTAAAATCACTAATGTTTACATCATAACACATTTTAAACGATTCGCTTCAAATTAAGAAATGCATGAATAATTGTTTTATTAAATTAAATGTTCAAACTGTCCATCATTTGAGTTTATGTAAGCCCGGCACCGTTTCTAACCTAACTTTATAAGTATATTGAAAAAACAATTTTGATACATTTCTTTTTGGTCTATTTCTCCGTAAATATGAGCATATCGTTATATTTGCGCAAAAAGTACAATTTTGGTTTTAAATGGAATTTAAATACGCACACACTGAAATATTTTTTGTCGGCAAACACGAGGTAATCAATCATCTTTACTAGTAAAAATACGACACTACCTGGCCACTACCATTTTTTGGTTGATGTATGGCTGATTTTTAATTTTCAAAATATTGTATTGACATTGTTCATTAGTTAATTTGTAGTTTATTCGTTAAATAATAACCATTTATTATTTTCTAAATACTATTTTACCTGCTTAAAATTATATTTCTTATCATAGCTTTTTTGACCCTTATTGTAAGGAACTCAACTTTCAAATGATGTGAGGAATCATTGGTTAATTTCACGAAAGTTATTTCCCTTACACCCTGTATATTTTTGATTTCTAAACAATTGGACTATATCTTCAAAATATTTACTTTTCAACTTCATTAAAATGTATGGAATTTATTTAGGTTGGGAAACAACATTGCTATTTACTGATATTCCCAACACAAATCAACCAACAAGTTTAAGACTTCAATGGCAGTATGTATTGGAATCAAATTTCCCCTGTCTATCATCTTGCAACAGGTTTATTTTTATAATACATACATTATAAGTTGTGTCAATATGATTATCCTTTTAGATCTTCAAGAGAGGAACAGCTTTTATGGGAAAGAAAGAGATTGACAACATGGGGTATAAATAGTTATGAAATTCATGAAGATTCAGGAAAAATAGTTTTCCCTGCTGCTAGTAGTTTATTTCAATGTGTAGATAGTGGATTTACAGTGAGAATAAAAAGAAGAGTAAGTTTTTTGTAAAATTAACTAAATATTGTGATATGTAGAATGGTCAGCTATTTCCTACGAAGCTGAGGATGACTTCTTCGGGTGCAAAACTAAACCCACAAATATGTCCATCAAATCCAGAATTAGTGGCCTATATTTGCAACCATGATATATGGGTAACTCATACAGTTTCTGGTTCAAATGTAAGAATAACTTATGCCCACAAAGGTGATAATATTGTTGATAAACTCTAGTTGAAGTAAAACAAGTACAGATTTTTTTGTTAAGGTGGAAGGAATTTAGCTGATGATCCTTTAAGTGCAGGAGTACCATCATATGTGATGCAAGAGGAATTCTGCAGGTATCAAGGATACTGGTGGCAACCTATTTCTGTAGGTATGTTGAAAACACATGATGTAATGGAATTAACTAAAATTCGTTCAATTTTAAATTGTCAGTGGAACAATACAAATATATTTTCTTATTGAAATTTAGCTGATAAGAAGAATCTTCTTTACAGGGGGAGTGTACAGAATTCTTTATGAAGAAGTGGATGATGGCGAGGTGAAACTGTTCAGTTTTCCTTCATCCCAATCGGACAGTGGTGATGTGGAAGAATTTAGATTTCCCAGAGCAGGCTGTGACAATTCTAAGTCATACTTGAAACTCATTGAGTTCAAACTCAATGACCATTTACAGATAGTGGATTTGTGTCTTCTAGATTTACAATTTTCATTAAATGTTTTGTTTCCATGGATGGAATACATGGTTAGGGTTGGATGGACACCAGATGCAGAATAGTAAGTATAGGCTTTTACAATTCAACTGATTCATGCCATTAAAGGAGAAGATTTATCATCAAACACCAGATTGCTTGTTTTTAATGTCATGACGCGTGTTTCACTAACCATGTTAGCCTCATCAAGAGATTCAATACTTAGAGATAGAATACTTCAATCCAACTATAAAATAAAATTTTATCTATATGCCAAGTTATATATAAAAAATAAGCATTACATTATTTTAAAATTTCAATTTTGCTGCAATTTTCATTGTTGCAGTATTTGGGTACAATTATTAGACCGTCGCCAACAGCATTTGGAATTAGTTCTACTCGCTATTAGTAATTTTTCTCATGATCTTCCCTATTTCAATAACTCGTGTAAGATAAACAGTTTAGCTGGTAGTCCTGTGGTCCAGGTAATCTATAGTCAAGATTCCCAATACTGGGTCAACGTTCACGGCCTTTTGTCGTTCTTGCCGTCCGAAGATCATAATGATATCAAGTTTATATGGGCCAATGAAGACACCGGTCACAGGCATTTGTATTTAGTAACTGCTCAAATATCCCCTATAGCAAACGGAGTGACCGAAGCATCTCAGGTAGGAAACGTGAATGATTAATTGATTTCTACATTTTAGACGAAAATTGTTTGTTTTCAGCCCACTGACTACGTTTTTCTTGTACCAAAAATAACGTCAAAGATCCAGCTAACCTCTGGCGACTGGGAAGTGATGGGGCAGGATATCTGGGTAGAACCCAAGAAGCAGTTGGTATATTTCATGGGATTAAGGGAGACACCTTTGGAGAAACACCTGTATGTTGTGTCGTTGAAGCGGCCAGGTGAGGTGAGGCTCCTTACCAGACCTGGATACTCATATATTGTAGAATTTAACAGGGTAAGTACAATAATACAGTGATGTGTAAGATATTTAAAGAACATAATGGATGGTCTTACATGGAACCATGGAACTCACTTGTTTTTAACTTTCCAATGCGCCTTTCTCCCACCGCCAGCCCTCATCAGGAGATGGTTCAGTCTAATTTAGAATGAGAGACAACCACAATTGATCAATTTTTCTATTGGAACCTTTCGTGTGAAATACTAAATTCAAAGAGTTTTATCAGTAAACACCAAACTTCAATCGAGATGGTTCAATGATGGATGGTTCAGATGGTTCAATCGAGTTTATATTGAGTGACAATCTCAACTGATCAGTTCTTCTATTGGAACATTTGGTGTGAAAAACTAAACTTAAGAGATTTACTACCAGATCAAACCAAATCACTTATATTTGGTCACTAAAAAAATGATGAGAGTGATTAAAAATAAGTGATTTAGTATTTAGTGGTACATTTCGTTGAGTTTATTATCATATGGGTAGTTCAAAAATTCTTGAAACAAAATTGCAGGGTGATTTTAATAGAAGCGATAGCTTTTGTGTATTTTTTATATAGAAAAACCTGTAGTAGTGAAAACTGTACTTATACTGTAAAATGAAATCAAGGAGCTAGAAGAAATATTCCTTCTTTACCTAGAACAATACAATATTTGGTAAACAAGTGATGTGTTCTAATTTGATTTAATTTTTTTTTTGTTGTGCATCAAACATTGTTTGTTTGGATTTATTATAATTATTGAACCATTCTTCAGTTATGAATTTCCTATTCCTTGGCTAATAATTAGGCTATTATGATCAAGTTCGCTAAGTTACACTTACTACATTTCCCAAGATAGATATATTTTCAAGGACACCCTAACTTTTGAAAAATGTCTTCCTGGAAACCACATATTTTTGACTTTTGTATGAAATAAATGCTAATTCAGAAGAAACTATATGTAAAGTTTGATAAATAAATAAATTAGAAAGCGCTATGTGAATTGTATCGACTTAAAATGGGATTACATTGAAAAATAAATAGATTTTCGAAAAAAAAAACAATATTTCCCTAAAAAAATATCTGGCTTTATATAACTGGTACATCTATTGACGGATCCAGAATTTTTTACACTACACTCATATTACAATAATTTAAAAATAATTAGCTTTATAAAATATTCTAAAATCAGTAAAGATATAAGATTTTATATTCCTTTTAGGATTGTTCCTTACTGGTTACATTGTATAGCAATATCAGAAAACCTCCTGCTTGCCAAGTATTTCGTGTAGATCAAAGTGACTGGACCGTGGAAGGCGTTAATTTAACTCCTTTAGGTTATCTGGTAGAGAGTCCCAACTCTGTTGTAGAGTGTTACTCACCTGATCTGTATACTCATAAAATTAGTTCTGGTAATAACTACAAAACGACATGGCACTGTGTAGACAAAGAGATTATATTTCATATCTTTAGGTCACGTTCTTTACGCCATGGTATTTAAACCTCATCATTTTGAACCTGGTAAAAAATACCCCACTATTTTAAATGTTTATGGGGGACCTGAAGTTCAACTAGTTTCAAACACATTCAAGGTAAATAGTACTAAATAATTTAGATTTAAACAATATGTAAAAACATATGTTTAAAGGGTATGAGACAGTTAAGGATGCATATGCTAGCTGCCAGAGGTTACTGTGTGGTAGCCATTGATTCCAGAGGGTCTTTCCATAGAGGCATTCAATTTGAAGGATACATAAAAGGTAAAATGGGTACGGTGGAGCTTAAAGATCAAGTGGAGGTTCTCAGATGGTTGGCGAAAAGTTTAGGGTACATCGATTTAGAAAGGGTAGCAATCCATGGATGGTCTTATGGTATGGAAGCATATGACAAGCGTGCAAATTAATTCGGTAAATTTATTAAGTAAAAATCCGAATTTATTTCATTGATGGTGTTTTAGTCTGATCAAAATAAAGTAATAACTGATCGAAATAAAGGGTGAATTTTTAGTGTATCCGATAGAAGTTCCGATAGGGGTCGCTGTCAAACGAACTGTGAGTTTGCGCACTTCTAGTGTCAAAATTATTCAGTATAGTCTGGCAAATCATCATGGAACGTTTAACATCAGAGCAACGTTTGTAAATTGTCGAAATTTATTATCAAAATCAGTGTCCTGTATGCCAAACTTATAGGGCATTTTATGGTGAACATAATTGCCCAACCGAGCGATGTATTCAATTATCGACAAATTCCGAACGTATTTCATTCTGCTCGATGTTAAAATCGAAATAAGAAAAAAAACCATTGGTTCCGAAGAAAATATCGCAGCTGATTGTGCCAGTGTTGATGAACATTCAAATTTATCAATTCGTCGCCGTTCGCAGGAAGTTGGACTTGTCCAAAAACTGAGCCAACAGAATTACAGCCGACGCGACAATCGATTTATTGAGGGAACAATTTGGTGAGAAATTTTTTCCACGAACGGACGTGTTGGCGTCCAAGGTCATGTGATTTAACGCTTTTTAGATTATTTTCTTTGAGGTTATGTTAAATCTTTGGTCATATGGTCGAAAGCAAGTTCTCATGCTCTAAAATGTTGAGCTTTGTAGTATACGTTAGTAATGGGTGTGATTATTTTTTTGCTTTTTTGTAATGATTTTGTATGTATTGTGTTGAATTTATGAGGCTCTATCATTTATATTCCTTGAACATTAAGCGGTACACATTTATATACCATAAAGTAACAAAAACTTATATTTGAAACGGCATTATAAAGCACGAAATATAAAGAAACCGAATTAATTTGTACGTCTAATACTGAGATTAGTTTTTTCAATATCGGTTTCTAGGAGGATATTTGAGTTTGATGGGACTGGTGCATTATCCGAACGTATTCAAAATAGCCATCGCAGGTGCTCCTGTGACAAATTGGAACTTGTATGATACAGGGTATACGGAAAGATACATGGACTTGCCAGCTCATAATTCAGAAGGGTACAACGATGGTTCTGTATTAAATTTCGTTCACAAATTTCCTGATGAGTAAGTTTTACCTATTTCCAAAATTCACGTAATTGAGCAAATTGCACACCCTACAGAAATCAAAAAGTATCTGAACTTGTCTAAAAGAGTGGATTTGCAAGTCCTCAAAGATTCTGTTTTTTAGCCTTCACAAGTCGCAGTGAATTATCAATATATATTGAATAGATAAATAATGATCATTATGGTATTTATAGCGAAAAAATTATAGAAAGTTACACGTTGCCATATAAGATTGGGTGGTATTAGTTAAACTAGCAAAAAAGTCATGAAGAAGAGATTGTTTTGTTGACCAATGCTGAACCCGATTGGATATTTTGTGCCATGCAAAATTCATGATTCTTGTCATACACTCAGCATCCGGACATTTTGTGTGATCATTACATTTGATTATTCAGTTTGTTCTTCCCTTTGTATTAAAATTTGTATGATCAATTCTTCTATTGAAACCTTCGGTGTGAAACACTAAACTCGAAGATATTTACCAAATCGCTTTTTTTATAGTTCTCGACACACGTTTCGCTAATCATGCTAGCATCATCAGAAGATGATTTAATCTGAATTAAATCTGAGATTAAATCACCTCATGATGATATGTGGGTGCCCTCCCAGATAAACCGTACATCTTTTGAGCTGGTCCAGTCATCAAGCTATTTTCTCCGTAATTGTTGAAGTGTTTCATAGAAAGTGCCTGAGACATCGATGAAAACAAGTAGTAGTCGGAAGGGGCCAAGTCCAGAAATGCTCTTTCGCTGCGTGTGCTGCAAAATCACTTTTAGGTGTCTTGTATTGTCGTCGCTTTTCGATCAATGCGTGGTTCAAATTGGTCATTTGTTGACGGTAGCGAACAGTATTAACTATTTCACCTGGTTTCAAAAGATGGCTACCAAATGCACAGCCTGATTTTCTGCCTTTTGGAAATTGGAAATTAACCGCCACACTTGGTATTTAACTTATCAGCTCTCACCATTGTACATGGATCTTCAGCTATTGTGGTCTTTATTTGCTTGGTATCAGTGCTTGAAGGGCGGTCAGAGTGTTGCCGGTTTTCCAGGTCAAAATCTCCATCCCTGAATCGCAGAAACAATTTTTGTACCGTGGTCTCCTCGGCAGGAGTCTCTCCGTAAACGGCACAAATCTTGTTTTTTATTTGGACAACGTTGTTAGCATGCCACTTCTTTTGTTATGAATTGCACAGCGAAGGTTCTGGCAGTAGCGATCAGCGTTTATTATTGTCCCGGTAGATAAACTCGTACAACAATATCCCTTCCTATCCCAAAACACAGTCGCCATCACTTTGCCAGCAGACAGTGTTTGATTAAACTTTCGCGGCTTTGGCGATCCTGAATGCTGCCACCGACAAAACTGTTCTTTTGTCTCTTGTGTTGTGTAATATATCCAGGTTTCGTCGCCAGTGACAATTGAATCCAAAAATTCAATTCGTCGCCCTCTTTTGCGTAGCAATCAAGGAATTCGCGGGCCGCTTCAACCCGTTGCCGTTGGTGATCTTAGGTGAGCATTCTGTGGACTCATCTTGTACACACCTTGTAATAATGAAATGTTCTGTCAAAAATCTTGTCAATAATAGTCTTACTGGCATCAAGGATCAATTCGCACACCTCCCAAATAGTCACCTGTCAATTTTCAAGCATTACCCTCTCCACTTTTCCAATCGTTTTCTACGTTGGTCACTCGCCAGTCGATAGGCTTTGCGTGATACTTTTGGTTAAGCACAAACCAACATTTTTTAGATTCGTTTTGAAAACGGGAGAAGACCTCCCAAAACGTTAGCGTTAAAAAGTTTTATAAATAAGAACAGATATTTTTGATATTTTTAGAGTTTTAGATCATGGCAAAAAAACAAAAAAAAAGAAAAAATATATGAACACGCCACAATCATTTAGACAATACTTAAAACTTTTACAATTAACAGCTCAAAAACTAATATATTGTTTTCAGAGAAAACCGTTTACTTATTATCCACGGTCTCATAGACGAAAACGTTCACTTTTATCACACTTCCCAACTGATCAACAGCATGATCAAAGCTGGCAAACCCTACCAGCTACAGATTTATCCCAACGAGCGGCACTCGTTGCGTCATCTGGACTCCAGCAAACATTACGAAACCACTCTGCTATCTTTCCTCCAAAATAATTTGTAGAGAGGGCCTAAAGGTAATTTTTAGATCTCAAAGGTGTGCAATCTTTAGCAAATATTGCTAAAGAATCTTTTCAGCTGCGCAGAGTCTTTCCTAGATAACAAATGAGGACGTTTACTTAAAACAATGTGAGTACTTACGTGTTGTATAAAAAATCTAATTAAAAACAAAACAGAAGCATCAGCTGGATATCTATAAATTAGTTTAATTGTTCTATATTCTCTCTAGTTTGGTGGTCTCCAAATTCATGATGACTTAAATGGTTCCAATATCAATTTTAGTTTTGTTAGTAATGGATATCTCTGATCATTGTTAAATGTCATAGAAAATACGTTTCTAGGTGATAAGTAGATAAATGTTTGTGATCCAAAAGTGACATTCACAAAGTATTGGGAAGAAAAATCAAACAGACTTAACAGTATTTATATATTCTACGAAAATTCATGTTAAACTATAAGTTAATGGTAGAATTCTTATAGTATGACCTGCTTGCTTTTTCAGGAAAATACTGATATGGGTCAGTTAGAATTACGATAGCTCGTACTATGTTTAGAGAATACATCTCATAGTTTGGAGACTACTGTTACTACCCTAGTCCTATTCTCTATTCTCGTAACATTTTCCAGTTCCTCTTCTCTTAAACTCCACCACCCGTTCCCGTGAGTGTTATAAATAAATCTGAACGAATAGCGAACATTTATCAAATAAGGTCCAGGACAAAAAGACAAGACACCCCTGTTTTTGCAATTTGTATATTTCTGAATATTTTCCTATGCATCATATTTAAACAGTCCTGACTGTTCATTCGGCCAGAAAACGATATCAGTCTTTTTTTCATACAGGATGTCTGTCCAAATTATATCGCCACCACCACCCATTTGTCGCTTCGAGAATTTTTTCCTTTCTCATGTCATGGAAGTAGTAAGAGCAGCCATCCGCCCCGTCGATTTTTTTTTCGTAAGAAAGCATTATTGGCTTCCATTCTTTCTTTTAACTTTCTTCTTCAGATGTTCTTTATAGGCATCTCAGAGGCGGGATAGTCTTAATTTTTTTTCTCTGAATATGTAAAACTGACTAAAAAACTCTTCCAACATTTTTAATGTAAGTTTGCATGTTTTTGTCTGTCAATACAGAGGTCTTCCAGTAATATTTTTCTTTCTGTACTCTTCTAGAGCAAGAGCCCGTGAATGCCAGACTTTCGTTATATTATAAAAACTGAAAGTTATTCGGGGCATTTTCGCGCTGAATAACTTTCATTATTTAGTTTGGGTCATCGTGACTTTGGCAGGTAATAGGCAGCAAAGGTGTATAAAGTACCAACTTAAATTTATCCAATAATTAAGCGTAATTTTCTTATATTTTCTTGGGAATAATATTATAAATCACGTCCTCTGTTGCCAAACACTTAATATCGTGGCAACCCCTTGCCAGACACCCTTAAACTTTAATAAACTGTAACTGTACTTACGTTATAGTATAAAAGCTGAATTTTATACATGTTACTTGGGTAACTATTAGATGTTTTCTCAGTAGCCAGACAGTTTCGACAGTTCTAACTCCTGGCCAGACAAACATATATGGTAGATGTAGGTGCGAGCGCGAAGCAATATACATCCGAGTAGGTGCGAGTAAGAGAGTTATTTGGATCGATCAAATAATTTTATTATGTAGTTATTTATGTCTAAAAATTCAATGTTTAAAAAGTTATTCTAATTTTCATAGTGATAAATGATTAAAAAATAAACCAAATAAATTAGTAAATAACTTTTTGGAATTTCATGAACTTTATTTTTAAAATTCGGTCTAATACAAAATTCGACATTTCATTAAAATTTGATTGTTTATTCATATATAGTGTTAAAAAATTCAATGTAAAAATAGTTTAATTGTATTCATACCCATTATATAAAAATATAAGAAAATATGGAAGTTGATTACGACATTTTAAGACAAGTTTAAAAATAAAGTTCATGAAATTCCAAAACATGATTTACTATTTTATTTGGTTTATTTTTTGATCATTTATCAATATGAAAATTACAATCAATACATTTTTAAACATTGATCTTTTAGTCAAATAACTACATAATAAAATTATTCGATCGGTATATTGGCTCGCGCTCGCACCTACAGCTACCCTATATGTTTGTCTGGCCAGGGATTAGAACTGTCGAAACTGTCTGGCTACTGAGCAAACATCTTCTAATAGTTACCCAAGTAACATGTATAAAATTCAGCTTTTATACTATAACATAAGTACAGTTACAATTTATTAAAGTTTAAGTGTGTCTGGCAAGGGGTTGCCACGATATTAATTGTCTGACAATGGATGATGTGATTTCTAATATTATTCCGAAGGAAATATAAGAAACCTATGCATTATTATTTGATAAATTTAAGTTGGTATTTTATACACCTTTGGTACCTCTTAACTGCCAAAGCCCTGGTGACCCAAGCTTTATAGCAGCCCATCATTCCTACGTGTGTTGGAAGCATACGCTGAAAAACTTTCAGCTTTTATAAAATAACGATGGTCTGGCATTCACGGACCCGTAGACTATTCAGGATCTTTAATCCAATTAGCAATTACGTGTAGACTCCTACCTGTACGTCGAGAGATTTGCGAAATCGGCATTCTTCGCTTGTAGATCTGCAATATTATTCTCTCACATTTTGAACGTCTCATGATGGATTTATTTTCACTTCGATAGAAGAAGAGAACTTTATTAAAATTGTAGATCAAAGAAAGATAAACAGGCTGCATTTACAAAATAAACAAGTATTCTTTTTGTTCTATTGTATAATAAATATGAGTATTAATCTATCGTAAACAAATAATATACAAGACGAGATTAATAATAGTGAAGAAAAATGTAAAAGTACACAAAAACATGGAGTGTCCTGTTTGTTAGTCCTGGAACTTACACCATTGTAATTTTATAACCCAATTATTAAATCTTTATTGTTACTTTTTATTGCGTTTGCCATACTGTGCTCAAATATCAAAGTGATTTTCGTTGAAGTAAACTCCCAAAAATGATTAATTGACGTTCACCTCAATCACATCATGTTTTTTGGCCGATCTGTTTGAAACTAATCACAAAATATGTCATATCTTTAAGCAATAAAATAAAAAGGATTATTTGTTGTATTAAGTTTCTTTATTTTGAGTAAATAACAATGCAGTTATTCTACTGCTTCCGTGTTTATTTTCAGTAAGAGGAAAATGTAACACAGCGTGTGGAAGTTTTGATTCTATAGTAATGCCTTTGTATACTTTACATATAGTAATATTTTTTTAATATACAGAATACGTCATGAAAAATAGAGATTTTTGAAGTAAGTAGTACTCTATTAATTGAGGATTATTTATTGATTCGGAAATATACATTATTACATGCCAATTAACGGAAATAGTCCCTCGGGTAGGTTCTCTTCCTTTCTCTAGCATTTGTTGATTGATTTACCTGTTGAATTTCCACATTCGTTCTTAACCGGACATAGTGTTATATATTTCTTGATTACTGTTTGTCTTTTCCTTAATGAAGAAATTCTTCGCAAGACGTCTGATATTGAAACAGCGAGCAGCAGCGTTTGGAATATTCGATTCCTTTTTTTTTTATATATATAAAAGTGTATGGCATAAATACGGTGTTTCGATACATACAAACGTTTAATTGGCAATTTGTAGAGTTAATACCCTTCCTACCTGCCTAGTACTATCTATTATAAAAACACCCCATTTCCCCCACTCCACCCTATAAATAGATCAAATAAGCATTGGTACACTGATTTTTTGAAAATAAATATAAAAAGCCCTCTCCAAATAAGTAATGGTACGGCCGAATATATATCTTGGGAATAAATCCAAAAATTAAAAAAAAAAATATAATATTCTTTATTTAACATGTTTTTATGGAAAATGTTTGATTTTATCTCAGGACAGGTTTTTTACTCGTTCTTTGTTGAAAATCGTTTTCGTACATCGTCTATGACTCTCAGATCTAACATTGTTTTCAAATTGCATGGAAAAAGGTTTTTTTTATTGCCTTCGGCATATGATTTCAATTTTATGCAGGGAAAGAAATGCAGCCGAATTAAAGATGTTTTACAAGGAAAAGTAACATTTCCTTAAACATCTTCTGCTCCTTTTTCATATGTTTTTAGAAAATCTCTACAGTTTTTATTGAGGGAGCTTTTTTACTGTTTGTATAAAAAAAGGTTTTTACCAGATATTGGTACAACTTCAGTAGCTATGCTGGAGGTCTACTTGGAGGAATATCGTTCAGCTACCAGGTATATATATTTATCTTTCTCAGAGTTTTTATATTGTTTGCCTAAAACTGGGTTAGAACTTGATGGTGACTAAAATTAATTTACAATTTGCCCTGTTTTCATCATTTTAAAACTTATAATAATCAGATTGAGGTTAAACTTAAAAATAAAAATCAGCCTTTATATTTTAGCCCCCCAAAAGAGTACTAGTTCTTAAGAGGATCTTTTTGTGTAATTTCTGCCTCGATCCTTCGATTGAAACCTTTGGTGTGAAACACTAAACTCAAAGAGATTTACCACTAAATGCCAAATCACTTTTTTTTAATTGTTTGACGTGCGTTTCACTAACCGTGTTAACATCATCAAATGATTCAAACTACGATACTTAGATTGAATAATTTCCTGATGATGCTAATATTATTAGTGAAACGCACATAGATAAATTAATGATAAGTAATTTGGTGTTTAGTGGTAAATCTGTTAACAGTAAATAACAGTGCCAATACTTCTTTGATCTCCAAAATGCTTCTTTTTCGTGTCCATTTTTAAATTCTGGGTTGTTATTTTATAAGCTAATTTAATTTAATAAAATCTATTATTAAAAATCATTGTTAATATTTTAGAATGTTGTACAAATCTGTGTGTATCAATACTTTGTTGATCCACATTTAGCCACACTTTGTAAGCTGGAAATATTGTTTGTTTTATATAGACATAGGAAAGTCCTCATGTTCATTGTTAAAGTATAGTATTCTATATGTATTTTTTTAATTTTACTTCCCAACTAACTTCAGTAAGTTTAACAAAGAGAAATGGGTTACAAAATGTAATTGATATGATTCAGAGAAAAAAAATACACTTTTTCTGTGCACGGTACTATAAAATCTTGCTTATAACTATTTTTAAGCTTGCTATTTAAAAAAAAGAACCCTTATTTATTTCTTCCCCCAGTTTTACTTTCGAACAAAAAAAAACTAGATAAAGCAATCTGATTGCCCTTGTGTAAATTTTTATCAATTTTAGAAATACTTGTATAAAAACTATAAATTATTTACAGATTTCTAATAAAATTAACTGTTTTTACTTACTTTTGTCATTTCTTCTTTAATATCAATTCAAAAACATTAGGCAAACAAAAAAGTATGTATCAATTGTGTAAATAAAAGAAAAACTATAACTTTACATATTTATATTACTTAACTAATATATTTATAAATGGAACCTTACTGATGAGAATAACCAGTTCGAGTTTTTCTGTTCATAAATTTGTAGAGATACTGAATTCGTTTTTCAAGTTGATACCATTTGGTTGGCCGGACTAGTGGATAAGGAGTTTTTCCAAGCATTTTCATCTTTCTTATCATAACTTGGTACTCATTTCCTCCAACACCTCTTAACCATGGGGGTATATTGTAAAGAAGCTTAGAGGGATGTAGTTTTTCATTTCCTACAAGCATTTTTCTTTGTTTAACAAAAATAAAGCAATTATTTATCTAACCTAATATATCAATATAGTCATTTTGACCAAAAAGAGCTCTTTTTTCAGACCAAACATCCTTTGGCCGATACACTGGCATAGGTAGTTTGGGTGCATCCTTAGCGCGTGGTAATAAGCCCTTTCCTTCCACAAAATCGTTATATCCGTATCGTCGAATAAGTGGTCCTTTAGCTAGTTTTTCGGCATGATATCTAAATCGAACGGATACTAATTGTGGCGTCCAAGATTTTATGGTTTTCAGACAAGTAGTGGCAAAATTAACTGTGAGCGACATTGCATTCAAATAATTCTATAAAATTATACTTTCAAAATTTAACCTAACTAATTCTTCTTTTCAACTTTCTGGACGTTCCGATACCCTAAAATTGTCTAGTTGTCTACATTTGAATTTAATTTATAATTAGATACGCCTTTTCGTCCAGAATATATACATATAATTGTATCATAAATATTACTCATCCAACTAAAATGCAAGGTTGGTTAAATAAAACGTTATACTATTCCTATGTTTTTGCTTAATCTTTCCTGTACCTTTATGGTAGATTTTGTTAAATTTATGGAGTCTGGAAAGTTATATTGTATAGTGTTTTTATTTTATTAAAAACTATTAAGGGTTCAAATTAAATACGTTCAGTTAATTAAAAAGTGATCTGGATATATTCAAAATATTTTTTAAACTATATATTTTTGGATAGAATTGTATTCGACTCCTTCGCAATTTTGTCAAAACGACTATATGGTTGGAATTATTGGTTTGTCTTCTGCAATAGTTATGACTGAATTTCCTGATATAAAGTTGAATCTGTTGTATAAATATATGTCGGGCTTCTTCTTTAATATATCCCACAAATAAATCAAAATAGTTTTATAATATACCAATCAACAATACTGTAATATTGTTTGGTTGCCTATACTTAAATTGTATTTTTTTTATTTCTTTACACCTCAAATATTCGTTAGAAGTATTATTTATTATTCACGTATGGACCCTGGTGGACCACGCGAAGTACAATTAGAGGCGTTTGTTGTTGTTAGCCTTCCTTTGTGCCCATACTAATTTCATTCTTTCGCTATGAGCTTTTTTCCTTTCGTCAGACCAAGTTGTTCCAGTCTTCCTACATTTTTCTCTCTGGCCAACCTTCCAAACGTTAACCTTGTGTCTGAAACAGCCTCTCTCCTGAATTTCACTTTGTGTAATATTTGCTGATCTTAGGTCCTCTTTAATTGCAGCAATCCATTTAATTATTTCTACTTTAGCTTTACTCCTATTTTCATAAGATTCGACTATTTGTCTAGTTAACCTACTCGGATTCATCCGTTTTATGTGTCCGTAAAACTTAAGTCTTCTTTTTCTCATATCGCTATGTATATCTGTGTATTGTTTGATTTCTTGGTTTTCTCGAAGTCGGTATGTTGTGCTATTTATTTGTTTGGGCCCTAGGATTTTTCTTTCCTTCTTTTCAATGTCCTCGATGTCCCTCTTTCTATTCAAAATGAGCGTTTCCGCAGCATATAGACATTCTGGCTTAATAACTGTGTTGTAATGTCTCAGTTTTGTGTTTTAGATAGGCATTTTTTGTTGTAAATATTTTGTGTAAGTTTCAATGCCGTTTCCATTTTTTGACATCTACCCTTATTGGCCGCTTTTTCCAACCCATTTTCCATGATTATTTCACCCAAATATTTGAATTGAGAGACTCGTCTGATGTTACCATATTTTGTTTTTAGAAATGGCGTTCTTAGTCTGTTGCAGGTCATGTATTGTGTCTTTTCAAAGGAAATTTGGAGTCCTACATTTTCTGCTGTTTCTTTTAGGATTTCAATCTGTTTCTGTGCCGTTAATGCATCTTGAGCTAAAATTGCTAGATCATCAGCAAATGCCAGACAATCAATTTTGATGTTGGTTCTCCCCAGTTTAATGGGCTGGTCAATATTCAGGGCGGACTTTTTTTCACGCCACTCCTGTATTACTTTTTCTAGAACACAGTTAAATAAGAGTGGCGAGAGTCCATCCCCTTGTCTCACTCCAGTTTTAATTTCGAAGGGCTCTGAGATCTCACCCATGAATTTAACTTTTGACCTTGTGTTAGTTAACGTTGCTTTAATAATTGCCAGCGTTTTCAGATCTAGTCCTTGTTCTTTCAAGATTCGGAATAAATATTCGCGGTCAATAGAATCATCTCTTTTTTGAAATCCACAAATGTACAGACGAGATTTTTATTGTACAGTTTTTGATGTCTTAGAATCAACTTCAGATTCAGGATCTGTTCAGGGCAGGATCTGCCCGGTCGAAAACTGTCCCAGGTTCTAACTGTCCCTGTGCTCTGTCTAGTAGACATTGAGATAGAATCTTGTAACAAACTGGGAGAAGAGATATGCCTCTATAGTTGTTTACATCCGATCTATCTCCTTTCTTATGTAGTGTATGGATTAGAGCATCTTTCCAATCTTCCGGAATCCGTTCGGTTCGCCAAACTTCTTGTAGAATTTTGGTTATTTCCCTGATGGACCAGCGGATTTCAAAAGTTCCGCAGTGATTCCATCTTCACCAGAAGCCTTGTCATTTTTAAGCCGCTTGATTTGCCTAATTATTTAATCTTCATTCGGTGGTAATGAATCTGGGTTTGTTTGTTTAGGGTTTAGTGTTGCTAATTTGTTTAAGGGCTCAGGACAGTTTAGTATTTGTTCAAAATATTTCGCAAGTTCTTTGCAATTGTCTTGGTTATTTAGAGCTAATTGTCCGTTTTCCTTTTGGAAGCAAAGACTTTGCGGTTGATAGCCTGTTAATTTAGTTTTAAATATTTTGTAAAAGTTTCGAGTGTTATTTTTTTGGAAATCCTTTTCTATTTCATTAAGTTGATTGTTTTCATATTTTCTTTTAGTTTGTCTAATTAGCTTCGATGTTTCTTTTCGTACTTCCAAAAATATGTTATAGTTTATTGCTGTTTTTTGACTGTTCCAATCTTTGAATGCTTTACTTCGGCTTAATACTGCTTGCTCGCAAACTTCATCCCACCACGGATGTTTTCTACGTTTTTGTAAAGGGACCAACTTTAAAGCTGTTTTAATAATTTTTTGTTTCAATTCTTGCCAGTTCTGTGCTGGTTGTTTATCAAGTTCTTCTGTTAGGGCTGGTTTTATTTTCGTTGGGTCAAACTTTGGTATTAGCAGCCGCTTTTGAATAAGTTTTCGAGGTTTTAAGCTAAGTTTGATTCTAGTCAAGTGGTGATCCGTGTCTATATTTGCTCCTTTCCTGACTTGAACATTCAAAATCTCTTTATAATTAGGGTACGAAATGGCAACATGGTCAAGTTGAAATTCACCCATGTACGTGTTTGGGCACCTCCAGGTCTTTTGTTTTGACATTTTCTTCTTAAAATGGGTTGACATTATTTTTAGATTAAACTGCGAACATAGTTCAACCAATCTTCTACCATTATGGTTAGTCCATTTATGAGCGGGAAAACTGCCGACTGTTTTCCTGTACTTTTTTTCTTTCCCTAGCTGGGCGTTGAAATCACCCAATAGGATTTTTACATGGTTAGGGGGAATTTTAGAGATAGTCTTTTCTAGAATTTCCCAGGACTTATTTACTTTTTCAGGATTAGATTTATTTTCTTCGTTAACTGGGAGGTGTGCATTGATTAATGTATAGTTTTTGTTAGCACACTTAAGGGATAATGTCATAAGTCGATTATTTACTGGCTGGACATTTGTTATAGAACCAAGGATGTTTCTTGAGACAGCGAAAGCAGCACCGAGATGTGGTATATTTTTGAGTTTTTTTTTGTCCGTTTTACTTTTAAAAAGTCTGTAGTTGCCGAATTCCAAGGTGTTATCATCTGTCAATCTAGTTTCTTGCAAAGCTAAAATTTTGATTTTTTGCTGATTTAATGTTCGCCTCAATTCGTGTAGTTTTCCTGGACGCAGGAGAGAATTGATATTTACCGTTCCAAAGAAAGTTTTTATTTTCGGTTTCAGACGTTGGCCAGAGGTCTCCGACTCCCTCTGAAAGATTTTGCGTTTAAGCCCGGACGCCCCAGAATCCGAAAGTCCGGTTGTACCAGCAAAGCTGGCAGAGGATTGTCTACCTCCTGGGGTAATTTTGTAATTACTAGAACGCTAGAAGTATATTATATAATACATATAAGTGTATACATATATAACATGCGTCCTATAAAAAAATGGTTAAATAAGAATCAAAGATATGCATACTTATTTTTACTATCTTTGATTTCCCCTTTATGATGGCCTACTGGTCCTGCCTAATAAGGCAAATGCAGGTAAAGTAAATTTTGTTGTGTTTTTTATGAATTCAAAACAAAGTTTACACTATAACGTTGTTTTTACTTTATTATAAACTGTCATGATTTAACATATAATATATTTAGTAATATAAATAATTTTTAACTATGATCTGGAGTAATTTAAAATATCTTAATATATTTTTAAATATGCCTTGGTCATTTTGTCAAAACGAATGTATTTAGAACAGGTTTTCCACCCTTTCACGTCTTAAACATTTTAGTTTATTAATATATAATGATAATACAATAAGAATAATATCAGCAGAATAACTAATTAGTTTCAGTTGTTATATATGTAGACATATATCATTAGGAATTATTAATCCCTTTACAAAGAGTAAATATATTTTTAAAACGTACTATTATTAGTTAGCAGTAGGTCCTTATCTGTAATTGCAAATGTCAAGGTTCAACAGTTTTGAGACAAACTTCGTGTGTGACCAGATTATTTTATTTCGTCCTGTTTTTGCGTCATTTTTTTAACAGGTCATGGTATCAACAAAAAAATCCTATAGGTTATTAGAAATAATCATATGACTGCTAATATTTTAATATAGACGGTACTATATTGCTATTTATATTGAAAAAAATCATCTCTAATTTTTGTTAGTTATAAATATTTATATTATATAGTTTATATAGTTTTAAATACTCTTTATTGAAAATAGATTCCCCCTAAGTCAATACACAATTTGGAAGCGATCCTAATTTTTTTTTAACACTCATAAGAGTGCTGGGACTCTGATAATGGTATGGCCATCAGCTGGTCGGTGACGGCCTTTTTAATGTTCTCCATTATTCCAAAATCATATCACTTGAAGTGAATTGTTAATTTTGGGATAACGAAAAAGTCACAAGGACGCGAATCTGGCGAATAAGGGGGCTATAAGGGGGGGCACAGTCATGTTTTACTTGCCAATTCACTGGTAAAAATCTGATGAACGGTTGTGGGAGTAATATTCTCTTCCCCGACTCATCAGATGTTGGCTTAGCTCTACTCTCAAAGGAAACTGTAATAAAATCAGGATTTGCTTATCGTGGTAGAACCTCATACAGATCTAGCAATGCCAATAATAGAAACTAATTATAGCATACATAAAAACCATATACTAACGCATCAATAAGCAATACATTAAAAATACTATATATATATATATATGGCAGTTAACATGATCAAATTCACAAAGTTGAATGGAATGGTTAACAAAACGAGAGAAACGAGAAGAAAATATTGCTGGACAAATATGGGTGTAAGATGATATATTTAATACAAAGAGGCCTTCTGAATGAAAAATATACGTTTTAGAATACGTTTTTCTTTTCGGTTTATTGCTGAATAACTCACAGTCGCATAGCCCTACAGGTTGTATCACTATGTGCATGATGGATTGATGACACTAGCGGGCCGGATTTGGCCCGCGGACCATAGTTTGGAGACCCCTGAACTGGAGTATTTCACAACCAGTGTTGTGATTTTGTCTAGTTAACTGCTGTATCTGCATTTGATACAGGGTATACACAGACACACCCATACATATATATACACTACATATGATTTTATACATACATACACTCACGCACACAATATGTTATATAACCATTAATATTATTCAATTACTGGAAATGTTTGTCTTTTATAATATCTTGCTTTCGTTAGCATGTCTCCAGGACCGTAATCCAATAGTCTTCTTAGTTCTTCGTCTTGGTGGCTTTGAGCTGCTGTTATAATTTTTTCTACATTCTTCTTTATCAGTATTGATCATCTTAAATCCCTTTGTATTATTCGGTTTGTTTCGTATGCCTTCAGCTGCCATACATACCATGCAGTGGAGCCGTAGGTTAGCTGCGGCCTTGCTATGCTTTTAATAATTAGCAATTTAGTTTGAATCTTCATTTTGCTTTTACTACATAGTAAGTGATACAGTTTCCTCATTTCTAGCTATCTTTCGTACTTTTTCAGTACGAGTACAAGTAAGAGTACACTTTTTCAGTGTATTTCCTCCATGTGAGTCTTTGGCCAAGCTGTCCACAGAGGTATCTGGCTTCCTTACTCCATGATACTGCTTCGCCATCGATTTCTATGTTCATCGTGGGTGTCAATCTTCGTTTTTGAAGCAAAATGATTTGGCTTTTATATTTGTTTATTTGTATTTTCCAGTCAATATGACATTCAGCGCTTAGATTTATACGGTCTTGCAACCTATCACATATCATACCTGTACTTGAGTGTCTAGTTGTCACTGCAGTGTTGCCTGCAAATAGTGATGCATTTGTGCTTGAACGTCTCAGAATATCGTATGTGTAGATAGTGTACAAGTCAGGTCGAGTGCTGGTCATTGAGGCACTCCCGCTTCCAAGTTCCTAGGGGAAAATATGGTTTTATCCGCCTTAAGCCTAAATGTTATATTTTTAACTTCATATTATCTTGGATATCTTTGTTGAATATTT
Organism: Cosmopolites sordidus; assembly: GCA_031761425.1. Lineage (NCBI taxonomy): Eukaryota > Metazoa > Arthropoda > Insecta > Coleoptera > Curculionidae > Cosmopolites > Cosmopolites sordidus. Next base: position 551,655 of record JARFXV010000968.1, read on the forward strand.
GGCTTTATTCATTTTGCAAGTGAGTCCTTCATGACAGACTCTGTCAAATATTCTGGTTATGTCCAGCAGTACTACAATCGTTGCTTTTCCCTGTTGGAAATCTTCGATGGCAGTTTCAACTAGTTTTAATATTGTTGCTCCGCTGAAGGCTTCTGAAGCCATTCTGCTCTGGTGGAATTATATCAAGTCGGTCTGTTTCATTGTCTGACCTATTTACTATTATTCTTTCTGCCACTTTACCTACGTAAGGTGATGAGCTGATAGGACGATAGTTTTGGGGAAACTACCTGTCTTTTCCTGGTTTATTGAACATGATTACCTCGGCGTATTTCCACACTTATGGTTAGTGTTCTATTCTTTGATGGCATTAATGACATTTAAGTAATGTCTGAATGATTGTGGCGTGTTTATATATATATATATATATATATATATATATATATATATATATATATATATATATATATATATATATATATATATATATATATATATATATTTATTTATTTTTTTTTCTTTTTTTGGGTTTTTATACGTAGAAATTTCTTGATATACACAAACAAATATATTTACTTCCTATTTTTGCTTTATATGGGGGGATAATACTTCCCGAAACGTTAACGTTAAAAGTTTGTATTTACTTTAGAACATTTTTATATTTTTAAAATTCTATTCGATAGGCAAATTTATTACAGAAAAGAATCACTGAGAAATTTGTCTTCATTTGTTTTTTTGTTTTTTACCCAGTGATTATTTATTTACATAAGAACAGAAATTTTTTATATTTTTGAGTTTTAAATCGTGGCGAAGAACCCAAAAAAAGAAAAAAAATAATGACATTTGTCAGGGCTGCCATTCCTTTTCCGGGCAGTTTCTTGACCATCAGGTTAGTGATTCATGCAGTGGAGGAATTTGTGTTTTTTCATCTCTGAGTTGTTTGCATTTTCCAACCTATGTCTTTTGGGTCCTGACAGGGGTAAGTGATCGCTACCAGACTTACGTAGCGGTATAAATGGTTGTCGAATTAATTCCTCTCATTTACATATATAATATAAAAATATAGAGAGTTTGGAATACAATAATTCTATAAGAAGTTTGGCGAACCGAACGGATTCCGGAAGATTGGAAAAATGCTCTAATCCATCCACTACACAAGAAAGGAGATAGAACTAGATACAGAGGGATATCTCTTCTCCTAGTTTGTTACAAGATTCTATCTCAATGTCTACTGGACAGAGCACAGGGACAGTTAGAACCTAAAATTGGTGAATATCATGCAGATTTTCGACCGGGCAGATCCTGCCCTGAACAGGTCCTGAATCTAAAGTTGATTCTAAGACATCAAAAACTGAGCAATAAAAATCTCGTCTGTACATTTGTGGATTTCAAAAAAGCATATGATTCTATTGATCGCGAATCTTTATTCCAAATCTTGAAAGAACAAGGACTAGATCTGAAAGCGTTGGCAATTATTAAAGTCACGGTTTTTAGCATAAGGTCAAAAGTTAAATTCATGGGTGACATCTCAGAGCCCTTTGAAATTAAAACTGGAGTGAGACAGGGGGGTGGACTCCCGCCAATCTTATTTAACTGGGTTCTCGAAAAAGTAATACAGGAGTGGCGTGAAAAAAAGTCGGCCCTGAATATTAACCAGCCCATTAAACTGGGGAGAACCAACATCAAAATTGATTGCCTGGCGTTTGCTAATGATCTAACAATTTTGGCTCAAGACGACACAAAAACAGATTGAAATCCTAAAAGAAACAGCAGAAATGGTAGGACTCCAAATTTCCTTTGAAAAGATGCAATACATGACCTGCAACAGACTAAGAACACCATTTCTAAAAACAAAATATGGTAACATCAGATGAGTGTCTCAATTCAAATATTTGGGTGAAATAATCATGGAAACTGCGTTGGAAAAAGTTACACAAAATGTTTACAACAAAAAATGCATATCTAAAAACACAAAACTGAGACATTACAACACAGTTATAAAGCCAGAATGTCTATATGGGGCAGAAACGCTCATTTTGAATTGAAAGAGAGACATCGAGGACATTGAAAAGAAGGAAAGAAAGATCTTAGGTCCCAAACAAATAAATATCACAACATACCGACTTCGAGAAAACCAAGAAATCAAAAAAAATCACAGATATACATAGCGATATGAGAAAAAGAATACTTAAGTTTTACGGACACATAAAACAGATGTATCCGAATAGGCTAACTAGACAAATAGTCGAATTTTATGAAAATAGGAGTAGAGCTAAAGTAGAAATAATTAAATGGATTGCTGCAATTAAAGAGGACCTAAGATCAGCAAATATTACACAAAGTGAAATTCAGGGTAGAGGTTGTTTCAGACACAAGGTTAACGTTTGGAAGATTGGCCAGAGAGAAAAATGTAGGAAGACTGGAACAACTTGGTCTGACGAAAGGAAAAAAGCTCATAGCCAAAGAATGAAATTAGTATGGGCGCAAATGAAGGCTAACAACAACAAACTTCTTGTTCTTTTTTATATTGATTTCGATTTAAACTGCACTTCTCTTCTTGGTTTTCTTTGTTCTTATTAATAATGAGTATTTCTAGGTACGTAAACTTTTCTGTGTTCAGTCTACCAGTTTTTTCTTTGTCCTCGTTATTTATAACTATATGAGGCGTCGTCTTTCATCATGACAATGCACGACCACATATTTCAATCAGGAGCGAGCAATAATTGTTGAGCATCAGTCACATCCACCTAACTCACCGCACACGGCACCGTCGGCCTTTCATCTATTTCGCTTTTTCCAAAATTGCTCAACTGAAAAATCTTTTAAAACGAAAAAGGTGAATGACAACTGGTTTACATTTTTGGTCGATAAAGATCTCGTTTTTTGGCAAAAAGGTACTAAGGTCCTACCACTACGTAGACAAAAATTAGTAAATAATAAGGGTAATTATGTAATACGCTAAATAAATATTTACATAAACTATTTACGATTCTCTTTTTCTTAAAAAATCTCTACAAACATCTTGGACAACCTGATAAGTTCTCAGGATAATGTTTTTTTTTCTGTTACATAGTATATATTGGTAAACAACGATAAACTACGAAAAGTTACAAAGGATATCTGCCATGAAATAGGTTAATTTTGAAACCGAGAATTTCGATCACACGAGCGTATGATGAAATGTTATCTCGCACTGCGCGCACAGTCATAAATAAAATACTTAATTAAAATCGAAGATATAATTCGGAGTACCCCCCATAAAACGAAACAATACAGAATTGCTGTAACAAGGTCAGAAAATAATGTAAATATCTTCTGGGAGAAAAACACTTATTTTGAATGTCTCACGTGAAATTCATTTCCTTGATTCGTGTTTGATAGAGGCAGTATGTTGTATTGGATGAGTAATCGATATTTTATCCTACTCGGAGTGCCTTAGAAAAGTTGATATAATTCAGCGATGTCAGATTTAAATTTTGTAGGTTTATTCAGATTTTTTTGTCAGTAAAATTATATTACTTAAATGGCTGTAAATAAGAAATTCACTTCGTAAAGTTTCTTTCTTCTGGTTGACAATAATCCCATACAATAAAAACTGCTATTTTTTCAGATCTTTAAATCATACCATGTCAAAGAGTTTTTTTTTTGACATCATAGTAGATATTTAGGAGCAAAGACCCAAATTAGGCGAATATAGGGAATAGTCAAGGACTTCTATAACTTTTTTAGTCAAGATACCGCGTACAATGTTAGTTTTAGCTGCATGTCATTTTTACCATTTTCCGTTTCCCTTAATTTCCCAATACTAGGCTAATTAAAAAGTTCGCGGAGCGGAAATAATAAAACAAGTTTATAGTTGAAAAATAACTTTATTCTTCCGTATATTCTCCGTTAAGCTCAATACATTTTTTTCCAGCGGTTCTCCAAGTCATGTATTCCGTCTTTAAAGTGCTTTTCTGGAAGTCCTTCATAATATTCATCTACGGCTGCTGTAACTTCTTCATTTATTGAAAAACGCTTGGCAGCAGGAATTTTTTGAGGTTTGGGAACAGATGAAAGTCAGAGGGGGCCAGATCTGGTGAATATGGTGGATGCTCCAACAATTTGTAGTGTAACTCCTTCCATTTTTGCATCCAATTGATCCAAAAGCTTTGAGTAATAATGTCTTGTTATTGTTTTACCAGTTTGAAGCATCCCAAAATCCCAAAAAAATTCTGCCTATTTAGTCGATTTTGACTACTTTGCTGCTAGGGAGCTGAATAACCGGGGTCAGTCCACTCTGCGGTTTGTTGTCGTTCAGGATCATAGTGGTAAATTCAAGTCTTATCCACAGTTACAAAACGACGTATAAGATCCAAATATCGGTTAGAAAGTTTTACTCGAAGTCGTTTTTGATCAGAATTTCACAAATGCGGCACCCATCTTGCACATAGCTTTCTCAAGCCCAATTCTTATTTCAAAATATGAAACCCTTTTAGTTGGGATGTCCATAGCCTTAGCAATTTCACTCAAAATTAACTGTCTGTCACACATAACAATATCATGTCTAGGACTAAATAGACGCACTGCTTTCTTTACAGAAATGCGCTTGCTACAAAAATGATGCCAGATAATTAACAAAATGATTTGTCAGATTGCTTTCTGCATTATGCGAATAAATGGATGCCAAATACAACTCTCTGCTTTTCCACAGGTTAGGTGAGGTGGTTGTCGTGAGAAAAAGTTCTAACGAGGCTTTTTGAATTGAAAAATGAATTTGAATTTTGGCGAAATGAATTGAAAATCTTTTTTACAGATAAAAATAGCTCATAAACTTTATTATTTTTGGCTTGGTTAGTGTATATTTTCACATTTGAATGATTTATATACCAGTATACAAGGCCATAACAAAAACATTTTACTAATGACCACGGGCGTAGCCAGGATTTAGTTGGGGGGGGGGGGGGGGGTAGTTTGAAGTAAATAAAACAACAAAAATATACTTACATGAAATTTAATATCTATATATTCATCGGAAAAATTACGATATATTTATAAAGTTCTTAACTTTAAATGAAATGGTTAAATTAATTTCGTTCCTCTGCCCTAAATCTAAAACCATTAAAGAAGAAATCTTCGGCTTTTTCTTTTAAATATATCCACTACTTCATCTGCATGAATTTCTGTTCCATAGTGAATGTTCATGAGAGCCAAACCATTAAGTCTGTTTTCACTTGTAGTGTTTCGTAAATAGTTTTTCAGTCTCCTTAGGCTCGAGAAAGACCTTTCTGGAATAGCAGTGGATACAGGAATGGTAGCCAAGATTTGTAGTAATGTGTAAATATTAGGATAAAGGATCGCACATATCTAGGCATTCCAAACTAGATTTCGGGGTAGACGAGATACTTGTCATCACTGTTTTCCATACTTCAAGTTCTGCTTTAACCACTGATATGTTGCTTTCGGGAAGCACTAACGAGTACATGGAAATTGCTTCTTCAATTTCAGAACTGGCAGTAAAATTTGAAGGTAGCACACCAGATAATGCTGATACTACTTTACGATGTTTGGTAAACCTTTCAACCAATTGTTGAATTGTATGATCAAAAAATGGAATGAACAAATTAATTTTGTAATACGTGCATACATCCAATGCAGGAATGTTCGGTCTATTTAATTGTCTTCCAACGACGCGTGGCATTCGCAGTATACCATCATTTTCTTCCAGTAAAACCTTTGCATCTTCATAGAGATGAAGATATTTGACATCAGTGTTGTTTCTCAGGAGTTGTAAGACATTAATAACATCATCTACATGTTTGAATGCCGTGATAAGATCGATGTCAATTGTCTGTAATTGTTATGATAGCGACAATGTATAGCTCATAACTTTTTGAAGAATCACTAAACACATCACAAAATCCGAAGATCGAAGCGTACTTAGCAATTGGGCGGCTTGTTGCGATGTTTCCTTATTGTGATTAAATTGGAGTTCTTCCAGAGCATTCACAATCGCTGAATTAATTTCCCTGAATCTTATAATAGCTTCATGTTTGTGGACCCACCGTATTTCACACATTGAGAGCAAGCTTTTTTGGTTACCGACGGGTAGTAGCTCTTGATTTTTTTCTTTCAACAAAGCAGTGCGTTGAGCAGAATGTCGAAAGTAGGAACCAACAGACTGCACAATCCCAATGCATTTTGGGACATTTGCTAATGAACATGAATCAGCAGTAGCAAGGTTGAGAGGGTGTGCACTACAGTGTACATAAAGAGCAAGAGGACATTCTTGGCGAACATAAGCTTGGACACCGTGCAAATACCCACTCATAGCTGCAGCCCCATCGTAACCTTGACTAACCACATGAGAACATTCAAGTCCATGCTTTTTCAGAGCTGTAATAATAAGATTTGCGAGACCGGATCCTGAAACATCGACCATTGGAATGTACTCAATGAACATCCCTTTAAGTATATGGTGTTTATTATCTGTAAAATCAACATATCGAAGACATAACTAGACTTGTTCTACACGTCCGATGTCTGTGGTAACGTCAGCCAGAATCGCAAATAGTTTGGCTTTCTTTACTTCTTCAATTATTTTATGTTGAATTAATTCACAACAAATGTCAAATATTTCGTTTTGGATCTGAGGGCTTGTGTACAGAGCATTCTTCTGTGAAGTATTCAAATGCTCAGCCAGATCTTTATCTCCAGACTCAGCCGCAAACCGCAACAGGGCTCTAAAATTACCATCATTCTGTAGTGGTTGTTCAGGTTCTGGTGATTCTGGTGTAATTTGTATGCGCCCCGAATCGATTTTACCTCTCAAGAAGATGCCTTATTTGCTGCAAAAAATATTGCTTTTACGATAGGGATTAGTTTCTTTCGATTCTCCTCTTGTTGTCTCTTTCTTTCAGAAGACAGCTGTTCAGTAACCGAAAAAGCCTGCGAAGACATTACTTTTAGAAAGTTATCTGCCAGTTCTGAATTTCGCTTGTGGTATCCCGAATTCGCATGAGCTTCAAATATTTCTAGGGCATTTTTCCACTTACAAAAAGGTTCGGTTACCAACTGGCCGATCCTTTGATGACCGCCTTTACCTTCATCAAGCGAACGTCCCATTACCACGCAAACTCTGCAAACTATCCCGAATATGACAACCAGGGGAATCTCTCCAACCATTTCAATTGAAAGCGCAAGTTTCGTTTTGTGGAAATAGGAAACTTATAATCTCTGGGTGGGTCCCATGGCGTTTTTAAAATTTGGACTTTAAAATATTCATCCACGATTTTTTCTTGATTCGCGTAAAAACCAACATCTAACTTAGCTGCAGTTGTAACAGATGAGGTAACAGGCAAGCTGGCCTGTTGCACACTAGATGTAGATTCGGCAGTTGAAGGTATCGAACAGGGCACCAGCGACATGGCATCGATTTCGACATTCGGTATTGTGATTGAGGTCGAGGTCGAGGGCCCGCTTGTTATCACAGTCTTCTTATCAGCATGCAAGGTAGCTGAAGCTTTGATAGCTAAATCCAAATTTGTTTCTTTATTAGAAACCCCTTGACTACACCACTTTTTCCAGTAGTCCATACCTTTAAGTTTATCACCCTTCCTTTTTTTTCCTCCATTTTTCGACAGTAATAATGATTCACGTATCTATCCTTACCATGTTTCGCATGGAACAATACTGCCGTAAGCGCGATCACACGCCACTTATATAGCAGCCCAGTAGTAGCCGTCCAGAAACTACCACAAACTTCCTCAAAGCTCTGCTCATTCCGACCGAGGGGCGTAGCGAATAATCGAGAAACAACGCAAAGTTTCCATACGATACATAATAGTTCGCTAGTTCGGATATATATTCAATTCAAATGTAATAATTTAACTCTCTTCACTCCTCGTATTTTTTTCAGTATAATATTAGGTAATATTTGGCTTATTCCAGTTCATTACTATAAGGTTGAGGTTGAAGGTTATTTTCTTTAATTATTCTGTTTTTGACATTACCATCACATCATCCACATATTTCAGCTCCTTTCATTATGTTGATTTCGGTTTATGGTGATTTATATTTTTTACTTAGTTAAACTTAAAAATTAGGCTTTAAATTTTAAATTTTCAAGCTTTTTTTAGTTGGGTTCATGAAAATATGTAACAATCATTTGGAATAACACTTGATAATAATGTTGTTTGGAGAAAATGGCAGTAATAGTTTCGTAAAAATAAAAGAAGTTTTACTTAATTGATATTATTTATTATTATATATTTTGTGTGTGTGTATATGCGATGAAAAAATTTGGCAACAGTGCTACAAGACCACTTGCAGACCACATGGCTCATATGTGAGTTTGTTTGAAAATAAGTTCTAATTTGTTTGAAAATTTGAAAAAAGATAACTGACGTAAGAAAATCTACCACACAAATATTTTGTCGATACTACATATATCTATAGCACATAAATCGCCTATACTCTACCCAGAAATATCAAGTTAAATATTGTTAAAAAATATTGCACTATTTAGTATGATTTCTAGTTTTCTTATTTGTAACTTTTCTACTAATGAAAAATAAACAAATTTGTCAAATTTGGTTTTCACCTCACCTAAGGTTGAAAATCCTTCCTTATCCCTGCTCAATTTTTAATTTTTTCAGGTTTCTCGTATTTTGATCAAATTTAGATATTTTTTTTTGCTTTTCCTTAGTGTTTCTTCCTATAATGTATTGGGTACTTTGGAATGCAATATGCGGGAATAGGGGGGTCAGATACTTTCCCTATAGATGACGGCAGTGACGGCTCGTGGGTTTTTAAAATGGGAGGGCGTAGAAGAAAATAGGGCTGCTGAAGATTTTTTTCCCCTTTCTCCTTTTTACTTTTCGTGCTATTGAAATCCTATGCAGGTGGTAAAATATGATGTTTGGCTCTATAAAATTGTTTACTGTGATAAATGCTGGACGCCCTCCCTCACGAGCCGCCACTGGATGACAGTGCGATCACAGAAATAATGAAAAGTGACTTATTTTCTAGTAATGTTTCATGAATTTCAGATTCATATATTTATTTTTGTTTTGAAAATCTTCGAAAGCAGATAAGTTCGATATTTTTACTATCGTTAAAAAAATCGAATTTTGTGTGTTCATTAAAGACTACTTTTTGCAAACACTATAGCGCAAACTGAAATATAGTTAAAAAAAGTGTTATGCTAGCTCTGCTCCTTCACATTTTATTGTTTATAAGTGATTTCATGAGTTTCGATGTAGTCGAAAGGCAATAGCTACTGTATTCTGAGATTCGCAAGGCATTATCATCATCAAATATTTGGAAAAGAGAAATAAGACTCCAGTAGAGTACTGCGCTGCATTATTGTTCAAAATTTCACGAATAGTTGAAAAAAATCCTTTGCTAAGAAGAAGAAAAAATTTGGCTAAGAAAAAAGTACGGTCTCACCAGGATATGCACCCGCCCATTGGTTCGCCATTGCAACATACAAATTGGCCAATTTACGGTAGGAATGGATTTCGCATCCACCTTATTCTCCTCCTCGGCTCTACTGACTTCTTTCTTTTTTCAAACATGAAAAAGTGGCGGCTGGAAGAAAATTCCTGTTAAAAGGAGACTAGATTGAAAAAGAAATTGATTTTGAACAAAAAAATAATTCAAAAAGTATCTGACTTTTCACTCCGCCTTCGTTTATATATTAAGTATAATCCGTTATTGTATATTATTTTTCTTGTCCTATCAGTCTCATAATACGCACACAAGAAAAGTTAATGATGTTTTATAAATGTTGGTATTTTATTCACAACATTCTATACTTTGAAAAATATTTATATATGGTATTATTTGTATTGTTTAATAACGTAAAAAAAAAAAAACATTTTTTATATAATTAAAAAGTGTTTTCAAAAAATAAATAAATAAATTTAGTATATTTAGTTAGACATACGTAACATTCTTGAGCAAGCAAAACATCAAACAAATACAGAGTATAACCTGAACGTTGGTTGATAACAGTTCTACACCTATTGTTCATAGATAAAATAAGGTGATCGATATCTCCTTGGGGTAAACCTGCCCATTCTCTTGTTAGAAGCTCCATGAATCTAAAAGCATTTGGAATGTTGGACAGGTATGGGGTAATTTTAATTTGAGGCATGTCCCATACATGTTCGATATACATATATGGGCTGGCATTGTAGTACATGAGATGGAAGTTTTCATTACAAACACCAGCAAATGAAGGTACAATTGGTAGGAGAATATTATCCAAATATTGTTGACCTGTCAAAACTCATTTTAGATAAATGAGTTCGGATCTATCGCTAATCATGATTCCATCCCATACCATAACAATACCGCCTCAGTAAGCAAGCACCTCCTGGACGTGTCTCAAACGTACCAAATCTCCGAATCGTCTCCACGCTCTTATTCAACGAGAATCGGGATAAAATGCAAATTTGGATTCATCAGTGAAGAAAACTGTTGACCAAGCAATTTAATTCCATTGCGTCCGATGTAACTACTTAACCAACTCGGGTGATATTATTGTAAGTTGTCTTCATGCAGTTAAAACTAAAAAATCTATTTTGAACTGCAGTTCTACAGTCTTCCTGGATGTTGCTCAGCCTGACTTTCTGTTTTCCTACGCCTCTATCCAACTGAGAACACTTTGTGAAACACCTATCCGCTCAGCTACTTCGACTTGCCCGCAAACCAGCTTCAAGAAAGCCTACTGCCCGATTCAGATCTTGTAAAGTCAAATGTAGTAGTTCCACCCCTCCTCTATCCTTACTAAGCTCAATGCGAATCTTCCATTGTTCGAAACAGTGCTAGAAATCTTCTTTTGTCAGCTCCTTCAGAACGCGTTCCGCTTTCTCTTTCACAGCTTCAACGGCCTCAAATTTTGTTTCTTTTAATGTAGATATCACGTAAGGAAACAGATAGAAGTCGCACGGCGCAAGATCCGGCGAATAAGGCGAATGGTCTAAGACTGGAATGCTGTAGTTGGCTAGACCTCTTGACAGACAATGCGGAAAGAGCCGGTGCATTGTCTTGGTGGGAACCCATGATGTGTCCTTCCATAATTCGGGTAGTTTTTTCGTTATTCTTTCACGGAATTCAGCAAGAACGTGACGGTAGTAATGTTGATTAATAGTTTGACTTTCAGAATAACAATCATCATTGCTTTGAATTTTGATTTTCTCATTCGAGCTTTTTTGGCTCTTGGTGAATTTGGGCTCTTTCAATGCATGGATTGGGGCTTCGTTTTAGGATCATAAGTAAAAAAACACGATTCGTCACATATTATAATCCTTTCCAACAAGTTTGGGTCATTTTTAATGGCATTCAAAGTGTCAGTACAAACATTTTTGCTAGCTTCTTGTTGTTCAAACATGAGAATTTTAGGCACCATTTTGGCACACACTTTTTCTATGTTAAAATTGTTATGTAAAATTTGCCTTACGCATTCTTTGTCAATTCATACAGTTTCAGCAATCGCACGAATATTTAGCCGACTGTCAGATCGAACCATAATACCGATTTTTTCGATATGTCGTGCACGGGTGACCCTGGAGTGGATAATATTCAACATCTTCTCGGTCATCTTGAAAACACTTAAACCACTCAAAAACATGTACATGAGAAATTGCCATATACTTCTTTCAATAAATTATAAGTTTCAGTTGCGGTTTTCTAAGTTTTAAGTGAAATTTCACAACAATTCGTTGCTCTATTGTTACATTTAACATTTTTCCGGCGAAACAAAAATCAACTCTAATGCGAACGAAGACTATGGTTATACGGATTTGTGTACAGAAGCGAGAGGTACTGCATTCGAAAGAGAAGGCTTCACGCTAAACTGCTGTTGGTCGCTGGCGTTTTGGCACACCTCGTAAATAAAGTATAAACATTTAATGGTATGAACGAATTCTATTTTTTGCACATATCGTTTTTATAAAGTTTTTATCGCTTCTTCAAGTTTTAACGAGCAAAAATTATTCGACTTTTATCATAGGAATCTATAGATAACTTCAATGTATAATTTAAATGATATACAAATTTTCATTCTTATTGCACAGAAATATAGATATTTCTTGTGTGTATATAAAGGGTTATCCAATAAGAGTGCCAGAACTTTAAAATCAGGCACAATGATAAATTCAAGTGATAATCCGGAAATTTTTATTTTATCTTCAAAAAACAATACCATTATGTTTTGAAAATAATGTCGTTTATATGTCCCCATCTGTCTGGTAGAATGCATTCCGCGTGATATATATTAGATGGAACACTGAATGTTTCGCTTAAGGTCAAGTATTGTTCGGGGTTTATTTCTGTAAACCAAGAAAATAATCCAATGGCATGATATCACATGATCTTGGTGGCCAGTTGACATTATTTTGTCGCAAATCGAATGTCTAGCGGGATGTATGACAAGTTTCACCATCTTGAGGAAAGAAAACATTGTTTATATCGCCATTTATTACTTCAAGCCAAATATACTGTGTTAACATATTCCTCCTATAGCATTCACCGTCAACAGTAACACGATTTCCATCATCGTCTTAAAAAAAGGTCCTATCACTCGTTCAACTCAAAAACTTCACTAAACAGTGACTTTCTGATTGTAAAGAGGTAATTCCTGAATCACTTGAGGATTTTTATCGGCTCGAATCCTGCGGTTATATTAAGTCAGAACTGGGTGTCGCCATCCAATTTCCAATTTCTATGCTCTGTTGAATCCCTATAATATAGGAATTTAACATTTGTTTCCACAAATAGAAAATACCCTTTCTATGGTGAATTGCCAACATATATTAAAGACATCAGTCGATGAGTAACATTTACATCTGAAACAGTGTTGATGAATGTTCGCTTGCAGTTTTCGAATGTCTCCTCCCCTCTTCCCAACGTTTCTTAAGGGATTACACCACCTTGAGATTTTCAAAAAAATCGATTTTTTTTTGGCTAGGTAAATTGTTTTTATTTTTAAGAATATATTTTAAACGTTTAACCATTTCAAAATTCAAATTATTTTCGAAGTTATACTAATTAAAAGTAAGTGCGGCAGAGAGTCAGCCTGAAACTCGGGTAGCGGTCGTACCTGCACGACCGTTCAAAACCTTGACAAAGGGTATTGTTCTTTTAGTCAGCCCTTTATAACAATAATTCCTTAGAGGAATTTAGCAGGATTCACTCAGAATAACAACGAAAGTCTAAACGCTGTTAATTGGTCTATGGCTCCAAAAATGCATTACAGTGGCGCAAAAATTGTTAAGATTGCATCTTATATTGCTGCTAGTATATTTAATGATGGATATACTAGTGTATTACAAATGAATACATTCATTAAACAAAAATTGAGAACAGAAGACTAAAGAGGGCAGGAAATTTAAAAGAGCTGCTCAAAAGGAGTCGAAGGACATCACGGCAACAATACTGCGATCCAGGAATCGTACACTGAAGCTAATTTAAAAAAATATTTGGTTTTAAAACGCGCTGACGTCGTACTGTTCTTTTGCTTTTTTTTCGAAATTACTTTTTTCAAACTGGTGTACAAGATATCTCAAGATCTACTCAACCGATTTTGTTCAAATTTACAACATATATTCTTTATAATATTATCTAAGACGAAGCATATTTTTTTGATTGGGTGCCACGTTCATAAGTTATAAATTTTTTACACTCAAAATTTCTATCAAAATCAGAGTTTTTTTTTTCAAACAGATGTAATTTCTACAAAAAAATTTAAAAAATCCTATGCTTCGTCTTAGCTATTACATTTCTAAATAAGAAAAAAAATCAGACGATTCCTGACAGAGAAAATAATTACACCATCAGCAAGGATTTTCAAAAGAGTGTTGTACTTGATGGCTCATATTTTGTAATTTTTTTTATTCGTAATTATTTTAAATTATTCATACAACTACTATGGATATGTGCAAAATAAAAATTATTTTATATATTTAATAACTGCGCCAAAAGAAAAAACTTATTTTTATACCTATTTTTCCGAGCGCCAAGTTGGTGTAACCCCTTAAATTCAATTACGTCTAGGGGTCTTCAATTCTTCCGGTATGCGATCTTCACCCTTTACACACGCATTATTTCAAGCACCTCAAATATAACAATCACACACAGAAAGGTCCGGTAACTGACTAGGCCACAGGATATCGCCAAAGAGAGTATCTGTTCGATAAGGAAATGCACCTAGAACCACATTCATGGAAGCTCGGCCTATGGATGCCATGGATGGCCTATCTTATTGAAATCACAAATTCATCCTGTTGATTTCCCGACTCCAAAGTTCTAATTTGTAAAAGTTTTCAAACATACTTATAAGGGCGTTTCAAGATATATCGTTGACCGATTGGCTGCAATAAACAACCCCTGATGTAACGAAACCCGGTAAAGTTGCAAGAAACGTAAACAGGGCCGGGCGTAATAAAATAACAGCTAAAAAGATAAAATTAATTTTATATTTGGTTTAGCAGTTTCGAAATATTTTATTTTAGTTCGCATTATTTTCTTAAACAGTGCAGTTCTATAATTTCGATCGTATTTTTTGTTATTCCAAACGTACCAAAAATGTGGCGTTGTCTGGTAGTACAAGTTGTCTGGTAGTACCGTGTCTCCGGTAGTGCTAATTTTAAAAGAAAACGTTTATCGCCCGATGCTAAGCAAACTGCTAAAAATGTGTATGTATATTTATTGAATAGGGGGCTTAATGTAAATACAGCTGCAGCAGAAATGTCTTCATTAACGAAAATTCCGTTGTTTACAGTTAAACATATTGTGACGAAGCATCTTGTGCCTACATTACATTCATTGCAACAGCGACTAAGGAAACATGAAACAAACATTCTTTACAGCAGAACTAGCCTCCGGAGAATATTATTTCTAATGAGTTTTGCATATAGAACCGTTAATAAAAGACAAATATTAATAGAATCACAACGATTGCGATGATGGCGGTTTGACTACTTAAACTTTATACAAAAATTCAGATTATAAAATCGTTTCATTATCTGCCTTGATGAAACATGGTTCGATATACATGAGACGCCAGGAAAAGGATGGGTAGATAAATCAAGAAAATGCCAAACCAAAGCCGCAACGAACAAGGAAAAAAGAATTATAATTTTACATGCTAGTTCCGAGGATGGATGGGTTTCAAATTGTTTTCGGTTGTCCTCCAAAAATATTAAACATTCATCTTTGTTATCATCAATGTTATCTTGTTATCATCTATATGTTAAAAAAAGATATATACTTCGAAAATACATATAAAAAATGTGATCCAAAAATGTTAAAGACATTTAATATTAAAAAGGAATATGTATGTGATACCATTGCTGCCGATATGGGACATACGCTTTTACGCCTTCCCCCGTATTACTGTATTTTTAATCCAATTGAGTATATGTGGCATCAGGTAAAATCCAATATAAGAGCAGAAAACATTTCTCCGACTCTAAGTGCAAGTGCTGCAACATTATTTAGGGAGGTTATAGATAGTATTCCCCAAGAAAGTTGGATACATTCGATTAACCATGTTATTAAAATAGAAGATTCATATGTATCATTTACTAATAATATCGAACTACTTATTACTAAAGTAGATAAAAGTGACAGTGGGAGCGAAACCGAATTAAATGTATAATTAAATTTATATTTTGGTTATAATTTGTATTGTACTAATAGATAAATTTATTTATTTATTTATTTTTATTGTACTAATAAATTAAAAATTGGCAAACCAATAAACAATGTCATACATAATAATAACAATAATAATTTAACAATGTTTTATTTTGCCCAAAATTATTCAAAAGTGAAACTACTCCGGCTCTGGCACCTTTTAAGAAACTAGGAATATTTTTATTGAGATTTATTGGTGCAATTAATATTTTACCGAAGGGCATCGAAATATCTTGAAACGGACTTTACGTAGCGAGCTTCTTGAGTTAACGGCTACTGTGGCTCAATCATCTTCGAACTAAAATCGCCCGAAAATTATGTACTTGTCAATACCACATTACTTCGTTGTTTTTATATTGTGCAGTGATCTCTGGTGCAATTCACGGGAAGTCGGCGCATTTTAATCAGGAACTCACCACTTTTGACAAACGTATCGAGAGCAGACACGCGGTGGTCCCGAGTCCACAACGACATGATGGATACCTAAACAGTCTCGTATGGAGAGTCGATAGACACCTGTCGCACTAATATTTTGTTAGAAATAAAATCAAGCTTTATTTGATTTAGTATTTTATATTATTTATTTTTAAATATTACTTTTAACGGTATTTGGGAAGGAAGACTAGTAGTGGCGGCTCGTGGGTTTTTAAAGTGGGAGGGCATAGAAGAAAATAGTGCTGCTGAAGAATTTTTTTTTGCTTTCCCCTCCCTCCTTTTTACTTTTCGTGTTATTGAAACCCTATACAGGAGGTGAAGCAGGAAAATGAGTTAAAGGAAAGAAACTGAACGGAAATAAAATATGGTGTTTTGTTCTGAAAAATTGTTTACTGGGCCAACGCCCTCCCTCACGAGCTGCCACTGAACACTAAGCAACAATGCAACACTGCAACAAGTTTACTTGTAGACTACATGACCCCTTAGTTGTTTTTTTTTATTCGTTTGAAAATTCGAAAAAATCGCTAACATCAGAATACTTTACAGGAAAGTTATTAAAAATCTTAATTAGCATTTTCATCTTGCCAAAAAAAAAAAGCACATATCGATAGCTTGCCCCGAAAAATGAAGCTACAAATTATTAAAAAATACTTTTATATTATTATCAAATATATTTTCTATTTTTCTTGTTTGTGGCTTTTCTGCTAACGAAAAATAAGTCGAGTTCTGACGTAAACGGTCAAGAGACTGAAACCAAAGAGGTTATTTGATATGGAATGTTATCTCTTAATGATAATTCTCTAAGTTCATTTCAAACAACTCGGTATTGCATAATAAATTTACTATTTACTTCATTCCGTTTTTGTTTTATATCTTAATAGTAATTTCGGATTGGTTGGAAAGTTATAAGTTTTTATACCAAAAATAAATATTATGCGTTATATATTATGGTTTTAAGAAAAATTCAAGATACATATTACTTTATACTCACCTGTAAAAGTTTTCATCTAGAAGAACAAAATATTAGAAAAGAGCATATTGAAAAGATAGCTTATCGTGTTCCATTTTATATCAATCTATTTGACATATTTTTTGTTTACATATTAAATTGCTATATTCTCTAAAACATACGTAAATATGCAAAATATTCAGGACTAATCAAAATCAGCTCTACAAATTCCTTCATAGCAGTCTTAGAGACGACTGTAGCAAGTATGACGGTTAATAAGGCTTAATTTTTTTTAACACGATTAATTTGGGAGAAAGGTAAGAAATGGTTTATTCAAAGTATGCGCCATCTCTAGCTGCACATTTTTTCCATTTAAATCTCCCAGAAAAACCGTACATTTCTCATTGAACTATTTTTCAACATCTTCGTAATTGTTGAAGAGTTTCATGGAAAGTGCTTGAGACATCGATGAAAACAAGTGGTAGTGGGAAGGAGCCAAGTCTAGTGAGTACAGCGGGTAGGGCAACAGTTCCCAGCCAAGTGCAGACATGGTAAATACTCTGACCTCTATCGCTGGGTGCGGTGGGATGTTGTCATGCTGCATAATCACTTTTACGTGTCTTGTAGCCCAATCTGGTCGTTTTACAATCAATGCATGGTTCAAATTGATCACTTGTTGACGGTAGCGAACGGTGTTTACTGTTTCACTTGGTTTTAGAAGCTTATGGTGCAAGACACCCTTCTGATCCCACCAAATACACAACATTGTTTTCTTTCCAAAGCAATTCGGTCTTGCAGTCGATGTTGATGGTTGTCCTGGATCAATATCAATACGATACAAAAAAAGTCTTTCTTTTTTTGTTTTGTCGAGAAAGCAAAACTTCGCACAGTGTTTTTCGTTTTTCCATTCCTTCTGGTTCTTTCCCATGTCACGCACACGATCACAAATAGTTAGGCGACTGACCAACATTTAACCTCTGTGTCATTTGTTGTTGAGTTTGCATATCGTCTTCTCCCATCAATACCTGCAGTTCGGAACCTTCATTTTTTTTCGGTTGACCTGAGCATTACTTGACTTCGAAATATACACTTTTGAATCATATAAACTAATGCCTACAAGCATCCTGCGTTGGGACATTGTTTCGGTATGTTTCCACAAGTATACGAAGGCTTTAATTCGCGTTTTTGTTTTGATTGAACGAGAAAAAACAGTACGTGCTGCAAATGCTGTTTATTTAGCTCAAATCTCAACATGTTTACAACATGAAAAAAATATGATGCTAACTCGAAATCGTTTAAACATCAATGACGTTTTGAAACGTACTGTCATAGCAACAATATGATATAAGATATTAGACTGTGAACCCACCCTTGTTTCCAGCGCCATCTCTTATAACATTAAGAACTATTAACCGCCACACCTTATATATATATATATATATATATATATATATATATATATATATATATATATATATATATATATATATATATATATATATATATATATATATATCAGTGGCAGAATGGCTATTGTTATATTTGTTTATATTACACCTAGTGCTTAACATTGATATATCGAAAATAATTTTTGACATACTTAATATAATATTAATAATCAAATCTTTAATTTAAACACGACAAACGGATACTAAATTATACTATTTGTATTTTCACTTTTTAGACTAACTTTACCTTTTTTAACCTGTAGTTGTTTCTTCCATTATTTGTACGAGATATATTTTTTAAATATATCTCGTAAAATTTTTAGTAAGAAGAAAACTACTATAAATATCATTCAAATATTTTTTTTTCATATTCTACATACTCTTATCTACTTTTCTACATAATTTCAATTTTTGTTCAAACATTTGTCATACCGCTCAACAAGTTTTTGAATTCCGACGTCCAAGAAATCTACCGCCTGTGAAGAAATCCAATCCATGACTTCAGTTTTAACTTCTTCTTCGTCATTGAAACGTTGACCACCAAGGAACTCCTTTAAGTATCGAAATAAGTGAAAATCACTGGGTGCAAGGTTTGGACTGTAAGGTGGATGATCCAGTTCGTCCTATCCAAAAGACCTGATTAGACCTTGTGTTTGCGCAGAAATATATGACCTTGCATTGTCATGGAGCAATATCGCACAACAACCACGCCGCTTGTTTTGTATGGCACGCCAGAGTTTTCTCAAAGTGACACAATGCGCATCAGAATTGATTGTTGTGCTTCTCGCCATAAAATCCACTAACAAAATAACAATTGTTTTAAACCTTATAAACTTCTGCAGTTCAGCACACTGACAGACGATACAGCTGCAAATGGCGCTTAAACTCGCGCAATACATGCTGGGAGCAGATGCGCAAGCGCACTGCGGCGCTTGCGTCATTCTGACTCTCATACTTTATTTAAAAATATTCCTGGTAATTTGTCGTTCTTAAGATTTGATCTATTCAACTATCTATTGTCGGAAAAAAATTACTAATTATTATCTTTTTCTCTTGGGTTCATGGTTCATTTGAATATATTGTCAGCGTAGAGACATTGATATGCTTGGCATTACAAAGCGGGATAGAAAGATCTGTATATGGATCAGAGATACAAACGAAAGTATGTGACAGTGACATCATTGGAAGGATAAAAGAATTGAAATGAAAGTGGGCAGCCCATATAGCGAGGCGATGCGAAGACAGATGGTCCAAAGCAATCCGGGAATGGATACCACTTGATCATAAACGTCCACGAAGAAGACCGAAAACACGATGGACGGATGACATCATCAAGTATATTGGACCCGAATGGCAGAGGAGAGCTCAGGATCACGCGAGTTGGAAGCATGCTGGGGAGACCTTCATCCTGCTGAATGATGATACATATATATATATATATATATATATATATATATATATATATATATATATATATATATATATATATGTATATATATATATATATATATATATATATATATATATATATATATATATATATATATATATATATATATATATACAAATACAATTCATAAATGTAAAGTCGTTCAAAATAGACCCATTTGAAGTATTATTCTTCTTTTTCCTGTGGTGCTACAGTTCTGGTTGAACATTCACCTCCATCTGGATCGATCACATTGTCCTACCACCATGTCTTTGGTCTACCTTTCTTTCTGTACCTCACACTTTTCACACTTTATATATATACTCCAAAAACGGAATATATATTTCAATGTCATTCTATCAATTGGAAAAGTGAGTAACAGAAAGAAAGGTAGACCAAAGACATGGTGGCAGGACAATGTGATCGATCCGGACGGAGGTGAATGTTCAACCAGAACTGTAGCACCACAGGAAAAAAAAGAAGACTTCAAATGGGTATATTTTGAAGGACTTTACATTTATGAATTGTATAAAGGCCTATAAATGCCTTGGGTCATCGCTGTTCTAAATATATCGAGATGTTAGAGGACTATGTTGAAAAATAAATATTATTTAAAACTGTAACGTTCTGCTTTTATTTCCATACTCATCTTCATATATTACTCTGATAAAAAAACAGTTGAAGAAACAGAAATTGCTTATTAAAGGTGCACTTCAATTGGTAAAACTACTATTCAGATGAGTTACAAATTGTGTTATAGTTTTAGTATAATTTTTTATTAAATAAATGTATGTAAATAAATCATAAAAGAACAAATATTTTCGAATAGTAGGACATACTCAGAGAGTGCGGATATCACCAAAAAAAGAAGTAAAGAGCGATTTATTTAGTGTGTTCGAACTTCCGATAGGTGTCGCTGTCAAATCATCATGGAACCTTTATCATCAGAATAATGCCTACATATTGCCGAAAATTATTATCAAAATCAGTGTCCTGTTTTCAATTCTCTTTTCAATTAAGCTCTTATATGAAGGATGCCTAAAATATTATCATATCTGTTTATTCCTGGAATAAAATGAAATAATACAATAATTAATATACCTTTATTGAAATGTTGTTTTTATCTCTATTAGAACACCTCATAGCAAGAAATATTAAATGTTCTCTTTCATTCTCGAGTATTTAATTATGTATAGTTCACAATATAGTCAACCATTAGTTTGTTATAAATAATAAAAAATGGTTTCGACAACAATTCAGAGGTAATTTATCAAGAAACGGAATTTTTGATCTTGAAAGGGCAACAATCATGCCTTCTGTTTATAACGGATAAAAATTAATATTTTCAACGTTATATTCGTTCGGAAGCAATGATAATTTAAGTCATTCTATATATTAGAACAAACAAAAGTTAACATTTAGTGCGGCATTAACGCCCTTTTTTTAATCGGCCCATTTGAGTTTCCGGAAAGACTCAATGGAGATCAATATGTGTAGTTTTTAGAAAATGATTTATTAGACCTAGACGGTATACTTCTAAATTTAAGACAAGACATGTAGTTCATGCAAGATGGAGCGCCACCGCATTTTACTCTTGTAGTGCAAATCATTTGAATCAACGTTCTCCCCATAGATGGATTGGGCGCGGTTATGAGTTTCCTTGGCCACCTCGTACCGCAGATATTAGTCCTTTAGACTTTTATTTATGGGGTCATATGAAGTTTTTAGTTTACCATGATGAAATCAATACACGAGAGGAACTTTTACAAACAATTCAACAAGCGGTCAATGTTATTAGAAATGAAGAAAATATATCCTCAAATGTGAGGCGTCACTTAACAAAGAGCCTTCGAAAGTGTATTGAGGTAAATGGTGGACACTTTCAACACCTATTGAAGTAAATTTCAAAAAATCGTTATTTTAAGTACAGTCTGTTGTATTTTTGACATCTTAAGGTTTTTTTTCTTTGTATTCGCATTTCTTATTATTCGTATTATTTCATCGACAAGATGTGCAACAGAATATTCGAACACGAATATCTCGCAAACGGCATGAAATATCGATATTGACCAAGGGTACCTTTTTTACGGGGGAAATAGACGCTTCTCTATTTTGAAGTCAAAATATTCTCAGCTTTATAGGATAAAAAAAATATGAACGAGTTAATTCCTCATAAAGTAGGTAGCAAGCGCCCTCTAGGAACCAGGCTCAAAGTAGTACCAAATTCGGATTTGCCACCTTTGAAAACCCAACTACCCCGATTTTGAACCTGATATCTTCAACCGTCTTTAAATTATCTCAATACTTCGAAAATTTCTTTTCACTTTAAACACTGTATTTTTGTAATAACTAACATTTGCCGACGCATTTATTGACCAAATCCTCTTATTTTGATCCATACTATCAGCAGTTGCTCTATGGCGGATAAGTTATGGGACACCGCATTATATATGATGATACCTACATGATTATATATATATATATATATATATATATATATATATATATATATATATATATATATATATATATATATATATATATATATATATATATATTATTAGGTTAGTTGCTTGACCGAGAGGAAGCCCCACCCATCCCTTACGTTGGAGGGGTATGTTTCGTCTGTTGGTGGTTAGACTCATCAGGGTACCGACATATGTTCTCCCGCCAAGAAGATCATCAGCCCATGACGATCCACTGCAGTATGAAGGCCTCTTCAGCATGTTTCCAATTTTCACGGTCCTGGGCTTTCCTCTGCCACTCGGGTCCAATACACAATACAATAACAATGTTGTCAATCCATCGTGCTTTCGGTTTTCTTCGCGGACGTTTGCGATCAATCGATATCCACTCCAGGATTGCCTTGGTCCTTCTGTCATCCCATCGCCTCACTATATGGCCTGTCCATCTCCATTTCAATTGCTTTTCTCTTCCAATGATGTCACATACTTTCGTGTGTTCCCTGATCCATGCGCAGGACTTTCTGTCTCGTCTTGTAATGCCAAGCATACATTTTCCATTCCCCTTTGTGCTATCCGAAGTTTTTGAATTGATTGCGATGTGAGTGTCCAGGTTTCACTTCCGTATGTCATAACGGGTAGGACAACTGATTGAAGACTTTTCTTTTCAGGCAAGGTGGGAGTCTGCTCTTAAACACTATGTTGAGTTATCACGCCTTTCCACCCCCCGGGAGGTATTCCCCTCCATTGAAATCCTCTGCCCAAGATATATAAAGCTGTCCACAATCTCCAAATCTCCTAAAACTGAAATTATTCTGTTCTGAACGAAGTTATTGAAAATAACGCGACTCTTTTTCATGTTTATTTTCAAGCCAAATGGTTCGTCGGCCCTCTGCAGTTCTTGTATGTGTCTTTACAGCTCCTCTGGGTCTTGTGAAAGGAGAACGATATCATCTGCAAATCTAAGATGGTTTAAGTTTGCACCATTGATATTTGCACCATCCTGTTCCCAATCCAGTTTACGGAATATTTCTTCAATGCCAGCCGAGAAAAGAATAGGCGATAGTCTGTCACCCTGCCGTACACCTTATTCTACATTAATTCCCATTTCAAGATCATCAAGGTAAATTGTGGCTGTAGCTTCATCATATATCGACCCTAATAGGTTTACATATGCTTTATCTACCCCTTGGCTAAGCAGTGCATTCATTATCGTATGTTTTGAGATGGAGTCAAATGCTTTTTCGTAGTCGATAAAAGCTTTTCTTTGACCTGCTGTACAACCTGGATGTGATCCATTATACTGAATCCACTTCTGAATCCTGCTTGTTCTCTTGGTTGTGCATCATTCAGTTTTTTAATATTCTTTTAGAAATTATCTTAGGGAAAACTTTGTACATTGCTGATAGGAGGCTTATTGGACGGTAACTGGGAATAAAATTTTCTGACAACCTCTAACATTTGTACGCGCACTGCACACTCTGCCATCCTCACGTCTTAAGGCATATATTTGCGTTCTTTTGTTTCTCAGCTTCTGTTTAGCCTTATTAATTCCTTTGTTTTCTTCTGGTGCTATTGAAGCAGCCGTTTGAAGCACATTGTTGGCGATTTCTTCATATTGAACTGACAGTTCCACCTCCTCTGGATCTTGTAACACAGCAAACCGGTTTGACAAAGCAATCTGAAAATCGCTTCCTCTCTCCAGCAGTTTCTCAGAATCTACTCTGTCCTTCTTTAACCTTAACATTCTTTCTCGTTGTCTTCGACAGTCGATCCTAACTTTTGCTCGTATCATTCGGTGGTCACTTCCGACATTAAAATTTTTAAGGACAGTACAATTGCAAAATATCGTTTTATCGTTGGTCATGACGAAATCAATTTCACTTGTGAGTCCAGATGGACTTTTCCATGTCCATTTTCTGCTGATATTTTTCTTTGTCTTGCCCTTCAGCAAAATCAACCAATCTGTCACCCCTATTGTCTCTCTCACCAGTTCCATATAGGTCAGTTGCATTTTCATCAGTTCTCGTTGTTCCAATTCTGGCATTAAAATCACCCATCAGGATTTTGTACCTACATTTCTCTTTGTTTAAAAGTTGAGCCACATTATCATAAAATTCCTCAATTTCCTCATCTCTATGGCTTATAGTTGGTGCATAAGCTTGGACGATTTGAAGCCTAAACTTTTTATTCAGCTGAATGACGCATTGGACTAGTCGGTCAGATGTACTTTGAAATTTTACTACACTGTCCTTCAGCTTTCGATTAATAAGGAATCCAATTCCACCACATCGGCCATTTTTTGTACCTCCGGTGTGGAGTACGTGTCCAGTCTAGTTTGTTTAACTCTTCGCTCTTTCTTCGTGTTTCACAGAGCCCAATAATATTCCAATGTACGTTGTCAAATTCGATTAACAGTTCTTGCAATCGGGCCTTCGTTTTCATAGTCCCTATATTTAGCGTTACAATGTCAAAAGTCCAATGGCAGCCTGATCTAACCCGGTAATTCTTAGCACCCTCTGCCTTGAGGTAGGTCTTCCCTCTGCCGTAGGTAGTTGCCCCTTGGCCTCCGGGGAATGAGGGCCGTGTCTGAAGTTGTACTGTCATATTAAAACATATTGAAATACCATGTTGAAGATATGGACGGTAATCTGCCACGCTGGTCCAATGTGGGTTGGCAGATTTTGGATCATGTTAGTCTGAAGCCTCTGCCTTGACCTATCCGCCAGGGGTGACCCTCCCAGGAGCATAGACTCCAGACGGCATAGCTCAAAACTTCATTGCCATACTCAAACCCCTTTACCACGTCAATGTCTGGTCCACAAAGAGGGATATCATTATATAATCAAGCCATCATATATGTTTGAAGGTCAGATTACCTCAGAAATACAAAAAGTACCTTTACAGGTATTTGCCCTCGATGAAAGTTAATGAAAACATATTTCAAATAATTTAAAATTTGGTGTATTTTTACAATAAATTGTCGGTCTTGTACTTATGCAATAATTATCAACATTATGCATTATCTGTATACATAATGCGTTCCTAATATCGATGATATCACCAGGGATATTGACCACTAATTTACAATTAGCCTATCGACAAATCTATTTGCAAAGTTAACCGATAGTTATTCATAAATAAAACTAAAGAATTTTTTTCCGTCCCCGTCAATAACGGTTTTCTTTTTACGATTTTCATATTGTTATCGCGGTTATTTCTCAAACAAAACCCCTCATAACTAGTTGCTTTAGTACACAAACAAAACAATTTATGTAATTTTTCCGAAAGTGTCGTAGCAATCCAAACACAAAGCAGAAACATGAATGCGACGTCACAGCTGAGATAACAGCCCAGTATAAAACGCTGACCCACTGGCGATATTGTCATTGTGGTTTCAGCTTTGAGATTTACACAATCATTCTGCTTCGAGTATAGTTTTGACGAACTATACAAGGTAGTAGAATCTCTGTTCTTGCTTTCGAGAAACTGCTGAAGATCAAGAAAGATGCCAGCTCCAAGTACCCTTGTTGGTTCAGCAACCCGTTACATCGCTGGGAGAAATGCCGTTCAAACCGTTTATTGGAAGAGCTCATCTGGGAACCAGCCCAAACTGTTGAAGCTGTCCAAGACGTGCAATTTCGGTAAAGTACCCAGTCCACCAATGAAGATCAAAGAAATGCAACAGATCAAGTTTTACTAAGTATTATTGTTTTGAATTTGAATGTTCAGAACCTTCAGTTAATTAAAATTTGTGTGATATCAGTTTTCTACCATTAATTTATTATTTATTTGTTGAAATATGTCAATTAATATGTTTTTCTTAATTTATTTTGTACTTACTAGATTTTACTGTAAAAATACACAGTGATATTTAAAATAAGTTTGTCTTTTGTTCTATTCAAACCAAGATTGAAAAAATATCATATGACAATATAATACTTCTAAGGAATCAGTGTATGCACTTAAAATATTAGTTTTTTAAAATGATCAATTTTAAATATAATCAAAACAGAATATTTGAAATATTTTGTGGTTTGGTTTGATAATGTTTTTTTTGTGGAGTGTTTTGCAAATTTAATACATATACATACATATATATATATATATATATATATATATATATATATATATATATATATATATATATATATTTATATATATTTATATATATATATATATATATATATATATATATATATATATATATATATATATATATATATATATATATATACATATATATACATATATATTATATATTTATATATATATATATATATATATATATATATATATATATATATATATATATATATATATATATATATATATATGTGTATATATTATTAGGTTAGTTGCTTGACCGGGAGGAAGCCCCACCCATCCCTTACGTTGGAGGGGTATGTTTCGTCTGTTGGTGGTTAGACTCATCAGGGTACCGACATATGTTCTCTCGCCAAGAATAGGGAATCCCTCTCCACAATCAAACAACCCATATTTTCGCCGACTTCTCGTGGGATGGCTTATAAATGGAGTTTTTTGACTTCTTTGGGCTCATCATCCATCGCAATTAAATTCGGTAGTCAAAACTTTAGTCAGGAGATCACTAAGATTGTCAGATAGGGAATATTAATTAAAAAAGGATATGGAACTTAATTTCCTAGAAACGGCACTAATTCAAAACGGCTATCACATGCGTGAAATAAAAAGGCATATTAATAAAGTTCAGGCAACTGGTCTACTAGATAATTATTCCAAAACCCCAAAATTCTTCTGCCATACATCAAGGGAGTTACTGATAAAATTTGCCACGTATTCCAGTTTATCCAGATATATCCAGTTTCCTTAAACCAGTGAAGGATAATATTTCACAAGAGTCACATGGTGTCTATGAGATTCCTTGTTCTGGCTGCTCCCAATTATATATCGGCCAAACCAATAACGTATCCAAAATCGCATATACGAGCATTCTCTCGCCCTCCGAAAATCTGATCTCTCCTCGACTTTAGCAGAACATCATATCCAAACGGGTCACAAAATAGAATTCGACAAGGCCAAAGTAATCACACCTAAATATTACTACAAACCCCGCATAATTCGTGAAGCAATTGAGATCGAAAAACGTCCAGACTGCTTAAACAATAGGGACGACGGTCTTAGAGTTCCAAATAAATGGAAAACGCTTATTTCCAAATTGCGAGGAGTGCGATTGTGGATGGAGGGCGCGAATCGGGGATCCCCGTTATTTTTTAGTTGTGAACTCTGGAGAGTAGGCAGATTGAGGCCCCGGAGTAAATCAACTAGATTCTCTTGAAAATGGCTTGAAAGTAGAACCCGAAACGTCGAGATTTTTCAAATCTAAAACGCGGTTCTACCCGGGAACCTAGTCTAATATATATATATATATATATATATATATATATATATATATATATATATATATATATATATATATATATATATATATATATATTATATATATATATATATTATAATTATTTTTATTATTAGGTTATAATTATTTTAAGAACAAGACATTTCTTCTGTATAATATGTTCATTTCCTCTTTACATTTTGTGTTAATTTTTTTTTGATAATTATGTAATTCAGATGTGTGCCATTAGTAACAATGAAACGTTGAGCTCTTTTTTTCAGATCTTTTCCTTAACTTTATCACCTGTATCGTTTCAGGTTTATTTATATAAACGTTTTCCTTAAAAAATCACCGTAAATAACTATAATCAGGGGCCGGCAAATCGGGAGATCTTATGGCATTGCAGTATTGTAAGCGCTTATTATTGTCTGTAAGCAACAGGTCCGCCGAAATTTGAGTCTTATAATGAAACGTGTGCCATTCGCTTCTAAAAATTCAGCCTAAACTGCATGGAGAAATGTCTTATTATCCACCACGTTGTCAAATCGATATTTCTCGAGATTTCTCCACAGGTATTTCCGCGCTTCAGACTGAATAAACCCTAAATTATAAACATCTTCAATTCCTAATTCAATCTTTCTCATACCACATTCAAACTTCTAATTCCTTGATGGTGAATACCTCATGTCGTCCATCTATGTTAAGTTGTTCTTCGAGCATATCGTCACATCCTTGTCCACATATTCACCAAACTGTATTAATTATCGTTGTTAGCTGTAAGTAAATATCAGGTCCATCTTCAGAATTACGAACTCCAAATTACTCGATCTTCGAATTACTCCACAAATTCTTCTAGCATGCTGTTATCGCTTTTGGCTTCAATTCGTTCATTTCTCCGTTGATAAATACAACTGCGTTAGTAATTGTGAATAACTTTTCTTTGGGTCAACAGCAGGAATGAGTCTTTGAAGGCGAAAAACTCGACGCAAGCAGTTTTTACTCCTTCTTTAGTCCTGGGTTTTTCCTCACAAAAAGTGAGTCATGGCCTGGAACAAGTGGTAATGCGACGGAACGAGGTCGAGGCTGTATGAGGAAAAAGTTGAAAGTTGTATATTTTTGAGGTGATCAGGAGTTGAGCTCTCTCAAGTTTAGCTAGTAGAGTTCTGCATTTATCGCCCTACCACCAGGAATTAACTCCAAATGAATTATTATGACCCGATCATCCCCTATCTTCAAGGCTGATGTCTCCCTCAAGGTTGATCTAACTTTTTGAACCAGAATTGAACGATGCAAATTGATACGGCACCTTTGTCCTCTACTTCACAAATTTCCCGAGCGATCAGTCTCTTTGAAGCCTTTAAAAAATGTCGTAAAATGGCCTAAATTTCGCGACTTATTTTACTCATTTTAACGTTTTCATAAAAAAAACGTCGACTGAATATTTTGCATTTCAATCACTTTAATACCGAACAAGAAATTTATCGGAGCAAAAAATTGAACTCGGATTAAACCTCTGAGGAGTTCAGCATAATCCTACATTCATAATCAAAGGGAAAAACATAAATACTGTTGTTACACCTTAGTATTATCTCTAAAATTGATTAAATTAACAAAACCAACTGTTCAAATCCTTATTTCCATGAACAATTGATCATTTATTGACTTTTAAACATTACTTTATATTCACTTTTAATTATGGTAGTTTTGTTAAACGTCTTTTGTTGTTTATGTTGATATAACTTTAGAAAATTAAATCAGTTAGAATTTGAAAGAATTGAGAAAAATACATTTGTTTAAATACTTTTTCCCCCACTGTATGAACATTTTCTCGTCAAAACATTGGTATGTAATTGACAATTATCAATTACCAAGTAATAAGATAAAAAAAACCAGATTAAATATTTGTATAAATATTAGGTGTTGAACTTAGTACCACAGTCTGAGACTCACATGAATCTGTTGTGTAGGAATTTTTATAGTTGATTATGGCTGGTCTTTAATATTTGACATATTGCCACGTCATCCAGATAACATAGCTATTATATTTTCTGTAAATAAAAGTATTTAATATTAATCGATATAAAATGGAATGCAAAATGTTATTGTTTTCGATGTATAATTTTCCGTTATGTTGATTTAAAGAAAACTACAACTGAAGTGAAGTGAAGTGAATTGAAGTGACCTGAGGAAAAATTGTAATAATAATACAACTGTTCCAATGACTCATAAATGAAATATTTATTGTCTCAATCAAATAACTATCTAGACTGACAAAGTTTGAAAACCTAAACACTCTGTACTCAAAAATTTGTTAAATGTGTTAAATACTACTCCAATGGTTATTTTTAAATGTTTGTATTCTATGAGATAGATAAACGACATGGAAAAGATCTCTATACTCCCTATGCTATTTCCTACGATCGGGAGGATGGCCTTTTGCTTGTCTGCTGTCCAGCCTGGAAATTTTGCCTTTTGAGTTATCTTCCATGGTCTATATTTTCCACGTTTGTTTGAACATTTTGTTCTTTTTTTAATTTATTTCCTTATATTTTCGGCATTGCTTTATTTAGATTTGCAGGTATATATATATATATATATATATATATATATATATATATATATATATATATATATATATATATATATATATATTGTTGGCGATTTCTTCATATTGAACTGATATTTCAACCAACAATGTACTTCAAACGGCTGTTTCAATAGCACCAGAGGAAAAATGTCTCAAACAAACAAAAATCTTCAGTGAGACCATTGATTTAATGAAGAAACGGCGAGCAATGAGAAATGCAGGTAGTCCTTTTGGCAGGGTCGAGTACACTGAGCTCTGCAAAACTATAAGAAAACGTATCAGAGAGGACACGCGCCGATTCAATATGCAGCTAGTGCAAAAAACCCTGGAAGAAAACAAAGGAATTAACAAAGCTAAACAGAAGCTGAGAAACAAAAAAACGCAAATATATGCTTTAAAGCGTGAGGATGGCACAGTGTGCAGGACGCGTACCCAAATGTTAAAGATTGTCAGAAGGTTTTATTCCCAGTTATATGAAGATCAGAGCCAGTCAGGGACAGCAATATCCACGGAAGAACAATATATAATGCCAGATATCCTAGTGGAGGAAGTAACAAATGCTATAGAATTGATGAAGAACGGCAAGGCTCCAGGAAAGGATAGTGTAACTGTCGAAATGCTAAAAGCTGGTGGTCGGACGTTACATAAAACACTGGCAAAATTATACTCAAAATGCCTCAAAGAACAAAAAGTACCGGACTTATGGAAAAATGCAGAAGTGATCCTTTTACATAAAAAAGGAGCACAGAAAGATTTAAAGAACTACCGTCCAATAAGCCTCCTATCAGTGATGTACAAAGTTTTCACTAAGATAATTTCTAAAAGAATATTAAAAAAACTGAATGACGCACAACCAAGAGAACAAGCAGGATTCAGAAGTGGATTCAGTACAATGGATCACATCCAGGTTGTACAGCAGGTCATAGAAAGGCACAACGAATACACCATGCCACTGTGCTTGGCTTTTATCGACTACGAAAAAGCATTTGATTCCATCTCAAAGCATTCGATAATGGATGCACTGCTTAGCCAAGGTGTAGAGAGAGCCTATGTAAACCTATTAGAATCGATATATGATGGAGCTACAGCCACAATTCACCTTGATGATCTTGAAGTGGGAATTAATATAGAACGAGGTGTACGGCAGGGTGACGCAATATCGCCTATTCTTTTCTCGGCTGGCCTTGAAGAAGTATTCCGTAAACTGGATTGGGAACAGGATGGTGTAAAGATCAATGGTGCAAACTTAAACCATCTTAGATTTGCAGATGATATTATTCTCATTTCACAAGACCCAGAGGAGCTGCAAAGACGCATACAAGAACTGCAAAGGGCTGGCGAACCATTTGGCTTGAAAATAAACCTGAAAAAGAATTAGGTTATGTTAAATAACTTCGCTCAGGACAGAAGAATTTCAGTTCTAGGAAGGGATTTAGAGATTGTGGACAGCTTTATATATCTTGGGCAGAGGATTTCCATGGAGGGGAATACCGCCCGGGAGGTGGAACGGCGTGTTAAATGTGGCTGGCAGGTATTTGGTAGGCTCAACATAGTGTTTAAGAGCAGACTCCCACTTTGGCTGAAAAGAAAAGTATTCGATCAGTGCGTTCTACCCGTTATAACATACGGAAGTGAAACCTGGACACTCACATCGCAATCAATTCAAAAACTTCGGGTGGCACAGAGGGGAATGGAAAGATGAATGCTTGGCATTACAAGACGAGACAGAAAGTCCTGCGCATGGATCAGGGAACAAACAAAAGTCTGTGACATCATTGGAAGAGTAAAACAGTTGAAATGGAGATGGGCAGGCCATATAACGAGGCGATGGGACGACAGATGGACCAAGGCAATCCTGGAGTGGATACCGCTTGATCGCAAACGTCCGCGAAGAAGACCGAAAGCACGATGGATTGATGACATCGTTAAGTATATTGGACCCGAGTGGCAGAGGAAAGCCCAGGACCGTGAAGGTTGGAAGCATGCTGAAGAGGCCTTCATGCTGCAGTGGATCGATGCGGGCTGATGATGATGATGATATATATATATATATATATATATATATATATATATATATATATATATATATATATATATATATATATATATATATATATATATACGATTATATCACGACTATATAATGATAAAGAAATATGTTGTAGCAGCATTTTATTTCCGCAAACCGATCCAAGAGCAGACATACAGATAAACAGACAGACAAGATAAAAAGACAGAAAACAAGCAAGAGGAAAACTAAACATTGATAAACTGAGAGAATAAAATAAGAGAACAAGTTCAGCAGGAAATATACTTGAAATATTGAAGAAAAACAAACCAATAAGAAAAATATACCATTCTTAAAAACCCGGCCTTAAAAATTGCTTTAAAAACACAATAATCAATTCAAGTAAGATATTACTAGAAAGCCCGAAAGTGGAGAAGAAATTGACTGGTTTACAGTTAACATGAGCAACCCAATAAATACAGTTAACATGAGCAGCCCAAATTATTACATGTTTATTAGAAAGAAAATTGTAGAAGTAAGAAGAGAAAAATTATAGAAGTACAAGAAAAGTGGCTCAGTGAGAAGTATGCGGAAATTGAAAAATTGGAAGAAAGATACAATTTTAATATACATAAAAATGTTAAAGAAATAACAGAAATTACGAGACAAAGGCCATGAATGGAGAAGATTGGGAAGTGATATTAGACACCGAAAAGAAGCTCCAAAGATGGACAGAATACGTACTGTAACTTTTTGAAGATCGCAAATAACAAGAACAAATATTAATAGACGAAGACAACACGACATAACAATAGATGTCAAATATATGAAAAATAATTAAATATCTGGATCAATTGTAATACCAATAGAATTAGTAAAATTATTGGAGGAAGACCAATTACAAATAATAACAAACTTTTTCGCGATTTAGAGCCAACCATCAGAATAGTTGACTCAAATGCAAAAAATGTGAAGAACACCGAATTATCTCTTTAAGGGGCTGTAAACAATGTGAAAATACTAAACTTGAAGAGATTTACCACTAAACACCAAATCACATCTTTTTAAATGCTCGACGCACGTTTCGCTAGCCATGTTAGCATCATCAGGAGATGATTTAATCTAATTGTTCAAAAAATGTGATTTGGTGTTTAGTGGTAAATCTCTTCAAGTTTAGTGTTTCACACCACAGGTTCCAATAGACGAATTGAATGTGAAAATAGTCATGTGGCAATGATGACACGATGCCAATGATAATGTCTAGTTCAGTCCACGCCTCGCAGACTTACATAGTGTTATAATAACTTTGGTGAACCTACTCGTTTTTTTTATATCAAATGGAAGTGGAATTTCTTGATTATTGTTATCATTATATAAAAACGTTAGTGTTGCATTTTCTTATTCTTCAGTAAAAAGTTCAGTTCAGTTCTTATAAAATGATGCTCCAATATAGATTTATTATGGGTTATCAACCTCTTCACATTCTATTATAAATTATTGATATTGTATCTAAATAGCACCACTTATACAATGAACATAATACTAGACTAATTGAAAAATTCGCGGAGCTATATATTAATCGCGGAGATTAATATATAATCTACTACATTTTGTGGTACACTTGGATTTGATCTTCCCCATCTTCAAGACTCATGTCTCCCTCCTGGAACTTTCTGAACCAGAGCTGAGCGATGAGATTGATACAGCACCTTCCCCATCTACCTTGCAAATCTCACGAATGGCGTCAGTCGCTATAAAGCCCTTATTTGAGAATTTTAAAAAATTGCCTTAATTTCGTGAGTTACTTTACTCATTTTAATGTTTTTGTTAAAACCCTCGACCTTTATAAACAAAGGAAAAAACGCAAAACTTTTCTTTCACCTTAGTTTCTATTCAACTTATCTGCTGTGCCATCCGAAGTTCTTATCAATTATTAATAATAATTCAAATCAAATTAATTGTATTAGTTTTAAAATCACTTAAACCAATACGTAATTGTTTATTATTTGATAAAATATTGTTACTCCAGTCAAAACGTGATACAATTCAAAGAAGAATGAATTCACATTAAACATTTTGTGACGAAAAGCAAACCATTCATCCGTTCAAAGTGCAATATTTTTCTTGGCAAGCTCCAAGTCAAAACACTCCTGATAAATACACTCTCTACGTCATTGTTTACAGATAATTAGCGATATATATGTCGTTGGAATTTCTCCCAAATTATTGCAGTTGTAAATTTTACCAAAGAGCAAGTTCTGCAATCGTGTTGAAGCTGCTAGCAATATATAGAAGATGCCCAGCTCTGGTCAACTTATTGGATCTGCTACAAGATACATCACCGGAAGAAACGCGGTCCAAACTGTTTATTGGATCAGATCGTCAGACAATTCTCAGAGGTTATTAAAGTTGTCCAAGACTTGTACTTTTAAGGGCGCACCCTCTCCATCTTGGAAAATCAAAGAGAAACACCAAGTGAAAATGGATTATTTTTAATTTCCTGTTAAATATTTATTTATTGTTTATGTTATACATAAATTATTTATTTATGGCTACAATGTTCTAATATTTATAAGCAGTAATTTAATATAAACATATAATATGAAGAAAAATGTGTCTGTATATAATCCTCTAAAGTATTCGTTTGTTGTTTTAATAGAACCTGATCCCATATGCTTTTGATATTATCTGATTGGCTTTAGATCCATTTTTTCAAAATCAATAAAATGAAGAAGTGCATGTGTTAATAATTAATAATTTTATTTTTTGTTCGTATAAAAAATAGCTGGGGAATATGTATACTGTATATATGTAAATAAATCATATATTGAAGCTCAATATCAATCAGCTGTACAAATCTTTGAATTCGATTGTAAGGAACATGTATACAATATATTGGAGGTTTGTTAGCATTCAAAGCAATCTTCCTCTCAACACAGCTTCTATATTTCCTCTAAATACGTCACTACCATTAGAAAATCATTGGTTAGTGAAATTATAAATCTTAAACACTATTTTTACGATTTCTTCACACGAACAATTGGCAGATATGTTGTTCAACATTTTAACATATTACTTTTTGTCAGAAGCTTTCAACCACTTGACATAGATATCATAAAAAACATTGATAAACCAGCAAAAATACAACGATCCATAGAAAGGAGAGGAAAGGAAAGGAAAAAAAATGGAGATGGGTAGGCCACAATAAAAG
Organism: Cosmopolites sordidus; assembly: GCA_031761425.1. NCBI lineage: Eukaryota > Metazoa > Arthropoda > Insecta > Coleoptera > Curculionidae > Cosmopolites > Cosmopolites sordidus. Next base: position 587,242 of record JARFXV010000968.1, read on the forward strand.
GTAACACATCATTCATAAATGGAAACCAGAATCAGAAAGAGAGTGTCCACAGATGAGACCCATAGATGATATCAAGAAAATGACGGGGTTCAACTGAAGACACCTGGAGAAATTTTGAGGAAGCTTGGGTTCAATATTGGATAAATGGGATGTAAAGATGAATGAATATATATATATATATATATATATATATATATATATATATATATATATATATATATATATATATATATATATATATATATATATATTAATGAAAATGTGTTTGTTGGATCTATTATTTGTCACTGATCAATGATCAGGATTGACACTTGACATCTCTGATCTTCACTTATTTTGACAATTAGGGATCTAACCCTGCTCAAATGTGCTACAATAATTCCTGCTTTTAGCTACCTATTTCCAGATACATATCTTCAACAGATCCTTAAGCTCTTGATCGATTTCATTGTGTTATTACATTATAAATACCTTGTACATCAATAGATACTTCTCTTGAAAGTGTCGATGTTCTTTGTTGCCATTGGTGAGCGCTCCATGATGCTTTGTATGATTTTGTCACATCAATTCGGACCTAATTTAAATCGGAGTCAAGATGTTTTAAATGTTCAACTATTTTTTCAATGTTTATGTTTTTACCACTATTTTAGATTATTTATCCAGTTCGATGTAAAGTGCTTCCCAATAGGAACGATTGGAGTTTGACAGTATATGGCAGCCATATTTCATAACCAATTCTTGATATTTGCTGTCAATTGTTTTCAGTAAGGTTTGCCATTTCACCATGAATAAGTTTTAATTGCCAATACGTTTGGAAATTGTCCAAACATTTTATCAAAATTCAAAAGAAGTTTTGTTGCTGCTCAAAAAGCATTTCGTTCAAAACACGGCCGTCATTCTGGACCAAATTATCAAGCTATCCAGTGCATAATTGATAAGTTTGAACGTGAGTTTAGTCTCCATGACCAAAACCCACCATCACGACTTCGTAGTGGCCGTAGTGAAGAAAATATCGGACTGTTTGACTGACCACCTGGATGACCACCTGGCATATTTTACGTTTGTATCTCGTTTTACACCCATACAAGATTATATTGGCGCAAGAACTTAGAACTTAAGTCTACAGATTGGGCTGTTTGGTGGTTTGGTTCAGTGTTTGGTGTGAATTATGGTACGATGGCATTATCGGGCCATATTTTTTTTAAGAACGCTGAAGAACGGACCGTCACTGTGAATGCGAACGCTATCGTGCCATGTTATCCGATTTTGTCTTTCCAAAAATTGATGAAGTTGTTGCGGACGAACTATATTTTCAACTCATACACAACTTTTCACACATCACGCTTTACGATGGACATATTGAGCAATCAATTCAGAGAATCGGTAATTTCACGGAATGGTCCTTGCAACTGGCTACCAAGATCTTGTAATTTAATACCTTTAGACTATTTTCTTTGGGGTTATGTTAAATCACAGGTTTACACCAACAAACCCAAGACTCTTGATGAACTTGTAGCCAACATTATGCTCCATGAGTCATCGACAATGACCGACCAACCAGTACAAGAAGAGTCGAGGTGGTTACTTGAATGATATTTTATTTAAATCATAAATTACTTAATATATATCATCTAATATAAACAATGAGCACCATTTTCAGGCGAATTTTTTGTGTTTTATTTCAAATTTAAGTCCTATCGCTCTTATTGGGAATCCTTTTATTTGTCTCTCACATTATATCATTAACTATAGATAATATAAGTTAACACACCCTATATATATATATATATATATATATATATATATATATATATATATATATATATATATATATATGTCTAAAAGTGGTGTTTTGTGGATCATTTGAACTGAATCTTCCTCCAGCGAGCAACTTTTTCAGGTTTCGAAAGAGAAAGTAATCGCGGGCAATTAAATCCGGTGAATAAGGTGCATGTTGAAGCACTTCTAAGCCATGGTCATAGAGTTTTTACAAAAACAACTCGAAAGGTGTGTGTAGGCGCATTATCGTGGTGAAAGAACGCTTTTTTATTATCCAGATGTGAACATTTGGCCTTAATAGTGCCCTTAAATTCATCCTATAGCGAAGGGAAAATACTCCTCGTTGATGGTCCTGCCTTTTGCCAGATAATCTATGAGCCCTACACCATGAGAATCCCAAAAAGTCGTAGCCAATATTTTTTTTTCAGAAGAAATCGTTTTTGCTTTCTTTATGGAACTTTCTTTCGTCTACTTCCACCCACTACTTGGAATGATGCTTCCTCACTCTGGCATGAAACTGTGTATAAAACGTCGAAGACACTCAGAAAAATCACGTTTAATTAAGTCCACACTCTGCTGAGAATTGTTCATTCAAATGAGTCTTTGGTATACAATATTGTGGATTTTTTTGACGATTTCGTCGGTCATAATGGTTTTTGCGTGTTCCGATCTCCATCATCTTCAAGGGATGTACAACTGCGTCTAAAACGAAGTATCACCTAAAACAAAGTACTTTATAGCAACTCAAAATTCAATTTTATCCATTTTTCACTGTGCCAGGCTGCGAATTTTTTGAACGACCCTTGTATTTACTATTAGAAAATATCCTGTAGCTAACGATCAATCTTTGAATTTAAGAGAAATGTCCCTTGAACTCAGATAGTTGTGTTATTTTTATCATTTTGACTAAAGTTTTGGGCATGAAATGCATCGCGGCAAAACTTGTTCGACATCGAAAGCTTGTTGCTGAAGAAATGGAAGATAAATGTGACATTATGACTATGCAAATTCAAGTACTTCAACTTTGTTTTAGATCACTAAACTTAATAGAATAATATTTGGTGTCACGGTCGTTTCGTAGTAACAACAAAATCATCGAAACGCTTGATAATGAATACAATCTCAATTTCGGCTTACTTGAATATGGGTAAGTATCATAAAATGTGTATCGAAAGGGTTTTTTGATATAAAAGTATGGTGACGGTATGGCCCAGGTATCTAAAGCATTAGTTGTGATTTTCCTTGTTTTTAGTAATTTTTATAACAGTTTTAACAATGTGAAATTTATTATATATATTTATGTATTGAGAAGATTTGCATTTTGGTCCTTTATTATGTTTATATATTTCTATATTTTCTAGTATGTCTAATTTTTTGCCTTTCTCTTTTATATGTAGTATTTCTAGATTATTTATATCTGGGAAATGCTGATTAGTTTCTAAAAAAAGGGTTGGCGAAATTTAATGTATTCTTGAAGAATTGAAAGCATCTCTCTCTATATTCTTTGAAACTAGTTGAAAAATATATGCCTGTCTGTCCTATGTAATAGCTATTGTATTTGTGACACTCAAGCTTATAAACTGGCGATTTTTTATATTTGTCTTTGGCGTTAAAAACTGACTAATTAATTAATTATTTAGTTAATCACGTTGTTACAACTATTAGAAAAATTATAAAGAAAGGGACAAACCCAACTAATACTTAGATACCTGGACCATATCGTCGCTCTGGTTTTGTGTAAAAAATCCCGTTTGATATAAATTTTATGATACTCACCGATATTTAAGTAAACTGAATTTTAGTTTGTACAAGGGTTGCTATTTATATATCCGGAATAACAAATAAAAACAAATATTTATCATTGAAAATGGTTTTATTGCTTTTCTAAATATTCTCCGCGATGATCGAACACTTTTGTATACGTTTGAATCAATTTTCATAGCACTTTTTCCATTCTGATTGAGGTATCTCCAAAATATGCATTTTCACCGCATCAACCGCTTCTTCAAGAACGTGAACAAAACAAAATCATTGGGAGCCAAATCAGGACTGCACGGCGGATGACCTATCAATTCGATGTTTTGACCGGTCAAAATTATTTGGTCAGATGTGTGAGAGCTAGCGTTCTCATGGTTATGAATGATCCTGCGTCGCTGGTTGATTTTTCTTATTTCTTCAGACTTCTGGCATATAACTGGTTGGGTACAAGTCAAAATTGACCGTTCTACGATTTTCTAGTGACACTATAGCCATTTGCCCATTTATCCCCAAAAAACACTTTCTTTGAAGTGCTTTTTGCACGATTGCAATTTTGGATACTTTACTTGAATGTTAAATGTTGAATACGTATAGATTTAAAATTCGTCATCTGTGTAGATGTTACACATGACTTTTGACGCACCACGATTGAATTTTTTGAGCATTTTTTTGCACCAATCGACAGGAGTCTTTTTTGATCGATAAATTATACAGTATCAAATGCGCACAAATCTTTTTCACGGCTAATGTTAATGTAAAATCGTGTTTATGCTTGGCATACTAATACCCAGGGATGCCTCGATATCACGGTATGTCACGATCTTGCTTTATCAGTTCGCGCACCGTATCGATGTCTGGCACAAGAACCGATATTGAACGACCTTTTTTTAACTTCGTCCGTAAGCGAGCGACGGCCATGATTGAAGTCACTAAATTAATTGAATTCACCAGTGATATATAATGGTTTTCCATGGTGCTTCATCGCCAAAAGTCGAAGTGGTATGTGTGATTAATCCATATAAATAAAAATTAAATGCTGTTCGTTGGTAAGCGCATCTCTTGAGAACGGCTAGACCGATTTGGCTAATTCTTTTTTATATAGTTTTCGTAATAGACCAAATAAGGTTTTTAGGGAAAGAAAAATTGGCAAAGTTGCCCGGAAAATTTGAAAATTCGGGAAAAACTAATACCGTAAGTCACTATTCGAATGATGCATATGCTTAATTATTTTTTGTTTTGTTCGTTATGGTGCTGGAAAAGTTTTCAGGAAAAAAAAGATCACAAGCAAGTTTATTGAAATTTGGGCAGGACAACGTCTGTCGGGTCAGCTAGTCGTTTAATAAATTCTGTTATGAAAAAATACTAATTAATTTGAAGAGATTTACCACTAAACATTACTGTTTTTGAATTTCTCGCCGCGTGTTTCGCTAACCATTTTAGCATCACCAGGAGATGATTCAATATGAATATTTAATGTCAGTACATTGAATCATCTCCTGATGGTGCTAATGTGGTTAGCGAAACGCGCGTCAGGAAGATTACACAATAAGTAATTTAATGTTTAGTGATAAATCTCTTCGAGTTTAATCTCTTCGGTGTTTCAACTTCGAAGGTTCCAATAGAAGAATTGATAAAGTAACAGATTTATGCATATGGAGACTTTCAAATTTTTCTTTGTTACGTATAATTTTTTGTTTTATTCTTACAGGTATATCTTTATGTATACAATCTAATCTAATAACACAATTCTTTTTAAAGAACCTCTGTTTACAAGAACAATATTTATCATTTATTAGTTCAAATATTTATCGTACTATGATCTTCTTCGACTTCAAGAACCCGTGGGTTATTTTTATTTACTGTAAAATTGTTATTGCATTAACCCAAACATGTCCTTCTGCTCGTAAACATTGCACATCTAGGTTTTTTTTTTAATTCCTGAAGCCAAAACAATTTGCCGAAACACTTTTCATGCGTCATAACTGCGGACAAATGCCAACATATATTTTGATGGATGCATCTGCAATTTATTATTGAACGAAATATTGATGCAATTCTGATAACTTAGTTTTTGTAATCGATTTGTAAAAATAGTTCAAAAGGTGCATTAGTAGAGCAAAGGATTTTTAAATTATTTTCCCTTTTTTTTGGATTTTTCGCTACGATCTAAAACTCAAAAAAATATTAAAAATATCTGTTCTTATGTAAATAAAGACTCACTGGGTAAAAAACAAAAAAACAAAACGCAGACAATTTTCTCAGTGATTTTTTTCGGTAATAAATTTACCTAACGAACAAAAATATAAAAAAATACAAAATATTTTTAAAATAAATACAAACTTTTGAACGTCATGGTTACGGAGGTCTTCTCGTCCCGTTTTCAAAACGAATCTAAAAAAAATAATTATATTAATTTCTATATAATACTATGAGGATAGTAAGTAAATATATCTTTTTGGATGTGTCAATTATACTTACATTGACAATAATATTTTTCACCGACAGTGAGATACTACCAACAAAAGGACAAACCAACAAAACCCAAAACAACCAACAAAATTATATAGGTCAGGTTTACTGTATGATTATTGTGTATTGAAATATTTAAATGTTTTTAATTGTATTCTTTAGAATCGGGAACCATATTGAATTTATATCTACCGAAGGCATAGCAATACAGTTATTTTTATTTTAATTAATTATAGTAATTTCTTTTAATCTTCTGTATTTTGTTACCGATTCTTTTAATACAATTTTTGGAATTATTCCGATTCCCATGCGTGTTGCAAAAAATATATATATATATATATATATATATATATATATATATATATATATATATATATATATATATATATATATATATATATATATATACACGCCACAATCATTTACATAATGTTTTTCAAACTCTTTACCCGATAAAGGCATTAGATAATCTTCAAAAATTTTGACACGGTTCAAAACGGGTATTTTCAAAGATGCCTCTTCCTTGAAGTTCCAGTAAAAGCTCTAGGCAGAAGTAGATTTATTTTATCTATATACAAATCGTTAAAAATTAAAGCGAACTTTTGTTGGAAGAAATCAAAATTACAAGAAATATTTTCTTTATTCAAAATAAGCTCCTTATACAGTGATATAACATTCATAACGAGTAATAAAGTCGTTCAAAAAACTTGTTCAATTAATTTTTTTACATCTCATTTACCAGGTGTGGCGGTTAATAATTTTTAATTTTTTCCTTAAGACAATCACCTTTACTTTAGGAGAAAGGTGAAAAAATAGTTTATTCTAAGTAGGCGCCATTCCCATATCTCGTTCAAATTTCAATGGATTTGATGGGGTGTTACCCATTTCCATGTAGTAGTAGCCCATTCTAGTCGCTTTTCGATCAATGTATGGCCAAAATTGATCATTTGTATACGGCATTGTCTTGTTTCCAAAGCAATTCGGCCTTGCGGTCAATGTTGACGGTTGTCCTGGGTCAACCCATGATTTTCTTCGTTTTGCGTTCTCGAAATATATCCATTTTTCGTTTCCAGTCACGATCCGGTGCAAAAAAGTATTTCTTTGTTGCCAAGAAAGCAAAACTTCGCACGCTGTTTTTCGCTTTTCCATCTATCTGTGGTTCAACTGATGTATCCATTTTTCTGCCTTCTGGATCTTTCCCATGGCATGCAAACGATGACAAATGGTTCGGCGATCAACATCTAACCTCTCTTCCATTTGTTGATGACTTTGCATATCATCTTCCTCCAACAACGCTTGCAATTCTGCATCATCAATTTTGTTCGGTTAACCTGGACGTTCTTCTTTCACTTCGAAATTACCACTTTTGAATCATCTAAACCAACGCCCACAAGCATCTTGACGTTGAAACATTGTTACCGTAAGTTTCCACAAGTACACCGGCTTTCATTCGCGTTTTTCTTTTGATTGATCAAGAAAAGCAGTACGTACCGCACATGCTCTTTATTTGGCTCAAAATTCGACATATTTACCACAGGAAAAAAATATGACGCTAACTCGAAATCGTTTAAACATGGTACTGTCATAGCAAGAAAATGACAACAGATTAAACTGTAAAGGGACCATTGTTTTCAACGCCATCTCTTAAAAAAACTTTGCGCGTACACGTGATAGAAGTGTAACTTCTATAGAAAAAGATAGAAGTAGAACTTCTTAAAAAACGTAAATAACCACAAAACACCTCAGCTGTTCACATATAGCGTCTAACGCGTGCATCTACAATGCGCACATGCCCGAAACTATCTTATTCTATCGCTTTGTATCGTTGTGTATACGTCGCTCTCTTTTGCTCCATGGCGTCGGAATGTATAGCGCTCTTTCTCCTTCTCTCTACATTATATCTTTCTTCTCTCTCATGTAACGAAATGTGCCTAAACGTGACGCGTCCAAGAAATTTCAGTCTCAATTCTCGTCCAATTATCGATTATCGAATCGCCGAAGAAGTTTCACTTCAAAAATAAGAATTATTAACCGCCACACCTGGTAGTACTCAATTCTCAATGAATTATTTTAAGTGCAAGAACGGCCTTGTATTGAGGAAATAATTTTGTCACACTAATAACTTTTTTATCTAGATAAACCTACCGACTAATATTAATCAATATAGGATGTAGGTGTCACTCATTCAGCTTGAACTCACTCTTCATTCTCAGTATCAGGTCTCACTCCTTTGTCAGTTGAAAATTATACTGATCTTTTCATTTATACGAGGGTTGCTATTTATATATCCAGAATAATAAATAAAAGGAAATATTTATCATTGAAAATGATCGGTACACTTTTGCATACGTTTGAACCAATTTTCAAAGCACTTTTTCCATTCCGATTGATGTATCTGCAAAACATGCATTTTGAACGCATCAGCCTCTTCTTTTGGCGTCGAAAATCATTGACCACGTAGATTATTCTTCATGGACAGAAACAAAACGGGAAAAATCAGGACTGTACGGTGGATAACCCTTCAATTAGATGTTTTCACCGGTCAAATATTGAGTTGTTCGGTCCGATGTGTGAGAGCCCGCGTTTTCATAGTGAAGAATGATCCTACATCGCTGGTTATTTTTTCTTGTTTCTTCAAAGATTTTTGGTAAACAAATCATTGTATACTATTCATCTAGTGGCACTGTAGCGATATGCCCATTTATCAACAACCTATGTCGGGTTTGTTTCATTTTGAAAGAACCATACAGTCGACTCTTGGTTACTTTCGGGCTTATACGTGTAGATCCAAGATTCGTCACCGGTGTAGATGTTTTTGACACGGCTTTTGACGCACCACGATTGAATTATTTGAGTATTTCTTTGCCCCAATTGACACGAATCCAACGCGTTCAAATTTTTTCATCTAAAATCTTATTTATGCTTGTCATAGTAATACCCAGGGATGCCTCAAACTCATGGTATGTCATATGACGATCAGTTCGCGCACATTATCCGATGTTTTCTGGCACAACATCCTATTTTGGACGACCTTCTTCGTCAGTGAACGAACAACGGCCACGATTGAATTCACCAAACCATTAATATACAGTGGTTTTAGATGGTGTTTCATCGTCAAAAGTCGTTGTAAATCATCGTACGAAAATTCTCACGAGTTAATTTTCAAGTCACTAAACGACACAAATAGCGTCCGTATGAGAAAACGTTCTGAGTACGTATACAGTCAACAATGTCAAACTTTACGATGTATATGTCAGATGGTGTCTAGCAACACCATTGTTGCCAATACCGGATACAAAAATACAAATATCACTGGGAAGTGGTCATTCGATTCCATTTTTGGCCCGTACTAAGCAAACGTTGTGTAGATTTCCAGAACGTTTTCGTCCGAGATATCTATCATCTCAACAATATTTCTAAGGTTCACTCTGCGATCGACCAGCAGCATATTAGGGATATTGTTGACCATTTCCTCAGTAGTAACCTCAGTGAAGCCGTCCGGAGTCTGATTTTTCCACACAAAAAGTAGTATTTAATCATCACATGAAATTCGCTTTATTCGATGATACCACAAATATCGAACTTTCTACTGCTTTCAAAGGGTGTCAAAACAATTTTAAATATCATATCGGATTGCAATTAAAAATAATTAACAGCATTTTTTGTTTATGATGATTGTGATTTTATTATGATTACGTTGTTCTCTGGGTAGTGCCGGATTTTGGGTCTCTTGTAATATCTTCTTCTCCTCAGGAGTTCATTGGCATCATAATCCACGAGCCTTCTTAGTTATGCATTTTCACGCCTACTTGCAATTAATAATACTTTTTCTGCTTTCCTTTTCATGCAGGGGTTCCCAGGTTAGATCGCTGTGTATCCCTTGATTTATTTCGTATGGTAATGCATTTGCTGCCATCCTGGCGTATCTGTTTTCTGCCGATGCCAGCCTGTTTATATGAGTTCTGGCTGCGTATCCCCATGCAGCTGAACAATATGTTAATTGCTTCCATGCTACACATATGATCATGAGCAGTTTGGTCTTGAGATTCATCTGGCTCTTTCTGCATATTAGCGGATAGAGCCTGTTCATGGCATTTTTGGTTTTATTGATCGCTTCTCGTATGTGTTTTTCCATGGGAGTTTGGAATTCAATTTAACTCTTTACTTCTTGGCTCCATGCTATTATTTCGCCGTCTATTTGGATATTGGTTTTAGCTACCAATCTCCTTTTTTGCAGTAAGATCGCTTGGCTCTTCAGCCTGTTGATCTGGATCTTCCAGTCAATGCACCAATCAGCTATTTGAACTATATGCTCTTGAAGTCTTTTACAGATGATGTCTTCTCTTCTAAGCGGATTGTCACTGCTGTATCGTCTGCATACAGTGACAACTTTATTCATGAGTTTCTCGGTATGTAGTGTGTGTATATCGTGTATAGTTGAGGACCTAGTAACAGCATTACTATAAATACGGAGTTGTCTTTAATTCGACACATCGAACAATATAGATGAACATTATAAGATAACGCCACCTAGCGATCGTTCGGTGTTCCACTAGTATATTTCGACCTCTAACCTGCGACATTTGGCCACCATTGCGGGCTAGATTTAAATAAAAGAAAAGCAGAGTTCTGTCTACTTAATTAGAACTATCAAGCAAACAGAACTCTGCTTTTCTTTTATGTAAAAATAATACAGTAATTCCTTACACATTCGCCATTTTCATCCATAATACCTTGCAAATATATTTCCGGAACATCAATGCTTAAAACCATTTTCTTTGTGATAATACACATACAAATTTCAACGACGACGAAGATCCCCCTGATTTTTTTAAATGAATAAAAAGTGTCTTGAAAATTAAAACTATCAATTAGGGGAAGTAATTTTAACAGGGTCTAAATCAGAAGTCTTGGTTGAGCTGTTGGAGAGAACGCATCTCTAGCGCGCTCGTACTTTGTGACAAAGTAGTTGCCAAACGGGGTGATTGCGAGCCCTAAGGGGTTTACCATCACAAAAGATGCTTTTGATGCGCTTCAGCGCTAACTAGCGGAAAAAGAGAAACGTATTACCGCTTTGGAAGAACACGCACAATATATAAATCGGGCAAATCATGAAGCATACAATCAGTTAGATGTTCTGAGAAATGAGAACCAAGAACTGATGGAGAAAATCGAAGATCGCCAAAACGAAATTGATCAGTTGAGAGGAAATCCAGCTAAGGACAATGAAAACCCAGAAGTTTTTATCAAAACTAATGGCAGTGAAAAAGAAAGAAATCAAGCTAGGGAAGAGGACGATATACCACACAATGGATCATCATAGAAGCGGACTGGACATCAGCGTCCGAGTCGGACTACAGCAGTAGACGTAGAAATAAAAAGAAACAGTCGAAGCGAGCAGCGAAACCGAACAAAGGGGACTATCCTCAAAAAACCGGCTTCCGAAAACTCCTAGCAGGCACCAGTTTTCAAAAAGCCTCAGCCTCCAAGTGAAAAGGAGACGTCCAAACATCAGGAGCCCAGCTGGGATGCAAAGTCTGCAACCCAGAAGAATGTTTAAATTCCGCCGGTTATCCTCAGAGACAAATCGGCATATCTCCAAATTCTTCGATTGTGCAAGGAGAAGAACATCAAGCTAGGAACAACGACGACTAAACCCAATGGAGTCATGGTCAGACCACGGACTATCGACGACTATAGGGCGCTCACCAGATTACTGGACGAACGACAATACAAGTATCACTCGTTCTGCACTCCGGATGGCGTTCATCCGGAGTGCAGAATTTACGCGTGATCATCAGGGGTGTAGTGGAAACGATTCCTGCAGCCGCAGGAGAGGGAAATATACGACTTAAAGACATTGTTCGATCAAGAAGTCAAAATATAAGGACAAAAATCGAATGGCCGAATTGTGCAGTGCTTTAACTGCCAACAGTTCGGTCATTCGGCAAAAAAGTGCCACGCGGATCCAGCTGGTGTCAAGTGTGCAGAACAACATCCATCAAGAGAATGTAAGAAGGATAAGGAGAGTCCAGCGACATGCAGCAACTGTGGAGGATCGCATACCATGAGTTTACAAGGCTGTCCAGCAAGGCCAAACAACAATCAGGCAGCGAGAAGATCAACAATTAAAACCAATAGGGCCTTTTCAGGTTCGCAAATAAATATAGTTATTCCCCCACCAACCTTTATGTGGGGGTCTCAGCGGAACACGGTTCCTGCCACCCTGCCCATTTCACAAGCAAATAATCCCTTCTCCGAGCTTGTGGAGCAACTAATGGGACAACTGGTGAGCCAATTCCAGGCCCAGATGTCCAACGCCCTCCAAACGCTCCTTGGAGGGCCACGAAACTAGGTCCCCCCAATCTCAGGCAGCAGGCCCATGGGACCCGGATTTCTCGGGTTTTTCCAGCCTGTGTAAGACCCAGTAAGTAACCGCCATCAAAGTCCCGTCTTCAAATGGCGGACTGTCGGCGCCCGCTGGCTGTTAGCCCGGCATTTGGACGCGGACTCGTTCACTTTCCAATAAAGACAAAAGTCTAAATTTCTAATTAACCTCCACGAAGTTTCTCTGGACTTCGAGAAAACAATCTAATTCATCGTCGAAAGTTCGACATTCCAAGGGGTGGAAATTCACCCTCATAAAAAGGGAAGTCAGTACCCGTTTCGGGTTAGTTAATTCTAAGAGGGTAAAGGCCGGGAAGGCTAGCCCAAAACCAGGATGAGAAAGCGGGTCTAAATCAATTTATAATATGAATTACAAAACTATATTTATTTCCAGTTGTTATTATTTCTTAGTCAAATGTTTATAGGAAGCGCCTTGAGGATGTGGCCTAGGGTAGAGGCTTGTTGGATGTCCGAAATTATATCGAAAAACAATTATTTTTAATCAGTTTAACTTTTGTATGCGGCCAGAAGTCGCATGAAGCAAAATTATATGGAGGATGGGTCGGTCCCGTACTCCCAGTGTGTGAGGTAAGATATTTTTGATGAGGCTAGCAAAACACAATATTTGTTCCGATGAATTTCAGCAAGTTGGTTTTTTTCCAGTTCGAATTGTTATTAACACACTTGTCCATCCCTAGCTCTGCTCAAACGATATAATGTAAACAACTTAAAAATCTTTTTATCGCTCATTAATCACTAATAAGGTTATTTCTTCAACGAACTGTACTATACTTGGTATAGTACTAAATATATCATTACATAATGCTTGTACCCATTTAAAATGGCGCGGTGTCTAAGGTGACGGCTCGATGCTAGGGTGGCCAGCTTTCTAGCGGACTCGACTCCCGCTATTTCGGTGGGGATGTTTGTCTTTGTTTAATATAATCTACCCATACTTTAATAGGGCATTTGGAAAGATTTCGGATAGCGAAAATGGCTAAAATAACAGATACAGGTCAAAATAAAAACAAAAAAAGAAGATGGCGTTGCTAGTTGCGCCAAGATTCGGCCATTTTCCATTGGATATATATAAAAAATACATTAATATTAGTGAGATAATTATATTGCTGAACGGTCTGGACATATTTACGTATTAGATATGAAAAAGTGTTTATAGTTGATGGAATAATAGCGTTAGAACTTTTTACGCGTTTTTATGTTTTTTTTGTATATTGTTTTGTTTGTTTATTTTCTAAATATTTTTTTTGTATCAAAAGATCACAATTTTATAATTTTTTTGTTTTAATCGGACACTATCGACTATTTCGCACCATTTTACCAAGCATAGATCTAAAATGCATCAAAATTAAAAATTACTCTAATCGCTAATGAAATAACACTTGAGGGAAGTTTGTTGTACTGTGGTAGAGTGTTTCAAATATGGTGGTCATGAAAAATAAACCACGTTTATAAATTGTTAAGTTCTCACTTGTATTATCTTTTTGTTTAGGGAAGAACATATATAAATTCCTGTACACAAAATTTACCCTTATATATAAAACAATAAAACAATTTTTAGTAGATCACCATTTAAATTCCATATTGACCGGACCAATAGTCAATACTGTGGTGAATTTACCTTTAGAGAATAACGTAGTTGTTTCTAAAGGTAAGTCGAACGCACCACTGACTATTGGTCCAGGCAATATGGATTTTATATGGTGATCCACTGAAAATAATAAATGATTATCCATATTCTCACCCACATTTTCTAAACAATTTCGTTTTCAAATACTCATTAGTTAAGCTTGAATGTTTTTCTTTCAATTTAATAGAAACAGACCCAGTCGCTTTTAATTCCGAATATCGGATAATATAGGTGAACGTTATGCGGTAGCGCCACCTAGGGGTCGGCGTACTACTAGTATATTTCGACCTCTATCTTGCGACAGGACACTTGCGAGTTAATAATACAGTTAAATATTATATGTTGATAATTAGTACGATCAAGTAGATATAACTCTGCTTCTCTTATATTTAAAATCATCCCGCAAATTAGTAGCTGAAATATGCCACTAGCATGCCGACTCCTAGGTGGCGTTACCGTATAACATTCACCTATATTGTCCGATGTTTGGAATTAACGACGACTGGGTCTTCTTCGATTTGTTTTAGTGTTCACGGTGTCATTAAGTTTCACGTTTAACCCACTCTCCTGCAGAACGAGTAAACTCACGTGCAAAATAAAGGTTCAAATTTTCAAGGCCCTGGTAAGATCCCCGTAGTCTTGTACAATCTTTAGGCTTACTATTGGTTTCTCAAGCCAGCAGCGGCTGAGAAGCTTCAGATCTTCCAAAATATATCACTGCGTGTGACTTTCAATGCACCGTAGTTTATTAGAAAAAATCATATTAATCGGGAAGCAACTGTTTCCACCAAATTCTCGAATAATCCATCCTAGGATCAATCTAATGAAATAAAAGTACAACTTAAATTCAGGCTGATAAAATAAAAAATAGAACCGTTTATTTCGAAGAGTTCAGATCGCAAAAAAAAACTTATCTTCAAAGAGTGCGAGTTAGAATTCGATAGTAACGGTAGTGATGGCCGGTGCCAAAGGCTTCACAATCACGGAAGAAATCTACAAGGCTCAAACAGGTGGTCGATGATACGGACAAGCGTATCACTGACCCGAAGGATCAGTTACGATACGGCCTCGAAATTAATTTTCTGGCTGCGGATGAGAATGACGATCTGCACTAGAAACTGATCGGCCTAATCGGCGATCTGAAAAAAAGGCGGACCAGCAAAACCAGGCTCTAAAAAAAGAACTGACGAATAAAACTTCTGGAGGTTTTATTAAAGCGTCGGATAGAAAAATAAAAAAAATTAAGAACCGGTTACCGAAGAAGACTCGAACGATGACGAATGTCGAGAATGTGGTGACGTTATCTCATCTAGAATGGGTTTCTTCAGTCACAGAAAAGCACACGCTAATCTTGGAAGACATGTTTTTCATACTGTTCATACATTTCTCTCCTCACTGTATATTAATAATCAAAAATTAATGGTCATCAAAAATAAAACACGTTTTAAATTGTAAGTTTTCACTTGTATTATTTTTTTTTAGGGAAGAACAACATATATAAATTTCTGTACACAAAATTTAGCCTTATATACAAAACAATAATACGTACAAGTTCTTTGGCGAAAATATATACAAAAAAAACAATAAAAGTAACCAATAAACATAACAAAAAAATAATATTCATAAGTTATATATAACACAGCTGGACATAAGATAGTAAGAGAGTCGGTCTTTGCACACCTAATCACTAACTTCCGGGTTATTCTAAACGGAGTTAAGTACACTTTGGACGCTTAAATATTAGTTATCGCAGATCTGGTATGATCAGTTCGTCGCAACGATATCAAAAATTTAGACTAACTATCGGATACAGTTAGATTAGGCGTTAAAAGTCCGAATAAGCAAAATTTATAAGCAGCTTAAAATGTTTAAAAGAATTCGTTCGAAAAAAATTATGATTTACAAAAACAGATCCGCACATCTATTTGGGTTACAAATACAGTGATACTCTCGCTAATAATTGTGAAAAAGTGCAAAATTCCTGAACACTTACAATTGTTTTCGGTTAAGATTTCTTTACAACCACTTTGAACAACAAAGAGAAAGAACAAGAAGTGACACATTCAAAGGGACACTTAAAGTAAATCTTCACCGTGAATTAAGTACAAAAGTGCTTCTTAACAAGTATCGGTGAGTATTAAGGAGTCTTCAAAAAATGATTGTTCAGCTGCATATGTTATGTCACAGTACAACATCTCTATCAGGAATAGACCATTGCCAATTTTCGCGCGTCGAAAAAGAATTCTTTGTACGTTCCAATTCAAAATAAGGACGGATTAATAAAAATATATTTATTTTTGCATCTTAAAATATCTTCATACAGTATGAACATCAGCATTTTTATTTTAAGTTTGATATTCACTGTATAATTAAATAAAAAATCACCACGTCGTCAACTATAAAAATATTTTTAAATATAAGCATTTCTCTTTGTACTAACAGAGAAAAAAAATTAGCGATGGCCTGTGAGTTTTATACACGCGTTGAGTTAAACTACCATCAGTCAGTAGAGTAAAATTAACGAGATAAAATGGCCGAGGAATGTGTTCATGATGTCACGGTATATTTTTTTTTTTGTATCAAAAAGAGATCACAATTTTATAATATTTCCTGTTTATATCGAACGTGAACATTTCGCACCATTTTATCAGCCATAGAATCGTATCTAAAATGGATCAAAATTAAATTGCTCTAATTGCTAAATAACACTTGAGGGGAGTTTGTCGTATTGTGGTAGAGTTTGACTACCTCTCCGTCTTGGAATTGTACCACTTATTGCCACTGTTGCCATCTGTGAACAAAAAAATAAAATATAACAGTATATATTTGAAATTAATTATGAGAAAATTTATAGAAATTAAATGACGCGTGATGTTTACCCCAGCATGATTTTCAGACAATGTTTCAATTTGTTTAAGTATATTGTAAAATCCTTCATATCAAAATATCGGGAGTGCACATAAGTTTTGAGGGATTTACAAAACATGATGTACCTAGTATTAAATCGTATCGGACCATCTTGTAACTATATTCGTGTTAAAGCGTCATCATTTCCCTCTAAAAATCAGTATGTGTCATTTCGCTGAAGTGTAAACAACATACTTTCTTTGTGCTCTAACCATTGTGCCAATAAAACACAATTTGCGGGAAGTGCTGTTTTTTTATTTTAATTTGAAGAAAAGTACAGCTGATGGACATCAATTGCTGTGTGAAGCATAAGGGGAATATGCTCCATCAATATAAACATGTGAGTACTGGTTCCGGCATTTAAAAGTGGTGATTTTGACACCATTGACAAATAATGTGAAGGGAGGCCAGTAAAGTTTGAAGGCGCCGAGTTGGAGGCATTATTGGACCAAAATTCATGCCAAACTCAAGAGGAGCTAGCTGAAACCTTGGGAGTGACTCAACAAACGATTTCAAACCGTCTCAAGGCCACGGGTATGGTGCAAAAACAAGGAAATTGGGCTCAGTATGAACTCAAGCCAAGAGACGTCGAACGCCGTTTTTCACGTGCAAACAAGTACTCCAAAGGCATAGTCGAAAGGGTTTTTTGTGTCGAATCGTGACGGGGGATGAAAAGTGGATTCACTACGACAATCCAAAGCGCAAAAAATCGTGGGGTAAGCTCGGCCATGCATCAACTTCAACGGCCAAACCGATATTTACGACAAGAAGCTAATGCTGTGCATCTGATGGGATCAACTCGGAGTGATCTATTATGAGCTACTCCAGCCTAACCAAACCATTACTGGGGAACGTTACTAACAAAAATTGATGCAATTGAGCCGAGCATTGAAGCTCAAACACCCTCAATATGCCAAAGCACATGACAAAATTTTTCAAAAATTTCAGAAAAACAAGCCAGCTCGGCCACATGCGGCAAAAGTCGCCAAGGAAACTTTGGAGGCGATTCAATGGGATGTTCTACCCCGCCCGCCGTATTCACCAGACATTGCTCCTTCCGACTACTATCCCGGTCGATGACTCATGGCCTAGCCAAGCAGCACTTCACTTCTTACGAAGAAGCCAAAAATTGGGTCGATTCTTGGATCGCCTCAAACGGCGATGGAATTTTTTTAACGCGGAATCCGTATGCTGCCTGAAAGATAGGGAAAAGTCGTAGCTCACGATGGACAATACTTTGAATAAAATACATTATACCAATTTTTCTGAATAAAGTTTCAAAGTTACAAAAAAACCCTCAAAACTTATTTGTACATCTTTTAGTATAGCATATTTGCTACAAGATACAAACATACAGTTGCCTTTCCAGAAACTGAAGTAGTATCTATGTCCATTAATTAAAACGATGAGAGTTAAATATACCGTTAAATAGTCCGGGCTATACGACTTAATGCTGCATCTAGCCTATTCTTCGGACATGATCCCCCCTAATAAAGTTTATAATGTGTGGAGGTTAATAATTCTTTTTTTTTAAGAGATGGAGCTGGAAACATGGGTCGGTTCACAGTCTAATCTCTTATGTCATTTTGTTGCTTCCACGGTACCTTTCAAAACGTTATTGATTTTTAAACCATTTCGAGTTAGCGTCATATTTTTCTCTTGTAGCAAACATGTTTAGTTTCCAGCCAAATGAAGATCATTTGCGGTATGTACTACTTGCCTTCAATTAAAGGAAAAACGCGAGTGAAAGCTTTTTCGGAGGCTTTTCTCTATATCATTATCGGAAGGATATATCTAAACATTTAAAGATTTTGTGTAAATAAACTACTTGTTGGGATAAAAATGTCGAAAAAATAGTACAAACTTTGAACATTTTTTGTTTTAAAGCTTACGTAATTTTTGATTTAATACTTTTTTATAGTTCTCTAGGTTTATCCTACCCGCGCACATGTCAGAAACAGAAAGCATTTTTTTTTGTTTCAGATGAATAGAAAAAGAGTGGCGAGTGCAGCGCTTTTGGACCTCCCGTCAGAGACGCCCGAAAAAAAAATACTGAGCCGCTATTTTATAAATAATAATAAAAATTTGAGAAAGGAATTTTTTAGGGAGATTCCCTTTCTCCAATTTGGTTCTGTCTAGCCTTGAACCCTTTGTCCACACTACTAGACAACAATCCAAGAAAGCTCTCTCATCTACTATATATGGATTACTTTAAATTATATGGAGAAACTAGAGAAAAATTAAATTCCTTGATAAAAACGGTCGAAACATTTAGTAGGGATATCAGAATGTCATTCAGACTGGAAAAATGTTACCATTAGTTAACAGAAGGGAAAGGTTCAGAGTCAACATTCAACATTCTGTAACATACAACTAGCACCAGAAGAATCCTACCAATATTTAGGAATACCCCAAAAGCATAAATTTGATCATAACCAGTTAAAGAAGGACTTTTCCACTCTATAATAAAAGAGACTTACAAAACTTTTAAACACCAAACTGAACAGCGGAAACCTCATTAGAGCGATCAATGGTTGGGCAGTGCCAACTCTGACATATTCTTTTGGCATTGTTTAATGGTCAGAAACTGACCTTGATGAACTTGATAGATTGACACGTCGAACATTAACAAAGTTCCAATGCCTGCATCCTAACTCATTTACGAAGAGACTATACATTCCAGGAACGTTGGGGGGCAAAGGCCTTGTAAACGTAAAAAATCTCTTTCTCAATCAAGAAAATAGGATAAGAAAACATCTCATTGATTCAAACAGTACGTTAATGAAATTGGTTGCAAATGAGGACCGGGGTTTCACCCCACTAAATCTAAATAAACAAAACCGTATTACATGGAAGATTTCAACAACATTACATGGAAGATTTCACTCGAAGTTGACACCATTGACGAACAATTGTCTCTAAAGTGGCTGACCGATGGACTATTGTACCCAGAAATAAAACGTTTCGCGATATCCATTCAAGATAGGGTAACAAGAATAAAGAACTATGAAAAGCACATGCTGCATTTGGACGTAGTCGATAAGTGCAGGAAATGCGGTACTCTGGGGGAAACAATTGAGCACCTTATTGGCGGTTGCCCGGCCCTTTCTCCTAATGTTTATATACGACGGCATAATCAGCTGGTAAAAATTATACATCAGCAAATTGCAAAAAAATACTCGCTATTAAAAAGCGCACCTCCTCCATATTATAAGTACTTGCCTTCTCCTGTACTTGAATCATCCGATACCATTCTTTACTGGGACAGATCAATCACTATTGATAGAACGGTTGATTATAACAGGCCGGATATTATTCTATTCAACCGAAAGGAGAGAAGGGCTTTTATAATTGACATCGCCAGTGCCGCTCTCTCACAACATTAGAAAAACTGAGATGGAAAAATCCACGAAGACTTGAAGAACCAGTGGAAACTGAGAGTAAGGTAGATGTAGTGCCCTTCGTTATATCCGCCGAAGGCCTAATAAGTAAAAGATTTTCAAAGAATCTCGAGAGCCTCGGTATCTCGAGATCGATTGCCATAGTGGGACAACGTGCCGTGCTCTTGCAGACGTGTCACATTGGTCGTAAAATATTATGCTAGGGTGAGAGGAGCTGAATTGCTTTTTCATCTTGGCATTGGAATATCGACCAGCATGACCTGAGATTCTACATTAAGGACAAGCAGAATAATAATTTTATACTCTTCAAAGATCTAATAAAATTATGTTAAAACTTTAAAATGATACAATTATTTTATCACCTTTATAAATACTTCTGAAAAATGACTCATTTTGAGGCGTCTAAAGGGTTTTCCCCCCCTTAACCCCAACACCAGGTACTTGAAAAATATTATGGTAATTTGACCAAATTTACGAAATCTCTGTGCCAGGCCAATAACTTTTCGAACAACCCCCGTATTATATGTGGAACATGATGTAACACAAAATATCGATACTTACCTCTGGACACCCATGACTTATTAACAGATCTACAAGGTTCTTGCTTGTTGTAGCGGAAACATCCAGGTTGATGCTCTTTGCAGCTGAACATTTTGCCACCGCAATACTGGCAGCCGCCTTGGCGTAAGCCAAACAGGTCCTGCCATCTTGATCAACCGCTTTAACATCGGCATAATGCCAAATGAGCAGCTGGGCTACTGCCAGATTCCCCATCGCGCAAGCTAGGTGCAAAGGTGTGCGCAAATCTCTGGGTCCAACCGTAGTATTGACTTGTTGCGCATTGACCAACGCCAGAACATGAATGATCGCTTTCATGTTTGAACTGCAAACGGCATCAATCAGTTGCTGACCTAAGGGCATGGTGGTGTTGGGAGGTGGAAGGAATTCTTTCTGTTCATATTTTGCTCTTATCCACCTTTCCTGAAAATTGAATTCAAACCTAAAAAGCTTGTTCGGATATTTAAGATTTTTTTGTAACCTTTTCTTCTCGACTAGATTCGGGTGTTGGTTTAGTCCGATTATGAGTTTGGCACTCCCATACTGAATTCGCTAAAGTATTTCCTATAGCAAGCATAACACTTTGGTTTCCAGGACTGCAACAATAATACTATCTATAATATCACGAACTATGTTCACAAAATCATAATACTTACGGCCACTCATCTAAATCTAATGATCTAACTCTAGAAATATGTGATCCGAGATTCCTGTGTATTCCCGAACATTCTATGCACATTAAAACACCTAAATTTAAGCTAGCCCAGTCGGGATCTAGAAAAGAAAAAAAAGTTTAAAATCGCCCTTTTGATCAAATTTTGCCTTAGACCTACTTGGTGCATCACAATCCACACAAGATCCATTCCCAGGTACCCTGTTTTTAATTGATTGAATTGATGCAGCCTCATTTGGATTTTTTGACTTGGAGCTCTCATTCAATTGGAGAGAATTGAGTATTTGCTGTTCTATAGCAGCTACCCACTCGTCCCTTTCTTCCACACTGGAGGCATCAAAATGCCATTGCTTGCCTTCCAGAGAGACAATATAAAATTCATAACCATCTGCATCTGTGAAGAACAGAACTTAACAAAATCAAAAATAGTTTCGGAGATCAGATTGCTCACCATCGTATTCGGAGTTCTTTACTCCGCTACTTTTAACCCTTCTGTGCCTTTTCTTCACGTTGGGCGTCTCGGTTTTATTGATTTCTCCGTTCAAGAAGGAATTACTGCTGGACAGAGTCATTCCTTCGTCTCCACTGGCTTGTGAGTATTTGAAACTGGGATCTTTGACAGTCTCAAAGGCGCTTAGAAGGACCTTTTCAGTTGGTCGCTTATCCTTACCTAAACCACATATTTGTATTGAGTTGAACTGTAAATTAATTGTAATGTTTTCTTTACCTATAAGCGATAATCCTCCCAAATTTTCATGTAATGCGCTGGTATTTCCACCATATCCTTGCGCAGCAACCGTTACAATAGATTTTGAACCTAAAATAGGATGAAATAAAGTGGTCTGATTAAACCAAAGTAAGAAATTTCCACTATACCTCTGGGTTTTTGCCCAGGAACCTTTACGGTAACATACTGAAGAGGAATTTCTTTTGCATGAACATCGTCCATGTAATCGTGGAGACTTGGATGATACGTCAACCTTCCATCATCGCACAGTGTTACATACTTCTTTTTCCATTCCTTATTCAGAGGTTTACTTGATTTTTTATACAGATAACCCTGGAGAAGAAATATTTTGGTACTACTTACTAGAGAGTTAGTTAAAATGACTTACTTGTTTCAAAGGTATGGCCCTCCCGCTTCCAAAGTCTCCCCCGTTCTTCAGTTTGTCATTTTTGGAAGGAGTGAAAAGGTTAGATCTTCTCCTGTTTTTTCTAGAAGTAGTTGGAGTTGAATTAGGCGTTGGTAAATCCTTTAAGTCTTTGGGGTTATTTTGTTGCTGGGCAGTCTGAAACAATATTCAACCTTATATTGAAAAAGAAATGAAAATGTCTGTTGATTCTACAATTTGTATAATTGACGCGATCGTTACCCACTTTTTCCTGACGCTTCCAATCTCCTAATGATTTTCCATTTCTATTTACCACTCCACTTACTTTATCCATCCACTTCTTTCTTGGTTTTCTCTCCTGTTCCTCTTTGCTCTCACTCCTTTCTAACTAGGATCTCCTGCAATATTCTGATAATATGACGGAATCCATTGCCTGTTTTCAACTGTTTGTAACATTGATTGTTTTTGTTGTGAGTGACTTTTAATATCCGTACTTTATCATATTTCGTTACCACTGTAATATTTCGTAAATGTCTCATTTCACCCGCGTTGGAGAGTCGTGTTGGACCACATCTCACATTGGATTGTTATGCGATCAAATATCCTTACTCAATTTGATTGATCACAAACTGATTGATCAAATATCAATCAACTTGTTTCGTACAGTTTCCACGTAGATATAACATATATTCTGCCTCTAACAGTAAAGGGGCGCTAGAATGTTTTCAAAGTGCGTTTATTTTTTAACAAGGCGAAGTAAACTTCTAAACTAATGTAAACAAATCAGTTCGTCCCAATACGTCAAGCAGTAAACATGAAGTGGGGAAGTTCAGATTAAATTATCTCCTGATGATGCTAACATGGTTAGCGAAACGTGCGTCGAGAAGTTCAAAGGAGTGATTTGGTGTTTAGTGATAAATCTCTTCAAGTGTCACACCAAAGGTTCCAATAGAAGAATTGATAAAGTGGGGTAACAAAAAGAATCGTAGAGCCATTTTAGCAAACAAGGAATTGTTTTACAAAAAAAATGTCCAATCCTTCAGTCTTAAGCTCAGTCGTGCTCCACGATATAATAAATACTAGGGTAAGATATTGCGCATGGTGAGCGGAGCTTTGTTGACGGGAATACGTCATCCATTGAGTAAAATTCGAACATCATAGTTTTGACATATAACAAGTTTACTAGAAGTTTATGTACGGCGTTTGTGTGGTGTTAATCTAAAATATTCAATAATAAAAATGCGTTGTGCTGTATTTGTGTGTAACGCCAACAATCAGTCGAAAAAGAACTCTTGTGATGTGAAGTTTTTTCATTTTCCCAAGAATTAAGTTGCGTGTAAGAAGTTGATCCATGCCACAAAAAGACAGGATAAATTTAACCTGAAAAGGGCTTGTATTTGTTCGAAACACTTTTTAAAGATTCCAAGGAAAATCTTCAACGTAAATTGTTAAATTACACACCAAAAAGTTACCGAGGATTGAAGGATGATGTTGTATCGACTCAAAATCTGGCAGTTAGTTCTAAAAAACCAGTATCGAATGAGCAATCTGCAAGAATTGGAAAAGGGAGAGAAAACAAGCCGTCGCCGAGTTATTGACCAGGTAATTATCACAAGTTAAAAATAATTCAAATAGAAATTAAACCGAAAAACATTGAATCATGTTTATAAATGTGTTGCTTTAAAAAGTAGGGTGTTTTATTTATTTATGCTTGATTAGATGTTGGGATGGTGGTAGAAATAGTAATGATGGTGATGAGTAATATTTTTAATATTCCATGTTTATACCCCAGATTTGCTAATAAATGGTTCAATGATCAAGAAATTCGACTCCAAAAATGATCCACTTATGTTGAACATTGCTCATGAAGGAGATATTGACGAAGATCTTCATGAACTTGAATATGCTGGGCTCGAACATTTAGCTGGATATATATATATATATATATATATATATATATATATATATATATATATATATATATATATGTTTCAAGTTAAATGATTCCAGTTTAGAAAGATCCAGCACGTCCAAATATACCTGGACTGATCATTTAAGTGAAGGAGATTTACACAAACCTTCTGAAGACCTTTCACAAATGAAACGAAACAGCTTGAACAAATTTTTAAGTCTGTTAATGGAGAACCCTTGACCAAAAATTATTTGAATAATTTGATGCTTAAAAGTAGCCACATTGAATGCTCAGAAAAAGCAAAAAAAACTATTTTTTCGATTGCGAATGTAAGTGTAAAATTAGGTAAAACAAAGATGATTAAAACTATTACATAATTACACTTATAGCTAATTCACAATGGACATAAGCTTAAGAAATATGTACAATTTTAAATTTAGGAAACAAAATGTTGTCATTTTTAATATAAAATATGTCAATAATAAAATATGGCTAGATGTGTGTTGAATAATTCATATTATATTTGTGACAAAAAATATCAAATTTAGCTGGATATTACATTTAAAAACCAATATTTACAAAACTTTCAATTTGCATATTGCAATTTTATATAACCACTGTATATTATGTTTTACATACATTTTTAAACTGAGAAACAAAATTATTTGTCTATATAATGCATTTAAATTGTAATGCATTAAATTATAATGCATTTAAATTGTATTTCAAAGTCTAGCAACGAAGATATTTGAATTTGACTCAACGAGTGACATCATGCGCAAACCGGACGCATTTTGGTATACGGGAATATCAGGCCCTGGTCGTGCTAGAACTGAACATTCGAAAGTAACCGAACGTTATCAAATGATTGAACAAGGGTCCGACAATATATGTCGGCCAAGTCGGATTTTTAATCCGCAATCGGCTGCAATTAAATGCAGCTCACGCCATCCGGTGGTTCATAACAGTACTACAGTCGGGAACCGTTCGTGATCCGTCCTAGGCCCCATTCAGGTACCAGGTATACAAGAAAAATTGCACAATAATATTCATATAATTTAATATTCTCCATGAGCCCACTGTACAATTTTTCACACTATTTTAGCGCTTTGCAAATGCAGGAAATCCGTAACGGAAATGTTTAACTTGTTTAAACCGTTAAAGATATCGAAAACAATCGTTTTCGATATTCGTTCGTTCAATGAAATGACACTCGATGATGAGTTGTTAAAACGGTCGCTGAAAGACTGAAGAGGAAACTACCTCAAGATATGTATTTAGAATAGATTTGTGATGTTAATGTTAAAACTTTCATTACAACACTGTCTTGTAGAACAATTGTAATTGTTGAGCAGACATTTCCATAAATAAAAAAAAAACGGTCGCTGAGATAATTTGTAGAAATCCACACCGAAAAGAGGACATTATCGTCCGAAAGATGAAAATATCGCTGAGCATCATATGGCGCATCATTAAACATATTGGGCTTGGAGGTTACCCAAGAACTAGTGATTGACGTCAGCTCTACATAATATAAGAGCCATGAGAGTGAAGGCGCTACTTGAATAGCATGCGAACGGAGGACACTGGAAAATCCTTTTCACGAATGAACAGATTTTCACTGTTAAAAGAGAAATTCAACTGGCAAAATGATAGAGTTTACCTTTATAGTTCTGGGGAAGGTGGGAGCAGCGATAGATGAGTGGCCAAACTGTTTGAGAAAGCAAAGGGTAGATATTTCAAATAAGTTTTATATTTTTGAATTTGTTCCTAACTAAAAAATCAAATAACTGGACTTTAATTTCCCTTTTATTTTTCTATATATGTACTACACCCTTATGTATAGGTTAAGTGGTTAAGTTTGGTTAAGTGTATATATGCATTCGAACGTCCTTTTATTTCTCTACAATACTATTAGTATCATTTTCCACGCGAAAAACTTAATTTTAATTAACTTTCAGGCTTTTGAAATGAAAATTCTAGGCGACAAGCACTTGTTATATTTCGCCTTTGGTCATGGTCAAAAAGCTAGAGAAGAAGCTGCTCGAGATTGGTTTACCAAGTTCGTTCTGGGCGACCTTCTGACTTCGACGAGGACTAAATTAGCGTTTTTGAAGAAGAAGAAGAAGAACCGGGGGTCCCACCATATCTCTCTCTACCACTTGACCCTGAAGGGGACAAACGGTGCCCCTCTTAATCTTTAAACAATTTTGAACTCATACGTTCATTCGCTTAAAAATTTTTGGTTTAACCCTTGAGCCCCGAAAACTAGAAATTTAAGATAGGTGGATCCCACAAAGATGGGCCACAGCCCGGGAAGAACCAATAACCTCCCCTTAGTACTTTTGAAGGAAAACAACCCGTCAAACGTAACGTACATAATTGGCAGAGTAGATGATAAGCCTTGCGACAATCTCCCGACATCTTCAATTTATGGCATTCACTCAAAAACTCGGGAACTACACATTTTAACCGAGGACAAAAAAATGCCGCAAGAAAGCTGCTCAAAACACCGAGCACGCGAGAATTATTGCACAAAATCGTCACGGGTGATGAGAAATGGTGTCTTTGCGTCAATATGAAGCAAAAGAATTGGGTGGTCACAGGAGACATTCCAAAACCGAGAGCTAAACAAGATCTCCATCCCAAGAATACCATGATCTGCGTTTGGTGGGACTGGAAGAGCCTCGTGTACTGGGAAATGCTGGAGAAAAACAAGGCAATCAATAAGGAATGCTACCAGCTGCGCCGTGCGACGACCGATCGACAAGGCCAAGTCATCTTAATCCACGACAATGCACGACTTCAGCCAGAAAAATCGTTAAACAGGCCCTGAATGATCTCGAATATGAAGTTCTTCCGCATCCGCCATACTCAATGAGGGGCGTAACTTTCGCCAACAATGCGGACCCCAAGAACTGTTTTAGAAACAGCATCAAAAAATTGGTCGAGAGATAGGAGCAGGTCGTGAACAATGACGGAGAATACATACATCATTGATTAATTTGTTGTTGCTTTTTTCATTAAAACCTTTTAATAAAAAACCGACAGAACTTATGATAGGACCACGTATAAAACATATTTCCTAAATATTTGAAGATAAAGGCCTGGTTTCGTTTCTTATTAGATATTATCACATATACGTTTTCTTTATGACTATGTCCTTTTGATTTAATATTACTTCTGTTTATTCGTTTTTATAATTAATTGAAGTTTTTGTGTCTTTTCGTGTCAAGTGTTCGTTAGATTTTGAAGTTTTGGGTGTGTATCGGTTATATATACTGTTTTCTACATATATGAGTGAGTCGATTTTAACAGAACTAAAATTCTTCTGGATCTTTATGAATTTCACGTTCAGTGAAAAATCGTCCATCTGAAAGCACTATCAATCGAATTGTTCAACATTTTCAAGAAACTGGTTCGGTGGAAGATAAAAGAAGAGCAATATATAGTTGTAGCGATCGTTCAGAAGACCATATTGATTTGATACGTGAAAGTGTTGCTGAAGACCCAGAAATTTCCATTAGTCGATGTTCCAAATAATTTGGACTCAGTGAATCCACAACATGGCGTATTTTACGAAAGGAATTAGCTCTGAAGGTATATAAGATTCAAATAACACAGGAACTAAAGCCACTGGATCATTCAAAGTGTCGAACATTTGTCAATTGGATCAAAGAACAAACAGATGATTTTTCTGATTTGTCTCGTTAACTGTGAAATGATGAACTGGTGAAGCTGTAGCTGAATGGTGTTCGGTATCGTGAAATAACAGAGTTTTTTTGTTGACTAAAATGAATAATATTGATCTGGAGGACCTCACTGCTAATGAAACAATTAATTTATTGAGATAAAATTTTCCTGGGATTATCGTGTATTTTCCTACGGTGATGTTAATTGGCCACCAAGATCATGTGATTTAACACTGTTGGATCATTTTCTTTGGGGTTACGTAAAAAGTTAGGTCTATAAGAACAATAAACAGTCTGCTGAACTAAAGGATGACATTATTCGAGTCATTGGTGAGATAGAGCCACGGTTATGCCAAAATGTTATCCAACATTTTGATAATAGAATGGACGTGTGTGGAGCTGCAAGAAGTGGTCATTTAGCAAATATTGTCTTTCGTGTTTAAATGTTATACACTATGCGACAATTATCAATAACAAGTGTTTTGGAATCAACGCAAATTCTGTGTTTTATTCAAGAATTTGAAAGACTATATTAAATTCAAAGAGATACCACTATACCTTCTCGAATTTCATTTCGCTAACCATGTTATCATCATTAGGAAGAAGAATCGTGCCGAGAAGTTTAAAAAAGTGATTTGGTGTTTAGTCGTAAATGTCTCCGAGTTGAGCGTTTCACACTGAAGCTTCCAAAATAAGAATTATAGTATTAGTAGCATATTTTTAAATATTTATTGTAACTGCATAATATTAAAAAAAAAACAAGAACAAATAATACACACCTGAAGATTATCCAGAGAATGAGGAGCAGCAAATTTTGCCACGTTGTTGTTCTCGGTAGTTACGGCGATCATTCCCTGAGACGAGTTTATACTGGCCAGTGTGGATGAAGACGAATTCCACTTTCTCTCTTCCTCGCAAGACTTGTAACTGTTGCTGTCCTTATCTGATTGTGAGCTCTGATGAGCTGGTTTCGATACGATGTGTTGTCGTAAGTCTTGCATCACGGATATATCTTTGAAGTCTTTGTTGTGTGGCAGTGTGTGATGTCCAGGCGACATGTGCACCGAGCTCTGACGTTCCATCTGGACGAATCCGTTGTTAGCTTGAAGATGCCGCTGAACTGCGCTAGTATGGTAGTGGCTATTAGGAGTGGATGGGCGGGAATTAGTTGGCGTGAGGCAGATGGTTGATTGGCTAAGACGTTGTTGAACTATTTTTTGGCATGCTAAAATAAAACAAAAACATGTATTGCTGTAAATAACTGATGGTAATTAAACTGACAAATGCACAGTATGTTGGAAAAATAACCTACTTTTTATTAACGAATTATCAAGTTATAGCGCTTAAAGTGACGGTATATTTTGTTACCTCGCCACAAAAACACGATTGAACAAAGAGCTAATATTGCATTTTGTCCCAAACTCGGTAAAATTTTTACAGAAACATTTGAATTGATGAAAAAGTTTATGGTGGTGACTGGTGATCCCGTACACATGTGTTCGAGTCATATAAGCGATTTCAGGACGGTCGTGATGCTTTGGAAGGCGACCCAAAGCTAAGCCGGCCAAAAAAGCAAAAATCGCGATGAGTTGGTGGAAAAAGTGCATGAAATGATCGCTTACGATACAAATTCGACTGCGAAAAGGATAGCGGAGCAATTAAATACGACCAAAGACATAACTGACGAAAATTTCATAAACGATTTAAACAAACGGAAAGTCTGTGCTTGATTTGTTCCTTTTGAACCCAAAACGGGAGAAGCCACCTAAGAGATAGAAAGATAGTTGGGCCTCTACATCTGAGGAAAACAACCATCAAAAGACTAAACAGGCCATTAAGTATCTTTAAAGAATAAGAACAATAAAGGTAAAGGTTAACGTGGGTTCCGAACCACGGTCATCAGCTTCCGACAAACCCAGGCCAGCACCCCCCTCGAGCTATGAATCCTTGGTTATTTGCCTACCCATAAGTCTATCAGGAAACCTACCGATTGGCGAGTTACCGGCCTTACCCGGCCTTTAACTGGCGTGATTGAGGGATAATTCGTTGTCGGATTTTACACTCTTGCCTAGAAACAATCACAAACATTTAGGAAGTAAACAGACAAAAGAAAGAAAGAAAAACAACCATCCGAGCGCTGGAATCGAACCAACTACCGCTCCGATGTGGTTTCGG
Source organism: Cosmopolites sordidus (assembly GCA_031761425.1). Classification (NCBI taxonomy): domain Eukaryota; kingdom Metazoa; phylum Arthropoda; class Insecta; order Coleoptera; family Curculionidae; genus Cosmopolites; species Cosmopolites sordidus. Next base: position 617,713 of record JARFXV010000968.1, read on the forward strand.
CAGAGCAGAGGCAGGCCGCTGCTCTTATCATCTGCACCAACGCGATCGGCTAAGAACAAGAGAAGAACTTAACGTGGGTTCCGAACCAAGGTCATCAATATCGATTAATCCTAATTGGTACTCCTTTCGGATAATTAAGTTTCGGCCTGTGCTTAACTTTTTAGTCTCTCGAGAACCCCACAAATTGGCGAGTAATCAATATACGGCGTCATACCATAAATTATGCCTCTCCACAAACAGAGGAAAATTTCAAATTTTTCGCAGATAAAAAAATGTTTACTGTTGGAGAGAAATTCAACCGGCAAATTGGCAGAATTTATCCTCGCAACTCTCGGGAAGCTGCTGAAAATGAAAAGAGGCCATCAGCCGGCTTTAATGATGGTTTGGAGAGGAGTATCCTCCAATCCAACAATCCAACCAAAGCGATGGTTTGGAGAAGATACTAAACCCATTAACAACACCTTGATTACAGAAAAACGCTGAATAATCCAGAAAAATTGTGGTGATTCCAATGAGCAATTTGCCTGGTTAATCACTGCTAAAGACTGCCCCTCAGTAAGCCCAGAGCTCAATCTGCTGAACTATCGGCTGTGGAACGTTTTAGAGGAAAAGGTCCGTTCTAGACATCACCGCTATATTAAGATCCTAAAAGTTGATTTGGAATGAAGGCAGCTGCAATACCCTTGGAAATGGTACGGGCGACGGTAGGCGAGTGACTAGACCTTTTGAAAAAGTGGAGATTTTGAATAAGTTATATATTTTTTAAATTCTTTCCTATGTAAAAAATACTATATCGAAAATTTAACTCTTTGTTTGTTTCTCTATACTACGCACTTGGAACAAAACTAATGGCAAGATTACGTAGAACCTGTGTTACCCAACCTGTCTACTGAAGCGATACTATTATACACTGATAATAAATTTATTGTTTTCTTACAACCAATCTATAATTTATTTAATGTTGAAATCTCTCTTCGATAAACCAACAACTCAGCTAATAGTTACTGTCACAATTTACTATTGTCAAAATAAAATAAACGTACTGAAAGATATATTAATTACACAGTGATAAGTATGATCGAGATTGCAAGATTGCAGCTCAGCCAAAACCTGTTTGAGACCGTAAATCTTCGTCGAAGCTTGTTAAAGGCCTATAAAATCTATTACGAGGGCCTTTCTATATATATTAAGATATTGGTTAATGATAGCAATTTGAATTGCTAATCTGCTAATGTGCATTAGTAAATGGAGTGCTGCTTAATTCATACTTTGGTATAATTAGTTCATTTTTATATATTTCGAGATACTGGCTAAAGTAATTTGAGATGCTAATCTGCTGATATGCATTAGAAGATGGACTGTTGCTTAATTTATATGTTGGTAAAAATAATTGGTATAAAAATATCGTAGACTGCACATGATAGGGATTATATTGCGAAGGTTATTCGTTAGACGGTGTTGCGAAGATTAAGACCTGTCTGTTTAGTTCTTTGTTTGTGGTGATCAAGATTTGATATTACATAAAAATAAGAATGAACATCTCGATAGACCGTGTTCGCGCATTAAAATGCGTAAGCGCATTCAAATGAACACTTTCCCATAGAATTTACACTTACGGGGGTAGTCTAAAAAAAAGTTTCCAGCATCAACATGAAAATGGCGATACTCGTTTGGCGCGTTTCGGGCTTTGCGGGAACACAAGAATACACATACACAGGAGATATTACACAGTTTATTTATGATGGAGAAAAGTTTTATAGTTGCAGTTTTAAAAATGAGATTGAATAAATTAAATAATAGTGATTACGGAACACCAGAGTGTTGTCGACTGTTCGCGGTATAGGTTTTAACTTGACTCTCAAGAGGACTGAACTGTAGTGTGAACTGAACTAAAACTGAACTGAAGGCCTTCTTTGCCTGCCCTTTACAACCGTTTTCGACCCTGAGAAAAATCCCAAAATTATCGGCCATCGAATATAATTGCGCATGCGTTGAAAAATAACCTTGAAAATGTCAATTGATCTCAGTGTTTCTGTAAAGATGGAAAAAAATCGAATATCGAGCCATCATTAAATTCTCGCATATGAAAGGCAATACTCCTACTCAAATTAAACCAGAGATGGATGCTGTTTGCTGGGACTCTGCACCATCATTTGCCACAGTGAAATTTTGGGTAGCTGAATTTAAACGTGGTCGTACCAGCTTGGTTGATGATGAATGTTCGAAATGTCCAAAAAATACAACCACTACCGATAACATTGAAAAAGAGACATAGCAGAAAACGTGTTTGTCATATATTGACTGAATATTTGGGTATGAAAAGCTAACCGCAGGTTGGATGCCGCGATTGCCCAGTCTAGACCGAAAACGCATTCATTTATTTAATACCAATTAACATTTTCGATGTCCCTGTTGAAGCAATTTAAGCGATATAATGTCGTCAATTGTTGTTCTTGTGCGTCAATTGATAACTGTAAATAAAACTTGGATACACCACTACACTCCTGAAACCAAGGCATAGTCGAAACAGTGGACTGCGAAGAGTGAATCGACTTCGAAAAAGGCGAAGATTGTTCCATCGGCCGGAAAAGCGATGGCGACTGTTTTTTGGGACAGTCATGAATTATGTTAATCGACTATCTTGAAAAGGGAAAAACAATAACAGGGGCATACTACGCATTATTACATGACAACCTGAAGGGAGACATTTTGGTCGCATTTGAAGAAAAAGACAGTTTTTTTTCCATCAAGAGTGGTTTTTCTGACGCTTCAATGGTCGCCATGACAAAAATCTCACACTACCCTCGTCTTTAAACGATATTCTGGCGAGTTTTTCATTTTATAATAATACAACATGAAATATGGATACGCCATTATGTGCCAGAGATGAGTCAATGTTCAGAAGTTGGTTGGCTACAATTTTACGAAATTGTGGTGTTGATAGATGACTTGGAAAAGGCCAGTAATATAGTTGGAGAATATTATACTTTATTACTGGGCCAAATTCAGTATGGAATATCGTATATAATTCACGTGGATGTTCAGCCAGTGCTACTCCGGCTAAACATCCACATCGGGCCAAAAAAAGGCATGCTCTTTTACCACGATAATACGCTTGCATGTACGTCTAGGGTTATTGCTGCAAAAGTCCGTGAGCTACGCTTCGAGGTGCTTCCATATGCACCCAATTCACCGGATTTGACTCTCAATGTTTACTTTCTCATCCCAAACCTGAAGAATGGCCCCTGAACGAAGATTTACTTCAAATGATAAGACTAAAGCTGAAACAATTGTTTATTTTGTCAAGACAAATCCAATTATACCGAGGGTATTAACAAGTTGGCTACATTGTTAGGGTAAATGAATTGCTTTGAAGGAAACAAAAGAAAGTGGTTTCTTTATAAGTCGAGAACTTCGCGAATGACCCTCGTAAAATTGGTTTAGATGCGTCGAATGATAGATTGAAAATGGCCTTTTGTACTCTCAGAAAATACACATACATAGAAATTTCAATCATTTTAAATATGGTAAAGTTTTAATTATTTATTTTTTCAGTGGTTTATTATTTGTTTCAAATACAAGTTAAAATATTGGCAAAAGGAAAAGGTTTAATTGACCTTGATCAGAATATAAAACCATTATTGGTAAATATTTACTTTTTTGGGTATAAAAATGTTAGACGCGCTTGTTAATATCTAAGATTTTTTAATTCTCTAGAGGTTTTATCACAATTTATCAGTTTAATGCAGTTATTCATCAGTTAATGCTGTGGATAAAAGTATTTTTCAGTAGAAGGGACGGGGCGGGATGAGTTATAGGGACATAAGACGCCGAATCAAACGAAAGTTGTTCATCGTTGCTAGGTTGATTCGGTTTGGCGATACATACAGAACTCATCGTTCAACTGGGTCGCCACCTGCTGTGGCAAGAAAGTAAAATAGCTGAAGACGCTAAAGTGCAAATATGAATTAGAAATGTCCAAAGATTTTTTAAAAAATCTGAAAAAATTGTAAGGAAAAAACTGAAAAGGAAAAAAAAAGTAGCCACAAATTAGCTCGAATGGCTTTCGCTAAAAAAGTCATGTCATGGATTTGGCGGTAAAAGGAAATCATTTTTTCTAACTAAAAAAAATCAATCAGGGCCATGTAAACCTGATGGTTTCTCCTTTGATTTTCATGGTCTCGAGAGGGGAGTAAAAATTGTATCGAGACGACAAATGAGAGAAGCAAGGATCAAGGTCTAAGCGAATATTGGCTACACAAAAATAGGTAACTGAACTGGCCTGCTGTCCCTCCAGATTTGAATATCATTGAAAATGAAGCATGCTTCATCACTCAATAAGTTCGGAGGACGACATATGGATGCGCCATTATTGACAAATCCATATGATTTTTAGGAATTTTTAAAACAAGGGAAATATGTCAGTTTCATGTATTAATAAAGTTTCAAGCAAAGTTATTCGGATTCTGCTCCATCGAGACAAATGGTAGAGAAGTAGTTTGCTGATTTTAAACGTGGACGGCTAAATCCCGATGACCCTGAACGCTCTGGCCGCCCAAATCCGGCAGTTATTCCAGAAAACATAAAAGTAGTCCACAAAATAGTTTTGGCCGATCGTAAATTGAAGTTACGTGAGATATCTGACACTTTAAAGATATCAGACGGTAGTGTATAGTGTATAGCACAATAAAAATGATTTTTTTTTCATACAGTATGTGACATGGATCCATAACTAAATTCCACAGTCAAATCGACAGTCAACTGAGTGGACAGCAACTGGCAAAAACCGCCCAAAGTGACCAAAAACGCAAATTTCAGTTGATAAGGTTTTGTCATCCGTATTTTGGGATGCGCAAGGTATTTTATTAATTGATTACCATGACAAAGAAAGAACTATCAATACCGAATATCATTTGGCTTTATTGGTGCGTTTGAAGGAAGAAATTGTGAAAAAACGACCCCAAATAAAGAAGAAAAAAGTGCTCATCAGGATAATGCACCGTGTCACAAGTTGCTCGCAACAATGGCAAAATTGCATGAACTGCACTTTGAATTGCTTCCCTATTCACCGTAAGCTCCTGTTCTGGCTCCCAGCGACTACTACCTGTTTGCAGACTTAAAAAGAAAGCTCCAGGGAAAGAGATTTGGCTCCAAAGCAGAAGTGATTACCAAAACTCAAGCCTATTTTGAGGCCAAAGATATATCGTTCAACAAAAAAGGCATCGAAATATTAGAGAAGCGTTGGAATCAATGTATCACTCTCGGAGGAGACTATGTATAAAGTCAAAATTTGCCGAAAAGTTGTTGTTTTATTAGTCATCCTATTAACTCATTGTGTGATGTGTTAACATACTGACCAATATTCCTTTATCAGATGCAGCTTTTAATAAAGAACTAAACACCACTAATAACAATTGTTATTGGGAGAGAATAATAGATTAGACGATTTTAGAATGAACACTCTACAAAAATGCTGTATGTAAAACATATATATAAAACAAAAAAAAACTTCATTCAAACCAATATTTTGGTAAACCATCTGAAAAAATTGAAAAATTGTTATTTAAAAACAATGGAAAAATAGCTTTTAAAACAAATAAAAGTTTAGGAAAATTTATAAAAAATTGCTAACTATATTGTGGGTCAGGTTCGAAAACGTATATAGGACAAACAGGCAGTTCTTTCAAGAAAAGAAATAAAGGGTACGAAAGAAGTTTTCTCAATCAGAAACAAAATTTAAAAAGAAATAAAACAATGTGTTACTTTGTTATCTATCACTTTTATTAAAAAAAAAAAAATTGTGTGACTATAGTTTCGTAAAACGATTTTACATTCTCAAATACTACTTTAAAACTAAGGTTTTACAGTTGTTTATCTTTTCTAGGTACCTAATTTTATACTTTTGCATAGAATACATAAACAGCTGTAAAACCTTAGTTTTACAGTAGTGTTTGAGAATGTAAAATCGTTTTACGAAACTATAGTCACACAAATTTTGTTTAAAAATAAAAGTGATAAATAACAAAGTAAAAAATTGTTTTATTTCTTTTTAAAAAATGAACTATCACAAAGTAACGGACAAATCAATCAATAATTAGAAACATAATTCTAATTAATCGTTTTAACAGTGATTTCAAAATACTACATGTATAAAATAAAAGCAAAAAACTAAACCATCTGAAGAGTTTAGAAAAAACCGTCTCAAAGATGCGAAAACCCTTCTGAATGATCAAATAGACCTGAACAAAACACCTTTATTGAATTTGTACTGATAAGAAATGGCATGTGAGTGAGTAAGCGTTTTGTATTTATAACCATTTCAACATCGAAAATATTTATTTCTGACGAAGCTACAGTACTAGCCACACGCGTCAAACATTAATAATAAAGTGAAAATTTTAACTTTTATCAAGTCTCTTGTTAAAGATTTAGACTAATATATCTTCGAACCTAACAAATATGAAATGACCCTCGTAAGAAGAAGAAAAGCCAAGTGAACAAAAAAAAGTCCAGTTAATATTGCTTCAATAAATTTTCTTTACTTACAACTGTAACTGTATTTTCGGCAGTTTTAATGCCCAAAACACGAACTGTATCCTCGTTAACTGATGAATCATTCGAGACAACGATTACTTACCATCTTGGAATACTCGTTCAACATTCAGGCCGTAGGTGGCGCAGGTTTCATAATAAGAACACCTCTTCAAATCGTTTGCTAATTTTCTTGCTCGCGAATCGTCTATGACACGTGGGTTGTTCTCACTTATTGCATCTGAAAATAAATCGGATATTTCGATAAGGTGATGTTTATTTACTGATGCAACAAACACAACACTTTCAAGGTTCAAGAGTACAAATATAATTATTTAAAAAGTGATAAAGTATAAAAATATAATCGATAACAAGGTAAATTTAGAGTATTTAATAATAGTAGTGATCTATTTTACCCATGAGAAAGTATTACGGTGCTTAGAAAGTACTTTCGATTCTCACAAATATACTGGAGAACAAAGAAAGTGCAACTCTTAATAAACATATTTCAATTAAACTGAAAATATACTCGCTGTATTGTGTCAGCGAGTGTCACAAAGACTGATACACTATTTCCTTGTTTATATTTATATCGATGGATGCGATTGCAAACAATGTGACAAATTAAACGGTTGAAAAAATATTGCACAGGTTTACAATGGATATGGTGCCGGAAAGAGTGTTTCTAAATATGCTCGTTATGTTGGTTCTAACCGTTCATATATTTTTTGATGGAAGGATAGATCTATCGTTTATTTAGAAGGTCTTTTAGCAAACAAATGTAAGAAATACGTCTGTTTAATTTACAGTTTCTGATCTATTGTTCCATCTCAGGGAAAACGGTAGTTTTATCATATTTTTTGGTAAAGATGTGTTTTATTACATTGGACCAGGTGCCGACTATATTTAATTTTTCCGCTTAAGGACACTGGGTTGTGTAATGAGTTCAATGAGTTACAAAGCAACACTTAGGGGCAGTTACAGCCCGATGTGCGATTCTCGGTGGGGCATCTTTAGAGATGGTTTAATTTCAGTATTCCGTTCGTCCCTTTCTCTTGCATACATGTTTGACCTCCAGTCTCAATCTTTCGTATTCTTATTTTTGGGCTGTTCTGGATTTTTGTATGCAATTCAGCCGGGCAGAGTTTCTGTTTCTGTTACTATTCGTTTCATTTGTTTTTCCCTTCATCTCTAGCCCCAATTGTCTCCTCCGTACCATTTTTTATTACAGAATTTATTGTGGCCCATCCATGGACTACCCACTCTGCTACTGGTCTATAACTTTCTGTGTTCTCTAATTCCTAATTAATTGTACGGTAATATTCCTTCCTAGTGCTTCTGTCTGTTTCTAATCTTTCAATGTCGTATTTTTTTTAGTCCTAGTTTTTATTTTTTTGTTGGTGACCCATATCGTTTGTTTTTTTTTGTTACTAATAGTGTTTCGGTTAATAATGTCGATTTTGTCGCAAAATTTGAGCGTATATTTGCATAACAAAATAAATTAACTTAATAATCAAAGTATTGGTCATCGTTACCTATTTAATGTCTGAATGATTGTGGCGTGTTCATATATTTTTTTTTAGTGTTAGATCGTGGCGAAAAACCCAAATAAAGAAAAAAACAAAAAATATATTTACTTTCTATCTTTTCATAATTTATAGAAATTAATATACTTTATTTTTAGGTTCGTTTTGAAAACGGGAGGAGATTATTTCCCGAAACGTTAACGTTAAAAGATTGTATATTTTTTAGAACATTTTTATATTTTTAAAATTGTGTTCGTTCGGCAAATTTATTACAAAAAAGAATCACTGAGAAATTTGTCTCCATTTGGTTTTTTTTTGTTTTTACCCAGTAAATCTTTATTTACATAAGAACAGATATTTTGATATTTTTTGAGTTTTAGATCATGGCGAAAAACGTAAATAAAGAAAAAAATATCGTTACCTATTACTTTCTCCTATCTTTGTATCAAAGAATAGATTCCAATAGAGGCCAACTATTCATCAAATAAAATTTTGACTTTTTTCTAAAAATGTTAAGTATTGTTCTGGAAGTCCGCGCTGCATCAATCGAAATAAGTGGTAGTCCGAAGAGGCTAAGTTCGGAGTATACGGCAAGTATTGTAGGACATCCCATTTAACGTTTTCCAAATATTTTTTTTACACATTTTGCAACGTAAGGCCGAGCATTGTCATGTTGCAAAAATTACTTTATCCTGTCTTTGTTCAATTGTTCGTATCGTGGTTCAATTGTATCAAATTTGTTGTCGGTATCGATCGCCAGTAATCCTTTCACCAGGTTTCAGTAGTTCCTAATACACAGCTCTCCTACTATCCCACCAAATACACATCCTTCTTTCCATGCCCAGCTTTCTTTTCAGTCTTGTATCCATATATAATGCGCAATGGTTGTGATGTTGAAATTTGGTGTGGGTCTACCCATGATTGTTTGCACTTTAGTTTGTCAAAATAGACCGGTTTTGCATCATCTGTCACAATTCGATGCAAAAAACCTTTTCTGTTCAATCTGGCAAGCAAAATTTCATATGTGGTTTTTCGTCTTTCAATGACTCTTTCTTTCAATTCATATGGAACCCATTTTCCTTCCTTCTGAATATTTCCCAATGCGTTTAAACGTTTGGAAATGATGGATTGGGCAACATGTAATGCTTCTGCCGATTGTTTCAACGTATGAATTGAATATTCATCCAATACTGCTTGCAAATCTGCATCTTTACATTTTTTGGGTGTCCTGGACGTTCATTGTCTTTTATATCAAAATTACCACTTTTAAAGCGTTTAAACCATCGTTCACAAGTGTTTTTTGGGTTAGAGCAAGTTCACCATAAGTTCCAATCAACAATCGATCAGTAGCAATAGCCAATTTCTTAAGATGAAATAAAGTTATTAAACTTTCCCGCAAAACGTCTTTTTCTGGTACATAATTTGACATCTTCAAAGCTATTAACAACTTTGTTTTTGGCACAATGACTGTTAATAACGAACTGGCTTTTGATTGAGTATGTTTGTCATCCAAAATGCCATAGACGTCATTAGTCTATACCAACAAATCTATTAGTAGCCCATCTCTTAGCAAAATCGACATTATTAACCGAAACATCTATTATTACAGAATTTATTGTTGCCCATCCATCGTCTACCGACTCTGCTACTGTTCTATAATTCTCTGTTTTCACTAACTCCTGCTTCAATCTACGTTGGTATTCTTTCCTGGCGCTTTCGTCTGTTTTTAATCTTTCAATATCCTATTTTACCTTGGTTCTATTTTTATATAAAACATATCTTTTACAAAAAAATAATTCAAAGAGTTTTAACAGTGCGTGTAATGTTAATACAAGATGCGTCTAACTTTTCAAAAAAACACAAATATTTATTTTTTCGGCAAAAATCATTATTTTTATTCAAAATAGTCTCTTTGCGCGTCAATTACACGTTTCGCACGGTCAATTAGGTTGACGAATGAATTTTTGAGCTCGGCCAAAGATATGTCCTTCAGGATGGCGGTCGGAGTCTTTTGAATGGGTTCAATGTCGGCATAATGCTGTGGTTTCATCGGCAAATGAAGTTTTAGAAGAGGTATGGAAGTCGCAGGGAGCCAAATTGGGTGAGAATGGTGAATAAATTGCGGCTAAAATGCCAATTTTGAACAAACAATCAGTGATGAGCATCGAACAATGAGACGCCGCCTTATCGTGCAAGAAGCACCAGCTGCCTTGTTGACAATATTGTGACCGCACACGAAGAATTCGCGACAACAGACGCCTCATAATACCAAGATAAAACACAGCATTGATCTATTGACCAGGTGGAACGCACCCCTTGTGCACAACTCCTTGTGCACAAGGAGTGCGTCCCTCCGAATAGTAGAAACAAATCAACATTGTTTTGATTTTTGACTTCTCGAGACGGCTTTTCATCGGATTTGGCTCGCTCAGGTGCTTCCTTTCGGCACTTTGACACTTATTTTCTGGATCATATTGTTTTCGATCCTAAGTTTTCGTCTTTCTTCGACTCTTTAATCAAGTCCTTGCAATGTTGGATTCGGAGCAAGTGGTCGTCAGTCAATTTGTGTGGAACAAAGCGTGCTCAAACCTTCCTAAGTCCCAAATGATCGGTCAAAATGTGATAAATTGAATCTTTGGACATGTTCAATTTCATTTCCATGTATCGCAACGAAGATTTTGGCTGATTTTTAATAAATTCACATACAATTTCAATATTAATTTGGGTAACCACGGAATTTTTCGGACCAGAATTAATCCACTCGTGGACTCTGTCACGGGATAAACAATCCTATACTTGTTTCATATACTTGTTGACCATATACGTGTTGCATTAATTGAAACGTTTCGGTCAATATTTTACAAAGTTTAAAACAAAACTTAATAATCGCTCTTTGTTCGTCGTTCATGTTTCGACCTGATTCTCCTGATCCGAATGTCATGAAAAAATTATGTTTTCCCTGAGACCCACCTTGTATGTAACTTTATTTAAAGTTGGTTAGGAAAAATACCCTGTTCAAAATATGTCTTTATAAAAAGACAAGAAATATTCTTAATTATAAGAATTGAAAACATAAATGTACTGATAGGTAAATAATGCGTTAGGTATGGCAAAACATTCACAGCTTTCAATACATATAATTATCTATTAAGCAATAAGAATAGAAGTTTTAATAATTAATAGTCAGTACAGATGATATATTTATTTTTTCTTACCTTGAGTGCCAACAAGAATGAAAGGTATCTCGGCTGCGTTCCTGTAGTGAGACATTTTGGTGTAGTAGTTGTAGATGGCGTTGAAAGATGACTCGTTTTCCAAACTAAAAACGAAAATAACGGCGTCCACCCAGGCGGTAAACTGCAACAGAAAACTGCATTGCGATAATTGTGCTTAGACAAGTGCAGTGAATAATACGCGAGCCGGGATATTGCGTAAATGATTAGTCGAACATGTCAAGCGTCTATCGCGGTACCAGACCAATAAGTTTTTACCAAATCAACGTTTTTACAGTCAGTCAATTAACAACAAGCGTTCGAACATTGACCGTCAATTTCTCCCGTCCTTATTTGGTATCGGAGGAGAAAAATTTTAAAGAGCAATAAGAAATTCCCCTGTGAATACAAATTAAACGCTTCTCACTTTCTCCTCCAGGTCATCCTTAAATACGAGGCAGTAGTAAATAGTAGTTACAGTAGAAGTAAATAGCAGTAAATTTTATACTCTAGTATTCGCATTGACAGATGTTTAAAAACATGATGTTTAAAAATGTGACCATCTTTGGATTGCATTAATATTAGTGCTTCTAATGTCGATGTTAACTGAAGATTAAAATATATTATCGTGATCCATTATCCATTACCCTATGACCCATTATCATGGTTTTGATTCAATCTTTTTAGAAACTTACGAAAGCTGTTTAGAAACTTGAAGATTTTTTGATTAACTTTGACTAGCATATTATTAATTGGAAGTTTTAATTATTTGGTGCTTCCTTAACTTTCCAAGTTTCGAGTTTTCTTGAAGAAACTAGGATTTATTTTTACCAATAACATTCTTTTTTATTTATCGCATTATTTTAAATTCATTTTCATTGTTAAAATCAGTTGCTTTGGTTCAGTAATTAAAAAATAAAGTGTGTGTGTGTGTGTGTGTCTATATATATATATATATATATATATATATATATATATATATATATATATATATATATATATATATATTTTTTTTTTTTTATTATTCACGTATGGACCCTGGTGGACCACGCGAAGTACAATTAGAGTCGTTTGTTGTTGTTAGCCTTCATTTGCGCCCATACTAATTTCATTCTTTCGCTATTAGCTTTTTTCCTTTCGTCAGACCAAGTTGTTTCAGTCTTCCTACATTTTTCTCTCTGGCCAACCTTCCAAACGTTAACCTTGTATCTGAAACAACCTCTACCTTGAATTTCACTTATTTCACTTATCTCACTTTGTGTTAACAATATTTGCTGATCTTAGGTCCTCTTTAATTGCAGCAATCCATTTAATTATTTCTACTTTAGCTCTACTCCTATTTTCATAAAATTCGACTATTTGTCTAGTTAGCCTACTCGGATTCATCCGTTTTACGTGCCTACTTAAAGTGTAAGTACTGTGTACACTTAAAGTGTAATTATAGTATTTTGTGTAAGTCTCAATGCCGTTTCCATTTTTTGACATCTACCCTTGATGGCCGCTTTTTCCAACCCATCTTCCATGATTATTTCACCCAAATATTTGAATTGAGAGACTCGTCTGATCTTGCCATATTTTATTTTGGAGTCCTACCTTTTCTACTGTTTCTTTCAGGATTTCAATATGTTTTTGTGCCGTTAATATATCTTGAACCAAAATTGCTAGATCATCAGCAAATGCCAAACAATCAATTTTGATATTGGTTCTCCCCAGTTTAATGGACTGGTCAATATTCAGGGTCGAGTTTTTTTCACGCCACTCCTGTATTAATTTTTCTTGAACAGAGTTAAATAAGAGTGGCGAGAGTCTATCCCCTTGTCTCACTCCAAGTTTTAATTTCGAAAGGCTCTGAGATGTCACCCATGAATTTAACTTTTGACCTTGTGTTAGTTAATGTTGCTTTAATAATTGCCAACGTTTTCAGATCTAGTCCTTGTTCTTTCAAGATTTGGAATAAAGATTCTCGATCAATAGAATCATATGCTTTTTTGAAATCCACAAATGTACAGACGAGATTTTTATTGTACAGGTTTAGGATCAACTTTAGATTCAGGATCTGTTTAGGGCAGGATCTGCCCGGTCGAAAACCTGCTGGATATTCACCAATTTTAGGTTCTAACTGTCCCTGTGCTCTGTCTAATAGACATTGAGATAGAATCTCGTAACAAACTGGGAGATTAGATATTCTTCTATAGTTGTTTACATCCGTTCTATCTCCTTTCTTGTGTAGTGGATTGATTAAAGCATCTTTCCAATCTTCCGGAATCCGTTCGGTTCGCCAAACTTCTTGTAGAATTTTGGTTATTTCCTTGATTGTACCTGGACCAGCGGATTTCAAAAGTTCAGCAGTGATTCCATCTTCACCAGAAGTTTTGTTATTTTTAAGTCGCTTCATTTGCCTAATTATTTTTTACGGGCTCAGGACAGTTTAGTAGTTGTTCAAAATATGTCGCAAGTTTTTTGCAATGGTCTTCGTTATTTAGAGCTAATTGTCCGTTTTCCTTTTGGACACAAAGACTTTGGGGTTGATAGCCTGTTAATTTAGTTTTAAATGTCTTGTAAAAGTTTCGGGTGTTATTTTTTTGGAAATCTTTTTCTATTTCATTAAGTTGATTGTTTTCTTATTTTCTTTTAGTTTGCCTAATTAGCTTCAATGTTGCTTTTCTTACTCCCAAAAAGATATATATATATATATATATATATATATATATATATATATATATATATATATTCATATATATGTTAGTTCGTAGTGTTTCGCGGATGGAAGAATACATTAGACTATTAATCCGAGAGTGCATCCGATCATTTGTGTCCCGTTTGTTGGGAACGTGCAGGCGTTTCGCCAAGGTCACACTTGGCATTCTCAATGCTTGTGTGAAGAAGAAGAAGAATTTAGTATCAGCCGCATCGGCATCAAAGGTCATTTAGCGGCATAACAAGATCCATGTGGCCGAATTATGAATGATGTATGAACATTTAATGGTAAATCATAAACAATAATACATATGGTCTATAGACAAATGGGTAAGTTTGAATAAATAATTGGGTATTTACAATAAATAAATAATGTGTATAGGTTAAAATAGTGTACAGGTGAAATAAGGAACATGGGAGGTGAAATACACTGTGAGCATGAATTTCCGTGTGCAGATCAATTAAATAAAATTGGTTGTAGTGGTTTAAAGAAGATTGTACAATTTTAATTCCTTAAGAAAATCCAATAGTTGTAGTATGGATTTTACTGATAAAGTGATCGTCAAGCAATTCCATGACCGAGACGGATCTGTTGATATCTGAATTTGTTTCACCAGTAAAAAAGAAGAATTTTTTGATGTGCCATAATTTCTTGTCATTAAGGCCTTGGAGGTCCCAGTTTTCCCAGTTCAATTCTTCTATTGGAACCTTTGGTGTGAAACACTAAACTTGAAGAGATTTACCACTAAACACCAAAACACTTTTTTAAACTGCTCTACGCACGTTTCGCTAACCATGTTAGCATCATCAGGAGATGCAAATGAAGCGAGGGGTAAAATTGGAGAGGATGCATTTTAGACTATTTTTAATAATTTGATGATTAGTATGACTTTTATCATATTTTAAGAGTGAGCTCGATATAAGAATTTGGGAGGTTCCATGGCGGAATAGACGGGGGTTTTAAGGAAATGCATTTTAGAAGGTCGTAAGCAAAGTCCCGAGATAGGAAAGAGAATCTTTGACATGCTCCATGGGAACTTGGGTCATTTATGGGGTCGGGATGCAGAAGAGGACGGAAAAATATATTGTGTGTAGAGACGAATGGCCTGAATTTCAAGGAGGTTGCGTATTTAGAGAGTAGATCAGTCCGATGATAATTTAGAGGCTCCACTTCCGATATGCAGTGCATGCTGTTGACCGGACTTGTGCGAAAGGCACCCAGGGACATTCTGATAGCAGACTGTAAAGAAGATTTTAGACAAGCGATGGGGCCATATGTATATATGTATTTGTATAATTGTTACTATATAGATATGTATATGCATACAATTTTTAACAACTTGACAGGAATGTTTTGGTGAATCCACAGTACTCTCTCGACCTTGCGCCATCCGACTTTTCTTTATTTAAATCACTTCACACCAGCATAGATGGCAAAAACTTTACTTCCTTGGAGGACTTGAAAACTCACCTGGATAAGTTCTCTATCCAGAAACGTTAGAACTTCTATGAGCACGAGGTTATGCAGCTACAGGAAATATGGAGAAAGATTATCGAGCAGAACACCACGTAAACTGTTTTGAAAATAACGGGACGAACTTTTGCATCAACGGAATAATAATAAATTTATATATAAGTAGCGGAACCTAACTACCACCTAATAATTACAAAAAATGGTACATCATCTTTCGGTTTAATATTTTTCGGTTTAATGTTCAATTTTACAACAAAGTCAACAAAAAAGAAGCCATCAACCATAACTGGTAATTTCCTGCTTTATACAGTCACCATATCTAAATCGTAATAAACAATTTGTAAAAAAAATATTTAGGGGTCGAATTTGTTTAGTCCATTTCGAATTGCGATTTATTTACGTCCGGTACTGCGAATTTAAAAAAATATATATATTTATAAATAAAGCAGCCATAAGCCGACTTTCGTTCTTACGTAACCGTATCGTGTTCAAAAAAACTTTTTACCGTAAGGATTGCGGGCATTGTCAAAATAAATCAGCGTGGTTTCTCTTTTTTTTAAATTTCATTTATTATAGGTTGGGCAATTTGGCAAGCTAGGGATCATGATTATGTAACATTGTTTTGAATATTTTTGCTATCTCAATTATAATATAATAATATTATTGTATTATGTATATAATTAATCCTCTTCATCATCATTCAAACCGTTGTCAATCCAATTCAGGATGAAGACTTCTCACCTTTTTTAAACTTACGAGTGTTGTTTATTCATTAAAATGTTAAATACGAAAATTGATATTTTATCTTAATTTAAGTATTATAATTTTAATCATCAAAGTTTTAAAGAAGTTTTTTTATTCCATTTTATTTAATTATAATTTAGTAACTGGTAGTCAGTAAATTTTTTAAAAGTAAATAATTATTGGAAAAAAAGGTATAAATAAATTTTTACCTTCGGGAAACGTAAACTTACTTACTTCGGAAACTAAAGATACTTATAAAAATATCTCTATCTAAAAGGATAACATCAGAAACAGAAACAAGAATATTTAGTAAGATAATCAATATAATAAGCAAGAAGAAAAAATGCGAAAACCCATGTTAAATAAAAGGAAAAAGTATCGTCATTTAGGTAGGCATCGGATATATTTTTGTTCATTGTTTTTAGCCTATAAAGAAATGATTTAGAAGATACCCAAGTGAAAAAAGTTTAGGAAATAAGGAACGGAAACACACACACACACACACACATATGTATATATACATATATATTGAAATGGAAGTGGGCAGGCCATGAACGAAGCGATGGGACGAAAGATGGAACAAGGCGGTCCTGGGCTGGATACCGATTGATCGCAAACGTCCACGGAGAAGACCACGATGGACTGATGACATTATTAAGTATATTGGACCCGAATGGCAGAGGAGAACTTAGGACCGCGAGAGTTGGAAGCATGCTGAAGAAATCATCAACCCGTATCAATCCATTGCAGGATGAAGGCCTCTTCAGCATGCTTCCAACTTTCGCGGTCTTGTCGCGAAGCTCTCCTCTGCCATTCAGGTCCAATATACTTAATAATGTCATCAGTTCATCGTATATGTATATGTATATATATATATATATATATATATATATATATATATATATATATATATATATATATATATATATATATATATATTTATATATATATATATATATATATATATATATATATATATATATATATATATATATATATATATATATATATATATATATATATTCACCTATATATATATATATATATATATATATATATATATATATATATATATATATATATATATATATATATATATATATATATATATATATATATATATCCACATGATGATCTTGAAGTGGGAATTAGTGTAGAACGAGGTGTACGGCAGGGTGACGCAATATCGCCTATTCTTTTCTCGGCTGGCCTTGAAGACGTATTCCGTAAACTGGATTGGGAACAGGATGGTGTAAAGATCAATGGTGCAAACTTAAACCATCTTAGATTTACAGATGATATTACTGTCATTTTACAAGACCCAAAGGAGCTGCAAAGACGCATACAAGAATTGCAAAGGGCTGGCGAACCATTTGGCTTGAAAATAAACCTGAAAAAGAGTCAGGTTATGTTCAATAACTTCGCTCAAGACAGAAGAATTTCAGTTTTAGGAAGGGATTTGGAGATTGTGGACAACTTTATATATCTTGGGCAGAGGATTTCAATGGAGGGGAATACCGCCCGGGAGGTGGAACGGCGTGTTAAATGTGGCTGGCAGGCATTTTGTAGGCTCAACATAGTGTTTAAGAGCAGACTCCCACTTTGCCTGAAAAGAGAAGTCTTCGATCAGCGCGTTCTACCCGTTATGACATACGGGAGTGAAACCTGGACACTCACATCGCAATCAATTCAAAAACTTCGGGTGGAACAGAGGGGAATGGAAAGATGTATGCTTGGCATTACAAGACAAGACAGAAAGTCCTGCGCATGGATCAGGGAACAAACAAAAGTTTGTGACATCATTGGAAGAGTAAAGCAATTGAAATGGAGATGGGCAGGCCATATAGCGAGGCGATGGGACGACAGATGGACTAAGGCAATCCTGGAGTGGATACCGCTTGATCGCAAACGTCCGCGAAGAAGACCGAAAGCACGATGGATTGATGACATCGTTAAATATATTGGACCCGAGTGGCAGAGGAAAGCCCAGGACCGTGAAAGTTGAAAATATGCTGAAGAGGCCTTCATCCTGCAGTGGATCGATACAGGCTGATGATGATGATGATGATATATGTGTGCGTGTGTTTTTACAGTTTATATAAACTATTTTTATATAACAACTTTTATATAAAAATTGCAAAATAAAGAAGTTATTAAAAAAGACCTGACTTTCTGAAATTCTCGATCCCTGCATTGTAGAACTCGCAAAGAGAAGTCAATTTGACAAAAATCATTTATATAAGAGTTGCAGAATAACAAAAACAAAAATGTGACATGTACAAAATGTATAAAAACTGTTCAAAATTGTCAGCCTTTGTTCTGTTAGCACAAAATCTCGCTCGGCCTACCCATGCGTCAAAAATAAAATCTCGGTATCCACGAGTAACATCACAAGGGTTTTCGATGCGCTGTTGTAGTTCTTTCACAGTTCTTCCACTATGTATTTCTCCATCGTGATAAACTAACTTTTTTAACTAGCCCCATAGAAAAACATCGCAGGGCGTTAAATCCGGTGAGAGTGCAGGCCAAGAAATAGGGCCATTGCGCCCTATCCACCTGTTAGGAAATCCATTATTAAAATGTTTGTGAACTTCTTATCTAAAATGTGGAGGAGCTCCATCATGTAGAAACCACACATTCTGTTTAACATTTAAAGGAACATTTTGTAATAATTTTGTTGACAGTTTGTTTTGAAAAAAGTCTAAATAATTTTCACCTGTCAGTCGACCTAGAAGAAATAAGGGCCCAATAAGCATGCCACTTACTACGTCAGCTCAAACATTTACTAAAAATATGTGCTGAAAATGTGTTCTTTTTGCAGCATGCAGATTTTCTACTGCCCAAACATGGTTTTTGTGGAAACTATTTACTCCATTTCTTGTAAATGTGACCTCGTCGGTAACCAAAATAAATTAGGTAAAATTTTCATTTCTGTTGTACTGATGTAAAAGTCACTGACAAAATTCAACTCTTATTGGATTATTTTCGGGTTGTAACGCTTGTACCCGTTGATAATGATAGGGATAAAAGTGTTCTTGTCGTATAGCCTTCCACACTTTACTATGACTAACTTCAACTTGACCTGCTATAGACCTAGTGCTCGTTGTTGGCTCATTTTCGACAATTTCTAAAATGTTTTCCTCAATATCTACCCATTTCGCTTGGAGGAGGTCTTCCAGCGTGACCTCCTCGTTGTGCCTTTAAGTAACCTATATCGCAAAGTCTTGTAACTAAATTTACAAACATCCGCGCATCCGAGCCGATTGATTTCTTAAAGAAAGCCTTTCCGCATACAAACGATAGGCTGCGACTGTCCAATAGTTTATTGTTTTCATAAACGTGTGACATTTTAATCGCAGAAAGTACCCAAAAATTAAACACGCACTATTAAGGAATTATTATCGCTGGTCAAATCGAACATTGCTATCAAAAGAAATATCGTACAAGAATACAAAAAACTAGTCATACCCAGTATTAGCAGTAGACAAATACTTTATGTGTTTGTAGCGCAGTGGTCAAGAATATCATATATATATATATATATATATATATATATATATATATATATATATATATATATATATATATATATATATATATATATATATATATAATATTTCCCAGTCCAGCCATATCAGCCATACCACGTCATTCAAGATACTGACTGCAAGGCAGAGAATTTCTCTGACCGTGTCATTTCCATCAGTGGGGACATGGCTTTGGCACCACGCAAGATGAAACCGAAACCCTTTCTGCCCTTGTGGAGGACGATAGTTCGAGGTTCGGAAGGCAGACCCAGAATTTTTTTGATTTGCTTTCCCGCCGATCGACGACTCTACCACTTGATTAATATTCAAAATTTTATTTAAAATTTTCATTTGGGCGGAGACGCAGGGTGTTGTGTGTTCCACATGAGATTGTGAAACCCAGCAGTTGGGTGTATGTGACACTCAGCTACTGTTGTCTCCTTGGACGCTGTCCAAAGAAGTCTTACATATATATATATATATATATATATATATATATATATATATATATATATATATATATATATATATATATATATATATATATATATATATATTATTCACTTATAGGCCCTGGTGGACCACGCGAAGTACAATTAGAGGCGTTTGTTGTTAGCCTTCCTTTGCGCCCATAATGATTTCATTCTTTCACTATGAGTTTTTTTCCTCTCGTCAGACCAAGTTGTTCCGGTCTTCCTAGATTTTTCTCTTTGGCCTACCTTCCAAATGTTAACCTTGTGTCTGAAACAGTTTCTATTCTGAATTTCACTTTGTGTAATATTTGCTGATCTTAGGTCCTCTTTAATTGCAGCAATCCATTTCATTGTTTCTATTTTAGCTCTACTCCTATTTTCATAAAATTCAACTATTTGTCTAGTTAGCCTAATCCAATTCGTCCGTTTTATGTGTCCGTAAAACTTAAGTCTTCTTTTTCTCATATCGCTACGTATATATGTGTATTGCTTGATTTTTTAATTTTCTCGAAGTCGGTATGTTGTGCTATTTATTTGTTTGAGGTCTAAGATTTTTCTTTCGTTCTTTTCAATGTCCTCGATGTCTCTCTTTCTATTCAAAATGAGTGTTTCTGCCCCATATAGACATTCTGGCTTAATAACTGTGTCGTAATGTCTCAGTTTTGTGTTAGATATACATTTTTTGTTGTAAATATTTTGTATAAGTCTCAATGCAGTTTCCATTTTTTGACATCTACCCTTATTGACCGCTTTTTCCAACATGTTTTCCATGATTATTTCAACCTAATATTCAAATTGAGAGACTCGTCTAGTGTTACCATATTTTGTTTTTAGAAATGGTGATCTTGGTCTGTTGCAGGTCATGTATTGTGTCTGTGTATTTCAAAGGAAATTTGGAGTCCTGCATTTTCTGCTGTTTCTTTTACGATTTCAATCTGTTTTTGTGCCGTTGATATATCTTGAGCTAAAATTTCTAGATCATCAGCAAACGCCAGACAATCTATTTTGATGTTGATTCTCCCCAGTTTAATGGGCTGGTCAATATTCAGGGCCGATTTTTTTACACACCACTCCTGTATTACTTTTTATAGAACACAGTTAAATAACAGTGGCGAGAGTCCATCCCCTTGTCTCACACCAGTTTTAATTTCGAAAGGCTCTGAGATGTTACCCAAAAATTTAACTTTTGATCTTGTGTTAGTTAGTGTTGCTTTAATAATTGCCAGCGTTTTCAGATCTAGTCCTTGTTCTTTCAAGATTTGGAATAAAGATTGCGGTCAATAGAATCATATGTTTTTTTGAAATCCACAAATGTACAGACAAGATTTTTATTGTATAGTTTGTGATATCTTAGAATCAACTTTAGATTCAGGATCTGTTCCGGACAGGATCTGCTCGGTTGAAAATCTGCTTGATATTCACCAATTTTAGGTTCTAACTGTCCCTGTGCTCTGACTAGCAGACATTGTGATATAATTTTGTAACAAACTGGGAGAAGAAATATCCCTCTGTAGTTGTTTACATCTATTGTATCTCCTTTCTTATGTAGTGGATGGATTAGAGCATCTTTCCAACCTTCCGGAATCCGTTCGGCTCACTAAACTTCTTGTAGAATTTTTATTATTTCCTTGAGTGTACCTGGACCAACGGATTTTAAAAGTTCAGCAGTGATTCCATCTTTACCAGAAGCTTTGTTATTTTTAAATCGTTTGATTTGCCTAATTATCTTATCTTCATTCGGTGGTTATGAATCTGGGTTTGTTTGTTTAGGGTTCAGTGTTGGTAATCTATTTAAGGGTTCAGGACAATTCAAAATATTTGGCAAGTTCTTTGCAATTGTCTTGGATATTTAGAACTAATTGTCCATTTCCCGTTAAGTTGATTGTTTTCCTATTTTCTTTTAGTTTGTCTAATTAGCTTTGTGGGTTTTTGTTGTAGCTCTGTTTTTTGACTGTTCCACCCTTTGAATGCTTTATTTCGGGTTAATACTGCTTGCTCGCAAACTTCATCTCACCACGGATGTGTTCTACGTTTTTGTAAAGGGACCAACTTTATTATTATTATTATTAATAGGGCTGTTTTAATAATTTTTTGTTTTTTTTGTTTTTTGCCAGTTCTGTGCTGGTTCTTTATCAAGCTCTTCTGTTAGCGTTTGTTTTATTTTCGTCAAAGGTCGAAGTTTGGGATTAGTAGTCTCTTTTGAATAAGATTTCGAGGTTTTAAGCCAAATTTGATTCTAGTCAAGTAGTGATCTGTGTCTTTGTTAGCTCTATTCCTGACTTAAACATTCAAAATATCTTTATAATTGGAGTACGAAATGGCAACATGGTCACGTGTTTGGGAATCTCCAGGTCTTTTGTTTTGTTATTTTCTTCTTAAAATGGGTTGACATTATTTTTAGATTAAACTGCGAACATAGTTCAAGCAATCTTCTGCCATTATGATTAGTCCATTTATGAGCGGAAAAACTGCCGACTGCTTTTCTGTACTTTCTTTCTCTAGTTGGGCGTCGAATATATATATATATATATATATATATATATATATATATATATATATATATATATATATATATATATATATATATATATATTTATATATATATATATATATATATATATATATATATATATATATATATATATATATATAATATATATATATATATATATATATATATATATATATATATATATATATATATATATATATATATATATATATATATATATATATATAATATATATATATATATATATATATATATATATATATATATATATATATATATATATATATATATATATATATATATATATATATATATATATATATATATATATATTTATATATATATATATATATATATATATATATATATATATATATATATATATATATATATATATATATATATCCGTTGTTTCTAAGAAAGGAAAATTGTAGGTTTTATCAACGAACAATATTGTTTTTGTCATTATACTGCTACATGTTATAATTTCAAACATTTTCATAATATAAAATTGTTTAATGTATCAACTACGTTAGTTTACTTTACGTTTACTTATATTACTCTGCGTTACTTTATCAACTACGTTAGTTTACACGCACCAATAGAATAAATTCAACTTCCCTATCTCGTCCAAAGGAAAACTCTGACGAAAACACCACGTTTGTATAGATACCATGGACGTATAATTGCATGTGGCTTTTGAATTTTTATTTTATAACACAGTATACGTTACTGAAACTGGTTTTTAACAGATCAACCGTACTAATTCAACTCAATTAATAGTAATTAGTTTATTCCATTACAGAAACGTACAGGGTGTTTCTTTCCTAATTGATTCGTACGTAATTGATGCGAGAAAGCTTTCCCGAGCTACTTGGAAAGTTATATGTTAGAGTACAAGGTGAAAATCAACTTAAAGCAAACATGAACAGGTAATTTACCAAAAACAGCCACAATAAAGACGGTGATAATATGTTTAATTGTACGAAATGTTTTCTAACATAAGACTAGACTAGAAATTATTTAATTATTAGGTGAAAATACAGTTTTAATACACTACAATATAATCTACATCATTATTAAAAATCTGCGCTTATCTTCCTAACAAACTTTCTCTTCGCTTCTAGTCAAATGAGGTTAATTTTGAAGTTAAATAATCTTGGAGTGCGGTTTGGTAGCTGTCGCGGTAAAAAAAATGTCCACGAAGAAAATGTTTTATAGATCTGAAAAGATGGCAATCTGATGGTGCAGCAACAGGCGAATACGGTGCACTATACACTATGACGCTTTAAGTGGTCTTAAGTCAAGGTCAATAATACCGGGGATCTGACATATAGATGGCGTCACTTACGACAAATCCTTACCAGTGGTCGATTGTGCAAGCTTCAAAAATCATGTGTCAACATTTCAGGACAATCTGTCTACTAACGGGTGTCTCAAAATGATTTCGTTTTTGTTTTGACTGTTACACGCCAAACACAGATGGCAGGGAGAGTGGTGTCAAATGCTTGACGGGCTTTTCAAGTTTAGGAGCGATGGATCGTTTCAAGGGAGCTCAACGCGCATTTTGCGTGCGAGCGTTTTGTAAAAACAGTGATTCCTACACTTTTGTTCTTGATGTCTGAGAAAGTTTAGCGACCATGAGAAATGTGTCAAGTGAGAATTTGATCAAGCATCGGGTGCGCAAGTTGAAGAGACTGGAAACACAATGTCGGATAAATCAATTGGGCGCAAAAGGACATCAAGAACGAGCACGAATGTTGACCGCGTACGCGTGTCTCGACTCGACTGTGCAACCTTCAAAAATCATGTGTCAACATTTCAGGACTATCTGTCTACTAACGGGTGTCTCAGAATGTTTTTCGTTTTTGTTTTGACTGTTACACGCCAAACACAGATAGCAGGGAGAGAGGAGTGACGGGCCAAACGCTTGACGGGCCTTTTAAGTTTAGTAGCTATGAATCGTTTCACGGGACCACAGCCCGCATTTTGCGTGCGACCCTCTTGTAAAAACAACTATTCCTACACTTTTGTTCTTGATGTCTGAGAAAGCGACCATGAGAAATGTCTCAAGTCAGAATTTGATCAAGCATCGGGTGCGCAAATTGAAGAGACTGGAAACACAATGCCGTATTGTGTACGCCGTATGCCGTATTGCCGTATTGCCGTATGCCGTATTGTGTGCGCCCACAATTGGGCGCAAAAGGTCATCAAGAACGAGCACGAATGTTGACCGCGTTCGCCAGTCTCGACTCGACGACTCGGCGCAGCTTCTCTACATTTACACAGATCCACGATTCATCGCATTTACATTGTCACCCCTACAAAATTGTTATTGTGCAAGAGATGAAGCCCAATGATCCAGCTAAACGAGTCAAATTCTGCCAGACAGTGAACAATCGTTTTAGGAACTTTAATATATTTTATACATATGGTTTTCTGATGATATTGGGCTCATCCCAGAGAAAACATCAACTGGCCACCGAAGAGTCCAGATTTAACACCTGCTGATGATTTTTTCCAATGGGGTGACTTAACAATTAAGGTTTTTAACCCATTACCACCCAACTTAAATGTTTTAAAGCAAAGAATAACAGACGAAATCCACACAATTCCAAGAGTGATGATCCAGCCAGTGATTGAAAATTTCAGTTCCAGGCTAAATGAGTGTGAAGAAGCGGATGGTGAGCATTTCCTGGTGGTTGTTTTTCATAAATAAAAATTAAAAAACTACTCTGTAATTTAACAGCAATTAAACAAATTTGAATTAGTTCTGATGTTTTATTTTTTACGTATCAAAAACGAAAAACATTCTGAGACATCCTTCAGTTTCTCAATGGTTGTGCTTTAAGTGACGCTACTTTTGTTATCAAAACAATAGAAAAAAAAAAGAATTTCGTGTTGAGAAAGCATTAATTTTGGGGAAGAAAAATACCGTTGAATCAAGACAATGACTTATCCGAGCACTGCCTTAGGAGAATCAATCATAATTGATTCCATTCCACATTCCTTAGCTTTGCATTTTTTTCATTTGTTTGATTTGTTCATTTGTTTTAAACCCCATTGTATTGTGAACCAGGATGTTTTAAGCTTATGGCTATTTTTTAAAACATTAAAAATTTCAACAAACATGCAGCACCTTGACATAATATATACGAAATATAAACGGGAATTTTACAATTACTTTCCTCAGCCAATCACGAACGGGCTGTCAGTGTAGGACGTTGCAGTGCATTGTATTAAGATTGGGGGAAAAGCTCGGTGAACTGTTTCACACAATTCATTTGTCAGTACAGCCATGATTGAGCAACAGGTTCCACCATCCGGGTTATAATAAAGTTTTTAACCAAGGAACGTTAAATTAACCGGAACATTGACTCGATTGAAGGTTGAGGGGACGATACCCCGTCTACGACCCAACTCTTTGGTTGGGCCAAGAAGTTTAAGAGTGGACGAGAAAGTGTGGTAAATGTAAGTCATAATCGATGACCAGGGTCAAGTGTCTCTGCTGACAACATTGGTGCAGTTCGCGACCTTATCGAAGGTAACCGGTGGCTCACTATTCATAAAATCGCATTAAAGGCGGATATTAGCTTTGGAAGTGCTCAAACAAGCATCAAATCTTGGCTTCAATAAAATTTGTGCCCGATGTGTTCCGTTTTGACGAAGGAAAAACTGGTGAATGTGCACTGGGAAACCCTTGAACACCCTCCATACAGCCCAGTTTTGTGACCCCGTGATTATTTTTTGTTAGCGCCCTCGAAAGATGCAAGAAGGGGTACGATTCGTTAACGATCAAGATGTTTCCAAATTCAAAGTTTCTACGAATATGAAATTCCCAAGCTTCCAAACCGCTGGGAAAAATGTGTAGGGCGTGGAGGATGTCGAAAAATGATCAATAGTTTGTATTATTTTATAAATAATAAAAATGTATAAAACAATTCCGGTTTATATTTGATTCACCCTCCTGATTTAATACGTCTGAAAGAACCGCTACCCTGAGGTTGAAACCCAGATGAAAGATGAATTCAGTTACATTCCGAGGGTGTAGCTATCTTAGGGACGATGTTTTTGCAATTTTCGATTCAAAAAATTAAAACTAAGAAGATTTTGTTAGAACTTAAATGATAAATACGAAATCGCAGCATTCACGTATGAACTGGAGAACACTGACAGATTACCACTTTTGGATGTTTTACTAAGTACGAACAATAAAAATAGATTCGATTTTGATATTTTTTTTTTAAATACTACCATTTCTAGATGCATTCCTAACGATTCAAATCACAGTCTACATAAGAAAATGGCTGGTTCAAATTTTATTATAGCTAGATTAATCAATTTTCCTTTAAACAAAGATAACTATAACGAAGAATTAAAATTAATTAGGCAGGTGTCTGAAGTAAATGGTTAAAATGAGAATAGTATTCATAGATTAATTAGAAAACATACGTTTAGACAATAGACAACAAAAATATATTCATGATAATACCGGTTGATGCCCAGTTAACACAAAAGCTAGGTAGGATTTTGAAAAAATTGGACATTAAGGTAATTTAAAAAGCAAACAATAAATTAAGAGAATTAAGTCCTGAGTAATCCAAAGAATAAAGTATGCCGAGATGAAAAATCCGGGATTTATGAAATTAGTTGAAAAATTGATATAGTAGGTTCATGATTTTTACACCCTTCATTAAGTACGATTGTCATATAAATAAAACATAGTTTAGTTTTAGATTAAATCATCTCCTGATGATGTTAACATGGTTAGCGAAACGCGCGTCGAGAAATTAAAAAAATAATTTGGAAAAGTTTAAACTGTTGACAAGTATCGTGTGTGATTGAATAAATCACAATTTACAAGAACATTAGATCATTATTTTTAATACTTTTATAAAAAAGCTAAGTAAATATTTAAACCTATAATAGCAGATATTAAAGTTTCTAGTAAATGTATGAACAAAGACTTACTTGACTAGATTCATAATGACAAATACGATTCTTGTTGGAAATAAATCAATTTGTACAATAAAATATAATTTTTCACAAGCAAACCAAAATAGACGAACTAGCAGACGCACTATGCCGACGACTGATATCTAGAAATTCACCCTGGCGCCAAAGACCGTTCCAGATTGCATTTTCACCGAGGTCTTCCCTCCTTTTTCCACTTTCGATACGATCTCTCCTTTCAACCCCTTTCAATTTCATCCCTCTCCCTCGCACTCATTACTATATCAATGTTGTATGATTGTTTCTGTCTTTGTCTCGTTCGTTGGGCATTTTCTCCCTGTTTGCCCGATCGATAGTGCATTCGCGGCCTAAAAAGGGGACCAAAAGAGGATGGACAACTTTTTTTGATTACTGTCTGATAAAAGAAGATGATGTATGCTAGTCGTTTTAAAAAGCATTAAAAAGAAAGTAAACCGAAGGAAGTTCTTTTGAAGAGCGTCATTCACAATATCACTTTTTACTACTTGTTAATGATACATACGAATATTTCGGAATTAATTTTATTTCTATTTGAAATATTCCTCTTCTTTTGGTTGAAGTCTTATTTAAAGCTTGCTTAAATTTTTGATCAATTTATAAGATATAGGTGCGAAGAAGAGGCGAAAAATGATCTGAAACTGTCGAAGAGCAACAAATATGCAAGATTATTGATCAGGATACTTGGATCATGGGATATAAAAAAGAATGTACAAGACAATTATTAAAACTATGTTGAATTTATGCGATATATGGAGTGATATATAATGAACAAATATACATATATATATATATATATATATATATATATATATATATATATATATATATATATATATATATATATATATATATATATATATATTTTTTAGAGGTACCCATAAGTAATCAATTTTTTCAATGGTCACAAAAAAAGATACAATATATTATTTTGTAATATGGGGCATGTGGCAAAAGGGGCACAGAAAGCAGCAATATGTCTGCTGAATCCAACATTCATAAAACGCATCGTAATTGGTGATGAGAAATGAGTTTATGAGCATAACATGCAAACAAGCCGGTAATCTTTATAATACCGTTTTAAAAATAAACTAAAATTAACAAAAAATAACACCAAAGTCGCGCAATTCATGCTGTTTTCTTCGATTATCATGGCATTGTGCACTTAGAATTCCTTTCAGATGGACAAACCATTAATAAAATATATTATTTAGGTGCCATGAATTTTATGTCATTTGACAATCACAATATTCACTGGAAAAGCTCAGCCTTGCAGAAAAATAATACTTGGTTTGTGCACAATAATGCATCAACTGTTAAGCGAATTTTTAATCATAAAGTCAACAATCATCATCAACGAATATTGGCCTATGCAATTATATTACCTTATATAATTTTTATTAACTTATTAAACACATTATCACCACCTATAAACTTTAGCATGTAGCTATATCTAACTGGCTAGAAAATACACCAAGGGGGGAAATTTTTTTTATTGGAATGAAATAAAAGGTTAATACGATCGAACCTTATGCACAGTTGCATTAATAAGCATCTCCAGTCAAACGTAAATCGTGAGTGTTTTCTAAGCTACCGTATAATATAATCAACGGAAATTAGTATATGTGCTAATGAAAAAAAGAATCGAAAAAAAAAACAAATATTCCGAGTATAAACCTTTTGTGTGCTAAGAACATACTCTACTTGAAATCACTCACGTCAGTGACAAATTCATTCATGAATTAATTAACTGTTAAAATAAATACTTATTATTATTGCAAAATTCCTCACTATTATTTCCATTAGAGTTTTCTTGAATTAAGGATATGTAATCAGTATACAAGAATAAAGAAAACATGTAGTAACAACAAGAAGAAGTTTGTCAAATTGTTAAATCATCTTGTTGGCCACACGCTTGCCCCCTTTTATTGAAAGCACATAATTTTTAGACGTAGCTGTTAACTTTATTTTGTAGAGAAATTTCTAATATAGTTTTGACTTCTTTAGGAGGCTACAAGAATAAAGTTCATAAAAAAAACACTCAACATGTAGGGACAGACATTTTGTAAAGAAATGAAATTCTTTTTCGAGAACGAAAAATAAAAGTAAGTCAACACTCACACTACTCAAAATGCCTCAAAGAACAAGAAGTACCCAACTTAGGGAAAAATGTAGAAGTGATTCTTCTGCATGAAAAAGGAGCACAGGAAGATTTAAAGAATTACCATCCAATAAGCCTCCTCTCAGTGATGTACAAAGTGTTCACCAAGATAAAATCCAAAATAATACTAAGAAAACTTAATGATGCACAACCAAGAAAGCAAGCAGGATTCAGAAGTAGATTCAATACAACAGATCACAACACCAGGTTCTACAGCAGGTCATACAAAGACAGAATGAATACACTATGTCACTGTGCTTGGCTTTTATCGATTATGAAAAAGCAATTGATTCAATCTCAAAGCACGCCATAATGAATGCATTGCTTAACCAAGGTATAGAGAAAGCTTATGTAAACCTACTAGGATCGATATATGATGACGCTTCAGCGACAGTCCACCTTGACGATTTTGAGGTTGGAATAAATGTAGAGTGGGGCGTGCGGCAGGGTGACGCAATATCACGAATGTTATGTATATGACGAAATGTTCCGAAATCTGGATTGGGAGCAGGGTGGAATAAGGATCAATGGTACATACTTAAACCACTTTAGATTCGCAGGTGATATTGTCCGTCTTTCGCAAAACTTAGATGAGCTGCCAAGACACGTGTAATAGCTGTAGATGGCTGGAGAACCATTTGGCTTGAAAATAAACCAAAAGAAGAGTCAGGTCATGTTCAATAAATTTGCTTAGGATAAAAGAATTTCTATTTTAAAAACGGATTGGATTTTTTAAGAAATTGAACTTGAATTTCTATTTAAGAACGGAACGGATTTGGAAGTTGTGGATCATTATATATTAGGCGGAGTATGAAAGGGGATACCGTCCGGGAGGTGGAATGACACGTTAAATGTGGCTGGCAGGCATTTGGCAGACTCGACATAGTGTTTAAGAACTAACTACCACTATGCTTGAAAAGAAAATCTTTCATCAGTGTGTCCTGCCTGTTATGACATAAAGGAAGTGAAAAACTTCGGGTAGCGTAGAGGGGAAGGGAAGGATGTATGCTTGGCATTACTAGACGAGATCGAAAGACCTGCATATGGATCAGAGAACAAACGAAAGTGAGTGATATTATTGGAAGAATAAAGGAATTGAAATGGAAGTGGGCAGGCCATGTAGCGACGCGATGGGACGAAAGATTGACTAAGACAGTCCTGGACTGGATAAGGCTTGATCGCAAACGTCCACGGAGAAGACCGAAAATATAATGGACTGATAACATAAGCTCAGGACCGCGAGAGTTGGAAGCATGCTGAAGAAGTCTTCATTCTGCAGTGGATTGATATGGGCTGATGATGATGATGATGATGTATTTATGTATGTATAATAATATGTATAATGAGTGTTTCGGTTAATAATGTCGATTTTTTCGCAATATGTGAGTTTTTAAATTGCCTTATAATCAAAGTATTGGTCATCGTTAGCCATCGTTAGTTAACTTTTTCCAAATAGTTTTTTTGCACATTTTACCACATGGGGCCGAGCATTGTCATGTTGAAAAATGACTTTATCGTATCTTTGGGCGTATCCTGGTCGTTTTTTCTTCAATGTTCAGTTCAATTTTAACAATTGTTGTCGGTATCGATGGTCAGTAATCTACACAGCTCCCTTAATATTCCACCAAATACACAGCAAAGCCTTCTTTCCATGTATATTGCGCACTGGTTGTGATGTTGAAGGCTCGCCTGGGTCTACTCATGATTGTTTGCACTTTGGGTTGTCAAAATAGATCCACTTTTCATCACTTGTCACAACTCGATGCAAAAAGCCTTTTCATTTCTGTCTGGCAAGCATAATTTCACACAAAGTGGTTTTTCGCCGTTGAATGTCTCTTTCCTTCAATTCATATGGAACCCATTTTTCTTCTTTCTGGATCTTTCCCAATGCGTGTAAACATTCGGAAATGGTAGATTGGGCAACAGTCAATTCTTATTTCTTCTTTACACCAATAAATCACAAATACTCAATGAGCTTGGTGAACAAAAATGCCGATTTGGATGCAAAGTGGTAAAAATTGCTCTTCCAGAATATAATTAAAAAAAATCAGAGGCGGTCAATTACATGAAATTATTTTTAAATAGCAATGTCATTATCAATAGTTAAAATTTAAAAAAGTCACGTTGATATCTTATACCGTTTCGTTTTTATTCCAAACTAAAAATATTTAGCTCTTATTTGATAAAACTTTACTTCGTTTTGAAACCAAAAGATGGCATTTTAAAATAGTTATGCGGAGAAAAAAATTCTGCTTTAAATAGGTTCTGCAGTCAATAAAAAGCAGAGACCGACAATTAAGTCGAGAACCTGATAAAAGTATTTAGTTCAATAAATTAGTAAAAAATAAAATTAATGGGTAAGATTTTTGTTATATATATATTTTCATTTTAAATCGTTAACAACATTAACATAGCAACCGTCGCTATTTATGAATCCGGAATTGGCAACAACATTGTTGCTAGGCGCCATCTAGCATATACATCGTAAAGTTTGACATTTTTGACTGTATACGTAACGTTTTGTCGTAGGGACGCTATTTGTGTTGTTTAGTGACTTGAAAATTTCATCTCAGTCAAAAAATGAAATTAACTCGTGACAATTTTCTTGCGGTGTTTTACTACGTCTCTCGACGTGGATCATCTCAACAACAGTGCATCGATCAACTCACTTCGACTTTTGACGATGAAGCACCATGTAAAAGCACTGTATATCACTAGTTTAGTGAATTTAATCGTGGCCGTGGTTCGTTCCCAGACGAATTTAAAGGAGGTCGTTCAAAATCGATTGTTGTGCCAGAAAACATCGATGCTGTGCGCGAACTGATAAAGCAAGATTGTTATGTGACATACCGTGAGATTAAGGTATCCCAGGCCATTAGTATGACAAGCATACACAAGATTTTATATGAACATTTAGCCGTGAAAAAGATTTATGTGCGGTGGATTCCGGATAATTTGACAATCACTCAAAAAAGGCTCGTGTGGATTTGGCAAAGAAATGATCAAAAAATACAATAGTAGTAAGTCAAAAGCCGTATATAACATCTACACAGGTAACGAATCTTGAATCTATGCGTATGAGCCCGAAAGTAAACAGCAGTTGACAGTATGGATCTTTCAAAATGAGTCAAACCAAACAAAAGTTGCTCGCCCAAGATGCGCTTCAAGCAAATGATCACCTGTTTGTTTCGGATAAATGGGGAGGTGGCTACAGTGTTACTAGAGAATCGTAGAACGGTCAATTCTGTTGGTACACAACTATTTGTTCGCTAGAAGTCTTTGAAAAAAGGAAGAAAAAACAACTGGCAACAAAGGATCATTCTTCAGCATCTTCAACGCGAGCTCTCACACATCGAACCGAATAATTCAATATTTGACCGGTCAAAACATCGAATTGATAGGTCATCCACCGTAATGATTTATTTTTGTTTCGTGAATAATAAACTACGTGGTCAACGATTTTCGACTCTAGAAGCGATTGATGAAATTGAAAAAGTGCTATGAAAATTGGTTCAAACGTTTGCAAAAGTGTATCGATCATAGCGGAGAATCTTTTGAAAAACAATAAAACCATTTTCAATGATAAATATTTATTTTTATTTATTATTCCGGATACATAAATAGCAACCCTCGTATAACAAGAAATGATATTTCTAGCAGAAATGATATTACACTTCACTACACAAAAGCTGTTGCTACATAATTAGAATTTAATGTTTCCAATTCGAAGAAACCAACAGTGACAAGAAAATTAATTATCTTGCTTCCGACAGCGATACAATTCCATAAATGGCCATTAAACCAAACCAATAAAATTTCCGAAAAATATCATTAGCCTAGGACGACATCCGAAACCCCATAATTTAAAATTACTCTTTTTTCCCTCCCATTTTTCGGGGTGTAACGGTAACTTACTAGCTCGAACGACCTCAAGAAGCAGGTATCTATGATCCAACCCTCCCATATTAAATCACTTTTTTACAATTGATGTTTTCTTTTACTAGTTTTTTTTTCGTTCGGACCCTTCGTAATCTTAGAATGCCCCGTCATGTGAAACGAAGCGCAAGCTTTCACACTGGAAAAAATAGTTTTGAAAAAATTGGAGGAGCAGCATTGGCGTTTGATGAATGTGTTTTTTTTTTCTTAATTTCTGGTTGTTGTGAATTGAAAATGTGAGATCATGATGTCCGTTACAATTTGATTTGGCTAAAATGTTTTGGTATATATAAAAAAAAGATATATCCAGGAAATATATATATATATATATATATATATATATATATATATATATATATATATATATATATATATATATATATATATATATATATATGTGTTACTATTAGTTACTAATACTTTTATTAGGATAGACCAATGACGTCTATGGCGTTTTGGAGGATAAACATACACCATCACAAGCCAGTTCGTTATTAATTGTCACTGTGCAAAAAACATGGTTTTTCATAGCTTTGAATATGTTGAATTATGTACCCCCAAAAAAGACGTTTTGCGGGGAAGTTTGATAATCTTCTTTCATTTGAACAAAAAAGGCCGATGAAACTTATAGATTGTTGGTTGAAGCTTATGGTGAACATACTCTAACCCAA
Organism: Cosmopolites sordidus; assembly: GCA_031761425.1. Classification (NCBI taxonomy): domain Eukaryota; kingdom Metazoa; phylum Arthropoda; class Insecta; order Coleoptera; family Curculionidae; genus Cosmopolites; species Cosmopolites sordidus. The sequence continues at coordinate 652,166 of JARFXV010000968.1, forward strand.
AAACTTGTGAACGATAGTTTAAATGCTTAAAAAGTGGTGATTTTGACATAAAAGACAAGGAGCGTCCAGGTCAGCCGAAAAAGTTTGAACATGCAGATTTGCAAGCATTATTGGATGAAGACTTAGCTCATACGTTGAAACAATTAGCAGAAATATTGAATGTTGCCCAGTCCACCATTTCCGATAAAATGATGATAAAAAGTGGCTCTGTTTTGATCCACTGTTGCTTAGATTGGACCATAGCGCAGTTGCCCAGAATGGACCGGTTCAATTTAGGCAACCCTCATAAACTACAATTCCGAATTTATGTTTTATGTCTTTTAGGGTCCATATGACTAAAAGAGCGCATTACGGACGTTGGTTTGAAAGTGATTTATTAAAGGTTGTTGCAGCTTATAGGAATGGTGATACTGGTTTGAACGAGTGTAGTCGTCGTATTTATCATGCACCTAAAGCAACTATAAAGAGATATGCGGATAAAAAAAATACTACTGGAAATAAATTGAAAGCACTTGGTAGACAGCCCACATTTACTAAAGACATGGAAATAATTCTAACCAAACATATTCTCAACTTGAAGAATGTTTTTTTTTGATTTGACTATCCGAGAAGTGCGAAAACTAGCTTTCGAACTCGCTGAAAACACTCTTTACCACATACATTTAATAAAGAAAATAAAATAGCAGGAAAAAAAGTGGTTCTATTCATTTATGCCCAGAAATCCACAGCTGTCAATATGAAAACTTGAAGGTACCTCAATGACAAAAGTACGAGGCTTCAATAGAGAGAACGTAGGGTATTTTTTTGATATCTTAGAAAAAAACTATGGACGAGTTTAATTTAACCGCAGAAACTATTTTTAATGTCGATGAATCGGGATTTTCGACAGTAAAAAAACTCTGCAAAAGGTGGTTGCTTGTAAAAGTAAACGCCAAGTAGGAGGCGTAATAAGTACTGTACTGAACTATGGTATGCGCGGTCAGTGCTGCTGGGGTTTTTGTTTCTCCGATGATCATTTTTAAAAGAAAACATTCAATAAAGATCTTCAAATTGGGGCACCCCCAGCAAGCTTTGTTACTATATCAGAATCAGGTTAAATAAATTCCGAATTGTTTGTTGAGTGGTTGAAGCATTTCAAAAATCATGTAAACTGCAATCAAGATAATAAAGTCCTTTTATTGCTTGATGGGTATACGACTCATAGCAAGAACTTAAACACTTGTACCTTTGCTAGAGAAAATGGAAATGGGCATTACTGCAGTTGTCTGGGCATACTGCCCATCGTTTGCAACTTCTAGATGTTGCTTTCTTTGGGCCGCTACAGAACTAATATTTCTAAATTACTAAATGAAGCATATGGCAGAGCTGCAACTGTGGCTGTATCTGAAAATGCTTTTCGTGCCATTGGTATTTGGCCAGTTAACAGACATATTTTTCATGATATACCGGTTTGCACCATCAGATATGCTACAGCCTCAACATTGTGGTAATGTTACTGAAATTAAAATAATTACTGGAAATTCAGAAAGTGCCTCAATACCCAATGACAGTGAAAGCGGCAGTGATTCCGCTGTTGTTCATATTTCTCAGAAGAAAAAGCGTAAAAACTTTGAGGATATTTTTCATAAATTATCACCGCTATCAACACAAAATCCACAGCCAGGTCCATTGTCTTCTCGAGTACAAATAAGTATTGCTCAGAAAGTCCAATTATTATCAACTATTGATAACGTTCTGGGATTAAAACATAGCATCGAAGAGTAAAATGACAATTTCATGAAATATTGGAAAGAAAAGGTGTGGCAAAGAAGAGAAAATTAAAAATAAAAAACAAAGAGTACAAATGAAAACTACATGGTTTTATACCATAAGTGATAAAATAAGGGAAGGAGAGATAATTCAATGCATTACATGTCACGCTTGGGTTCATACAAAATGTGCTGGTGTCAGTCCAAAGATCAGGAAGTATTTTTGTTTTAATTGTACTTAATAGTCCATTCTAAGGAACCAGTGGTCCATCACAAGAAACCGGTTTCCTTGGATGGACCGAACATTCAATTTTTAAAAATTATTTTTTTATGATAATAATAAGTAAAATATATATATATATATATATATATATATATATATATATATATATATATATATATATATATATATATATATATATATATATATATATATATATATTTATGTTAGTTTGAAGATCACAATAGTACAATTATTTTCCACCTAAATGTTTATTAAAGATGCTTTTACAAGCTCATACATAAAAAAATGTTTAAGTGGTCCAAATTCAACAACTCTCCTCTACATGGAAAGAAGGATTTACTGTTTATTTGATAGGATAGTAGGGGACATGCGTATTACGAACTGCTGAAACCTTGTGAAACGATTACTAGCCATCGATACCGACAACAATTGATAAAATTGAACTAAGCATTGGAGGAAAAACGATCAGAATACGCCCAAAGACACGATAAAATAATTTTACAACATGACAATACTCGGCCCCATGTTGCAAAACGTGTAAAAAACTATTTGGAAAACATTAAACGGGACGTTCTACCCCACCCGCTGTATTCACCGGAGTTAGCTCTTTTGGTAATAATGCTTTTCCCAGTAATTGTTTAACGACTTACCCAGTTACAAGGTCAAATTCTGGACTTTTCTTTGGGTTGAGGTTTGTATGAATCACAGCTTTAATTTCGCTAATTTTATGGCTTTAATGGGACGTACCAATTTGAATGATATTTTAAGATATGAGGTTATTTCTTCCTCTTCTCGTAAAGTTTTCACTGGAAAAGGATAAAAAACGTCAGGTAGGTGTATTGAAGTTCCAACCTTATCAATATCTGCTCTCGCTCAAGTTCCATCCTGTTTTCTAATTGGTGGTATGATCTCTTATGTTTTATTGATTTATACTGTTGTCTACCACAAAGAGATCTACCACAGTAGCTTCAGTGGAAGTACAACCTTCAAGGTAACTTTTATTTGCCTGATTCTTTTTATTACTGAGTACTTCTTTCATACTTTTTCTCTACTCCGTTAAGTCTTGTCTTGTCTTCTGGGGCTCTAGTTGTCATCCACCTTTTTCGTAATCTTCGTTTTTCGGCAATTGTATGTTTTGCTGTTACAAAGCAATTCTGATTCTGTATTTGACTTACTCATTTCGGGAATTACATTCTAGGTTCTAGGAATTACATTCTATGTTTTCAGCATGATGAAGCTACATGATTACGCGCGTATCGTTGGTAAAATCACTTATTTTAAGTTCATGGTTACGTTTTTGATAAAATCATTTATTTTCACTGAAGAAGTAAAATATGCAGCAGAAGAGAGACAAAAAGAACTCAACTCAACAGTTTAACCTCATACGGTAATTATAAAACTCTGTTTACAAAAAATATAGCTGTGTTATTTAAACGCACTTTCTCCTACACTTCCATTTACTCGAACATGACATCATGATTACAATAACATTACTTTATTTATTTATACTTTTTGCAATCACTTCTGACATCTGAACTAATACTGATCTAACAGTAAAACTAATGGGATTAGCATAAATAATTATACATACTTAATGCCACATTCAAATGCGATCGTGAGCGAAATAACGGTTGGTTTAAAATTACCTGTAATTCAGGAGGTCCTCCTTCATCTCTAATTAGTAGCAAATAGCTTTGATTATCCACCAAGATTTCTTTTTTAAATCGACCACCTTCCGGAGATTCTTCCTGCATGTAGGAACCCGTTAGGTACCTATGTACCAGGGCAGACTTTCCTGAGCTCAGTGAACCGACGATTCCAAGTCTTAGGTCGGGTACAGATCGAGATAACGTCCATTCCTGAGAATTCACGAACGAATCTGAAAATAAAAAATAAAAGTCGATATAGTAATAAGGTTATAAAAAATAGAAATACAACATTGTGACGTGACATTTAATGCCGATATCAGCAAGTTTAATGCAAGAATGTCTAACAGCGCAAATAAAATTCTTGCCTAACTTTAATCAAGTTTTGTAAGTAGGGCACATTTTAAAAATAATTGTTGGTTGACGTGGTTCATTAAAATAGATAGGATAGCATTTTTTTGTCATTCGCAGCTTACTGCATAGAAAAATTGTCAAATCATTATAGTCATAAAGAACGTTACTTTATTATGAGTATACGAGGATCGTTCGACAAACTTCGCATGGCGAGTCATTTCTGGAATCGCTGGGAGCCAATTTTGGTGAATAGGGCGCATATACAGGGTGCGACGCCAAAATCCGGACAAAATTCTATTTGAATTTCCTGTCGTTCTACAGGGTGCGGAAAAAGTTCCCGTACTTTTTTGTTTATGCATTTTTGGCTTGGTTAATTAAGTTATTTGTCATTTCTGATGGTTTTATTGAATTCCTTGTTTAATTTTGGTCCAGAATGTGTTATAATTGTTTATTTACTTTCAGTTACGTTGAAGCTATGTCTCGTGAAAATCAGCGTGTCACTGTGGTCGAATTGCACAAACAAGGAATGAAGACGGCTGACATTGTTCGCACGACTGGTTACAAGAAGCAAACCGTCTACGATGCCGTGAAGCATTATGAGGAAACCGGCGGGACCGCGGACCGTCCTCGAAGCGGTCGTCCAACCACCGCGACCACTCCGGAGAACGTCCAGAAGGTCCGAAGCCGAATTCAATGAAATCCGGAGCGTTCGATGCGGAAAATGGCGAAAGAGCTCGGCGTTGATGAGAAAAGCATCCGTCACATCGTCAGGAGGAAGCTGGGACTGCGCAACTGCAAGATCGCTCGCGTCCATTTCCTCAACGACGCGATGAAGGTGAAACGACTCGAGAAATCTCGTCGGATGCTTCGTCTGCTCGGTGGTGCTCCCCTGTCGAAAGTGCTCTTCACCGACGAGAAGATCTTTACCGTCGAGCCGCTCCACAACCGTCAGAATCGCCGTCAACTGCTCAGGAAAGGTCAGCAGAAGACCGCAGTATAAAAACCATCGGCCGCAGCCATTTTCCGGCCTCCGTCATGGTCTGGACCGGGATCTGCGCTACCGGAAAGACGCCACTGGTCTTCACCGAGCGGAACGTCAAGATCAATACTGCCAGCTACCAGTAGCGTGTCCTCCGCGACGTACTGGAGCCGTGGGCGGCACAGCACTTTGGCCCAGCTGAATTCACGCTTCAGCAAGACTGGGCGCCGGCGCATTCCGCCAATTCGACAATTGTCATCTGCGAAGAGCTGTTGGGGCAAAGACGTTTGGCCGCCTAACTCGCCGGATCTTAACCCGATAGACTACTCAGTGTGATCCATCTTGGAGCAAAAAATCTCGGCTACACCCTACGTCACGGTTGACCAGCTGAAAGTGGCTTTGACGCGCGCCTGGGGCGAAATTACAGTAGATCAGTGTGTCAGCATCGTCGGAAACATTCGCAAGCGACTTCGTAAATGTATTGACGCCCAAGGGGGTAATTTGAGCAATTGTATTTTTTTTGTTTATTGTTATTTTTACGGGTCTAATAAAGATTTTTGTTTTTAAATTTTGTTGATTTGTTGAATTGTCTGGTAGTTACAGCCAGTTGAAATATTTAAAAAAAGTACGGGAACTTTTTCCGCACCCTGTATACCTCTTGTAGAGGTCCAATCTGAGTGTTGTAGGCGTCCAAATAGCTTGACGCATATACTAAACAGTCATAACTTCGAAATAGATGCAATGTTGAAACCATATGGGGAGTATAACCGAAGAGCTGTGGTTATCGAAAGCGTCTACGCTGGGCGCTCTGCGACAGAAATAATTCGGTTCTTCGGGTATCCGAGGTCCACTGTGTATGATGTCGGCGTGAAGTATAATGCGTCGACGTTCAACGAAGGTTTTGCAATAGCAACAAGGAAAACTCACTCGAAGGAGGACCTCGGCTACAATGCTTACGCAATTAAAGTAAGACAGATGCTTTCAAAAGTTGCCAGAACAAAGCAAGTTGAACCTGCTTGTCTTCCTTAAAAAACAAGACTGCCGGACGCCTCAGGTTTTTTTTTGTCGTAACATTTTCTACTTTCGAAGAAATGATCATTAGCTCGCACATGATCCTAAAGATGTTCCCAGAACAAAATTTTCGGCGAATGTTCACGTGCACAACACTCAGTCCAGTGAGGTTGATGTGATACAACCGCATTTCTTTAACAAAGGGGAAAATGTCACAAACGAAATTTATTTGGGTGTTCTGGCAAATGAAGTGAAGCCATGGACGGAAACTCTGTCGCCTGGAAAGTCGTATGTTTTCCAGTAGGACGATGCGCCCGCCCACACAAGTCATTTGGTTCAAAATTGGTTGTCGAACAACGTCTACATATTTTGGTCCAAAGAATTGTGATCTCCCAACAGCCCAAATTTAAATCCTTTGAACATTTATGTATGGAGCGTGGTTGAAATGGTCACTGAGAGCCGCTGTTGAAGCGGTATTCGCCGATATGGACCGTGATGCATCAAAACGAGCTTGAGAGCGCTTCAGACCGAGAATGGGGGGCGGTTATTCAAGCAGTGTAAGCAAGGGGAGGATATATTGAGAAAATGTGTTCTTTATGACCTTACACGCTATTTAGTAAAAAAAATTGTAAACTTTTCTGTTTTTACAAAAAAACTATATTTGTTAAAAATGTTTAATTTGTCCGGATTTTGGCGCCGCACCCTGTAGAAGTCCTTCACATCGTAGATAATGGAGTTTTTGCAACAGGCCAGGGCGTGTGTGCAGTGGCATTATCGTGAATAGTACTGTTCAATTCAGATATCCTATTAGATAATAGCGGACCGTAATATTTCCTGACAATGGTCCTACCTTTTAAGCTGTTTCCACACCAATAAAATTTTGCGTGTGTGTTGAATTTACAAGAACAATTTGTTTGAATTATCTAATGGAAAACAGATGGTTCGTGTGCGTGCTATGCGGCGACAATATTTGCGTGTAACTTTATGTATCAGAGCGTCTACATTGCCGTGTAGGCACACCACATACAACACATACAGCCCGCACAACGCAAGTTTGTATTGATGTGGCTCCAGCTTTACGAGGTAGTGAGAATGATTTAATGGTAGTGGAATGATGAAAACCTTGCCATGACTGTTCCTGCATATACAATAGTGTTTGCTTTCTTGACCCACTTCGCTTCGATCACTCCCCGTTTGAACTGCTGCTCCATCTCTGGCATATAATGATAAGTCCATGTTTCATCTACTATTGTAAAACATCCAAGAAACTGGACAGAATTGCATTTATATGAATGTATCTTTGGTCAGCTGTTAATAAATGTGGCACTCATCAAAAGAAAAGCTTTTCACACCCAAAACAAACGTTTCACTTCAGCAGCCCGCTTTCCTACTATCGAAAACAAAGGGGAAGAATATTTTAATATGAAATATAACAATTTTTCTATATCCGCTGACGATATAAAGCAAAGTACTTTAGAGCAGTTAGCACTCCAATTTTATCAATTTTTTATAAAATGTTAAAACTTAAAAAGGACCACTATAGTTTCGTAAAACAATTTTACATTCCCAAACACTCTTTTTAAAAATAAAAGTGATAGATAACAAAGTATAAAATTATTTTATTCCTTTTTAAAAAATGAACTATCACAAAGTAACGGACAAATCAATCAATAATGTGAATACTTGTTTGTTTACTCTATCGTCATAAACAACTTGATAAATGGTAACTTGGTCATACTTGTGCCATATCTGTGTCAGGACCAGTAGTAGCTCAAATATTAATTTCTTTAAAATCGGTATGTGCAAATTTATACAGATCATAGTCACTGGTCTGGTGGCGCTAGAAGCAAGGGTCGGTTCATAGTTTAACCTCCTATGTCATTTTGTTGCCACAGTACAAAAGTACCTTTCAAAACGTCATTGATGTTTAAACGATTTGGAGTTAGCGTCATATTGTTTTCGTGTGGTTAACGTGACGAATTTCTAGTAATTTTAATAAACAACATTTGTCGCCCCTACTGACTTTCTTATTCAATTAAAAGAAACACACGAGTAAAAGCCATTGTATACTTGTGGCAATTTACGATGACAATGTCTCAACCCAAGATGGTTGTGGGCGTTGGTTTAGACGATTCAAAAGTGGTAATTTCGACTTGAAAGACAAAAAACGCACAGGCCAACAGAAAAAATTTGAAGATGTCAAATTACAAGCATTGTTGGAAGAAGACGATATGCAAACTCAACAGCAAAGAGGTTAAATGTCGGTCACCGAACCATTTATGATTATCTACATGCCATGGGAAAGATCCAGAGCGCAGGAAAATGGGTGCTACATCAGCTTAATGACAGACATATGGAAAGGTGAAAAACTGAAATTTTTTCTTTCTCGGCACGAAAGAAATACTTTTTGCATCTGATCTTGACTGAAGACGAAGAAGAAGACAGTGAATGCTTTGCATTTGGTAAGATCAGAAGGGTGCCGTGTACCATGAGCTTCCGAATCCAGATGAAACAGTTAATATCCTTCGCTACCGTCAACCAATGATCAATTTGAACCATGCATTGATCGCGACCAGAATAGGCTACAAAACACGAAAATTTTGCTTCACGATAACGCCCCATTACATACAGCGAAAGCAGTCAGAGACACCATTTTTACACTTGGTTGGGAACTCTTACCCCGTCCGCCGTACTCACCAGACTTGGCCCCTTCCGACTACCACTGGGTTTCATCGATGTCTCATGTATGGAGATGGCTTGATGAGTGGGCTACCTCAAAAGATGTTCGACTTTTCTGTGAAGAACAGGTTTTCATCCACAAATTGCCAGAGAGATGGGAACAATGTGCAGGTAGCGATGACGCCTAATATGAATAAACTATTTTTTGCCGTTCTCCCAAATTAAACGTGTTTCTTTTAAGAAAAAAATTAAGAACTATTAACCGCTACACCTGGTATTTTATATAAACAAAACTATCCCAAATCAAGAAAAAATGGAACAGGGTAAGTTATTTTTTCAATATAATATCCCATTACTTTGATTTAAGCACTCAATGAAGCACATGGTATATTGCACAAAATTTATATATGGATGTTTCCAAACGTTTATATGCAACGAGAAATATACGAAAAGAAGAAAAGAGGTTTCTGAAAATCCAGTATTGAATTATTTGTCAATGGTAATGTTCTTGCTTGTCAAGCAAAAAGGTTTTTTGTAGGATGAAGATATTTCGAAAATCTTAAGTGAAACCTTTTGTGGTTTTCATTTCCACCCTGTTTCCAATGTATAACTGGACTAATACTCCATTAATATAACATAACAGATAGATTGAATAGAGATGAGTACTGGACACCCCATCCTACATAAGTAAAAAAATCCATATATTGGCCTACTTTTCCTGTAAATATAATTATTTCATTATCATTTCTTCACGACAAAAATATTTTTTGATAATTCTATTTCTTCACAAAAATTCAAGTTGTTTTCGTTAGAAAACATTAGAAAATTCATTTAATCAGTGAAAATTATAAATCATAATCATTGTCTTAATCAATTTTACATCAGTTAATCTAATGAGCTTAGCTGATATTGTCATTTCATCCATGGCCTCGTATTCTACAACAGCTCCTTATACATGGTCGTAATCCTGGTTGAAGTATGTGAATGTCTGGAACAAAGCAGCAGTAACTGCTTTTTTTATATATATACCATATTATGGAAGTCCTAATTTTTACCATCAAAAAAGTACGAAACCATGTGCAGGGAAGGAGGGATAACTAGAGTAGAGTGACACAAATGACTTCTGATAGAAACTTTCTGTTATCAAAATATCAACGAATAAACTATTAAAATGGGATGAAATCGAAATAAATTTTCAAATTGTAATATTTAGACACAATTTTTTTGTAACACACCCCGTATCTAAACCGAACTAATAATATAATATTTGCTTCTCGTTGTTGATTTCCCCCCCGTGGAACCGCTAAGAGAAACAGTACTACAAGGAATCATGACATATTATTTATTATATAAACGGATATCGAATCGAAACGTGGTACGGGTACCTAATGGGGTACCACCGGGTACCGACTTCCTTGAGCTGCAAATTGCCCGGATGATCGACTTGGAACCGCCTTTTAGGCCACCTGTTGCGAATGTTTCGTGATGGTACGCGCAACAGAAGGTACCACCTGTTTAATGGCGTGGTAAAACACGCCGTACCAAAAATACTACACAAAAACCGCAATTTTGGCATCGAGTTTTCACACTGATTATATATTTTCAGAAGGAAAAAATTATAATTGGAATAAATAGTCTTTTTTGAGATTCCTTTATTGAAGAATTACCATCATTTAAACCAATTTTAAATGATGAAACCATAATAATTACACAGGTCTACAAAATTAAAAAAAAAATGTTGCCGGCAGGGCTTCAACGTAATTTTAAAATTATTGATTGATTTGTAAGTTACTTTGTGATAGTTCATTTTTTAAAAAGGAATAAAACAATTTTATACTTTGTTATCTATCACTTTTATTTTTAAATTTGTTACTATATTTTACATATTTAATAACATATTTAAATACGTTACTATATAGAAACTATAGTCACACAAATTTAAAAATAAAAGTGATAGATAAAATATACAATTGCTTTATTCCTTTTTGTAATTTTAAAGTATAGTTTCTAGCAACACTCTCAGTAACATTAAATTATAATTTTTTTTTTAAATTTTTGTAATGATGTCGGTGGTCTTTTATCAAAAATGGGTTTCTTGAACTACCAGCCAAATGGGTGGAGACTTTTATAGACAGTTCCAAGCGAAGTTTGAAAGGTGTTTTGCTACATAATGGCAATAAATATGGCGCGATTTCCATTGCTCATTCCAGTAAATTAAAGGAGGAGTATAAAACCATATCTCTTGTGTCGGGAAAACTCAAATACCATAATCATAAGTGGGTTATATGCTGGGTCAACAGAGCGGCCACAAGAAATTTCCATGTTTTCTCCGTTTGTGAGGTAGCAAAGCTAAAAGTGAGTATTGGATTAAAACAAACAGTCTTGAAAGAAAAGACTTGACAGTTGGGAAACAAAATATTATAAATACAGCATTAGAGTTACCAGAGAGCAAATAATTTTGCCTCAACTGAGCCTAAAATTGGGACTAATGAAATAGTATGTCAAACCATTGGATAAAAATGGTTCCTGTTTTAATAATATATTTAGGAAATTTTCTGGTTTGAGCAAGGAGAAACTTAAAGCTAGCATTTTAGATGGACCGCAAATTAGACCTTTGATGAAACATTACAATTTCGTGCATTCAATGAATGATATAGAATCATTTGTCTGGTTTTCTTTCGTCATGTAAAAACTTTCCTAGGGAATAATAAGTGCGAAAATTTTCGCGAATTGGTGCATAAAGCGCTGGAAAATTTCAGAAAGCTTAAATGTAATAGAAGCATCAAAGTTCACTACCTTCACAATCATTTGGACACATTTCCGGAAAACCTTGGCTCTTATAGTGAGGAACAAGGAGAACGATTTCATCAAAATGAAAAATATAGAAGAAATGTATTATACTACTATATATACAATCATATCAGTCAAAAAGAAAGAGTGCAGAGATCTTTTTGGCAGGGTCGAGAGTACGCTGAGCTTTGCAAAACTATAAGAAAATGAATCCGAGAGGAGAGGCACTAATTTAACGTACTAGTGCAAAAAAGCAGCAAAATTAACAGGAGAATAAGCAAAGCTAAACACAAACTGATAAATAAAAGTACGCACATTTCTGACTTTAATATTTGAGGATGGCATAGTGTTCAGGGGGCGTACTTAAATGTTAGAGATTATCAGAAAATGTATAAGTTATATGAAAATTAAAATACAAATTTTTCACTATTCACTATTATTTCATATTTTAAAAATTGATGAAAATAAAGATCTGTCTTTATAAAACTTTCAATAGAACAACTCAAAAGTGTGTATAAATGCCATATGTCTTTATAGAAAAAGAAAAAGAAAAATCTGCTTTCAGTCAAAAGAAGAGATCGATTTCGCTTGAAGAGACAATTTTCAGGCCACTTCGGAAGAAATGCGCGACGCTTTCATTCCTCTAAATCTTCTGTAAGTACTCGAATATAAACAATAACTTTGAAGGTTATTTTCGGTGATCCAATAAGGGCGTCAGAACTTGAACTATAATGAGACCAAACGACAATCTGGATTTGTATTTTATTTTTATGAACAAACAATCGTATTAAGTTTTAAAAGTATTTTTCTTTTATTCTTCTCTGATACTGATGATTATATATATATATATATATATATATATATATATATATATATATATATATATATATATATATATATATATATATATATTTATATATTTCTATTGAAAATTTAAATAAATTGTGAAAGTATACATCCATCCATATAACAAAAATACCACTTATTAAAGAGATAATCACCATTTTCTTATTTGCTCTACATAACCAAAACTAACGCATTCGCCGACATAACCGCCAGTTATTTATAACTCAAATACCCATTGTGCAAGAGGCCATCACGGGTTCAATTCAATACGAAGCCGTCAAAAATCCGTATTTATTATAGAAAAATACGGATTCTTAGGAACTACCCCAGTTCCGATTGTCGTACGCGGTCTCTTATAATCTCAGCGGGCAGCTGTTGCTTCTCGATCACCTTTTGATGTACCTGAAGGCGATCATCAGCTGGGCGCCTTTTCGTGGTTCGATTATTTTTGACGAGATTTGGTTTGAAACGAAAGAAAGAATGAAGTTATTATTAAGACAGTGCTGTTTATGGCTTATAGAGGACAGAGGTCTGAAAGTAGGTAAGAGTTTGTAGGTAATACATATCGATTGACTCTTGAAATTTTAACCAAAGAATAATGTGTGAAAAAGCTGCGTACTTGAAGGGGCATACTAGAGTCAAAACATTGGTTAAAACAACGACTCAATACTGATGGAAATGTATCAAAGGATGTAAAAATGATTTTATCTCCCGAAAAGGTTTTGAAATTCAATTTTGATCTCGAAAAAGGTAACATTAATCGGATAATATGTAAGTGTTTTAAAGAAATATAGTGAGCTTTAAATATGTCGAATTATGTGGCAGAAAAAGAAGTTTCGAAGGGAAGTTTAATAACCGTCTTTCATTTGAATAAAACGGCTGCTGAAAGTTACGAATTGTTAGTTTGAAGCTTATGGTGAATGCTCTAACCCAAAAAAACTTGGGAATGATGGTTTAAACGCTTTAAAAGTGGTAATTTTGATATAAAAGACAAAGAGTGTTCAGGACAGCTGAAAAAGTTTGAAGATGCAGATTTGCAAGCATTCTTGGATGAAGATTCAACTCATGTTGTTCAACTCATACAATTGGCAGAAGCATTCAATGTTGTCCAATCTACCATTTCCGACAGTCTACACACATTGGGAAAGATCCAAAAGGAAGGAAAATAGGTTGCTATGAACTGAAGGAAATATATATTGAAAGGCGAAAAACCACTTGTGAATTTTTGCTTGCTAGACCGAAAAGAAAAGGTTCTTTGCATATGACATGGATAGACCTAGGGTAGCCTTCAACATCACAACCAGTGCGTAGGGAAGCTGTATATTACGGACTACTAAAACCTGGTGAAACGATTACTGGTGATCGATATCGAAAACAATTAATAAAATTGAACCACTGAAGGACAAAAACATTGAAGAAAAGAAGAAGAAAGGAAAAAGACCAGAATACGCCCAAAGACACGATAAAGCAATGTTTCAACACGACAATGCTCGGCCTCATGATGCAAAATTTGTAAAAAACTATTTGGAAAACGTTAAACGGAGGACGTCCCATTCCACCCGCCGTATTCACCAGACTTAGGACTACCACTTATTTCGATGGATGCAGCACGAACTTTTACAACAACACTTATATTCTTACGAAGAAGCGAAAATTTGTCATTTGTCTTGCTGAATGGGTGGCCTCAAAAACGAAAAGTTCTTTCGGCGCGGCTCAAATTTTGCGGAAACATTAGTAACCGAAATACATATATATATATATATATATATATATATATATATATATATATATATATATATATATATATATATATATATATATATATATATATATATATATATATATATATATTATATTATAATGAAATATCTGATTTAACTCAATTACAAGACAAAACTAACGGAAGCAAAAGCGTTTTCTTCTTCTGCAAAAAAAAGACGAAATTCCTCCTTTCCAACACGATACAATTAAACAACAAAAGAACCCATTACAAATCGTGTTTCAGGTGCGAACGAACTAAAATAAAAACCCGAAAACGGAAGCGAATTATATGGAACCAACAATTGAAAAAGTAAGGTCACCTCGGATACCGTAAAATCGAAACAATTCTCCGATAGAAAAAATAATTGAAACCAAAAAATCCCGCTGCGTCAATCAACTCCGGTCTCTCGTTTTTTTTGCGAGATCTTTTTCGATTTCTCTCGCTCGATTCTCGTCCATCTGGCGGAACGTTTGAACAACTATCTAAATATTTCACGACCTGTTCAAACAATCATCCCGTTCGACAACGGATTCCGATGCAATATGAATGTCAATATATTTTTTTTGGTCCTTCCGAACCAGACGGATTTTAACAATACACGGGCGCCGAATGAACAGAAAAAAAAATGAGTAGAAGTCCAAAACCGTAGCCTGAACTTCTAAAAAATGATGTAATACTGTACAGATGGGAACATTAGCCAATTAGATATGTGTATTTAAGACGTTTTTTTCGCACATATATACCATGTGGTGTTAACAAAACCAATTCTCGAGTTTTAGTTTGAAGTAATTCATTTAAAAATAGATTTATGAGTCTGCTAAATTGCTTAAAAGAATTGGGATGTATAACTGAGCCGAATGGAATGTCTTGTCTCTTATTTAAACTGAAACAAAAATATATAATGAACAGATTTTACAAACAACAATACAACAACTTTATATTGATACTAAAATTAACAAACTTTTTCCTTGTTTACCTTTATGTTTTTGTATGCGATTACATAAAATGTAGAAATTGCATTACAAAAAGTTTTATCATGTCGTGACGAATTTCTCGTACGTTACTAAGCTAAGTGGTATTTTTCTAGTTCTGCTAAAAGTGTTAAAATATCACGAGTTTGAGCAATACGTTGTTTCAGTAAATTATCCGAAATTGAAAACAGACTAGCTATTGATATGAAAGAAGCAGGTTTAAGTTTTCGTGAAATAGCGAAGCAATTGGTCATTGTTGCTGCTACTATTATGAAGAAATACACCAGATGTGACGGTTAATAATTCTTAGTTTTTTTACGAAATGGAGCTGGAAACAAGGGTGGGTTCGCAGTCTAATCTCTTATATCATTTTGTTGCTACAACAGTACCTTTCAAAGCGCCATTGATCTTTAAACAATTTTGAGTGAGCTTCATATTTTTTTCGTATGTTAAATATGTCGAATTTCGAGCCAAATAAAGAGCATTTGCGGCACGTACAATTTTTCTTGTTCAATCAAAAGAAAAACGCGAATGAAAGCCGTCATGTACTTGTGGAAACTTACGGTGACAATGTTCCAACGCAAGACGCTTGTGTGCTTTTGTTTGTATGATTGAAAAGTGGTGATTTCAACTTGAAAGACAAAGAACGTCTAGGTCAACCCAAAAAAAAAATGAAGATGTCGAATTACAAGCATTGTTAGAAGAAGACGATAAACAAACTCAACAACAAATTGCAGAGAGGTTAAATATTGGTCGCTGAACTATTTGTGATCGTCTGCATACTATGGAAAATATCCAGGAGGCAGCAAAATGGATACCACATCAGCTTACGAGAGACAGCTGGAAAAGCGACAAACAGTGTGCGAAGTTTTGCTTTCTCGGTATGAAAGAAAAACTTTTTTGCATCGAATCGGGACTGGGGATGAAAAATGGATATATTTCGAGAACTGAAAATGCAGAAAATCATAGGTTCCCTAGAATAACCGGTCAACATCGACCGCAAGACAGAATCGCTCTGGAAAGCAGACAAGGCGGTGCGTTTACTGGAATCAGAAGGGTGTCGTGAACCATGAGCTTCAGAAACCAGGTGAAACACTTAATACCATTCGCTACTGTCAACAAATGATCAAAACAACTAGAATGGGCAACAAGACAAGGAAAAGTGATTGTGCAATAAGATAGCGCCCCATTACACAGAGCGAAAGCGGTCAGAGACACCATTTCTACACTTCTTGGGAACTCTTGTCCCGCCCACCGTACTCACCAGACTTGGCCCCTTGGAAACAAGTGATAGTCAACTTGTTTTTATCGATATCTCACGCACTTTACATGAAACACTTCAACAATTATGGAGATTTCGAAAAATGGCTTGATGACTGGATCACCTCAAAAGATGTACTGTTCTTTTGTACGGACAACAAATTGCCAGAGGGATAGGAAAAATATGCAGCTAGCGATGGCACATACTTTCAATAAACCATTTTTTACTTTTTTTCCCAAATTAAACATTTTATTTTTTAAGAAAAAAAAAGAATTACTAACAGCCACACGTGATATAATATGGTTTAAGGATCAGAGTTATGCACGATTACGAAGTTTTGATAGTCCCAGAAGTATTCAAAGGCGTACCGAATGACAACGTAGATTTTTACTTAGATGTTTACTAACAATTGGGAAGCTTACTTATCACCTATATTGAGTAACTTCCGTTATAGCACACTACAAGATACCTAGTTCATAATGATGTAGAGGTAGATTTGAATGTGATCTAGAAGGGAACTCAATTTGTTTTATGATGATGATGGTGAGTCTAAATTATGTTTAGGTAAGGGGGACCACGAGACGTATAATCTTGGAGAGCAGGTCGCCCCCAGTAACCATAACAGGAATATAATGAAATGCCATCCCGTAGCTCGCTTCAAGTCCAAGAGAGTCATTGATCTCCACATTTACTGCATACTAAGATTCATGATATTTTATTTACCGTTTCCTCTAAATCCTATTATATCATATTTATCTGGATTCTGAGCCATGTGGGTGTCTCCGACAATGAGACATGAGAACGTTTGGCTAGAGGTGCACCGGTCGATGGAACTAAAACCAAATTCTTTTCTCACCACAACAGCTAAAATTCGTAACCTGATACAATTTGAATAGGGTCTATTGGATGTTAATAACAAATTTTGGACATCTAATTTTGTGAAACCAAACCTAACCTAACCTAACATGTTTTCATCCTAAAAACCTTGATGTCGTTGTTAGAAAATCTTTAAATCTTGGTGAAAACGTTCCCCCTGTTCGTCCCTCATACTTCAAAGTTTCCAGGAAAACAATTTAAATGCGAGTGAAGGAAATGAATCTGCAATGACATTTTCTTTCTTCGACTTTAATTCGGCTTAGTTAATTAAATGTGGAGTGTTTGTGGAATGTGGAGCTCTGACTTGTGTGATCCATGGTACTGTTGACTTGACTCCTTGTATGTATGTAAAAATTCTGTTAGTGAGCCTTGTCGGTGGGAGTCTACTGATATGTCTATAAAATTTCAACCTTCTTTTTCTTATGTCCGCTGCTACGTTGGACATTATCTTTGTGTTTTTTCGAGAATGTAGTCTGTATCCTTCCTCTGTCAGTTTTGGGCAGCAGAATTTTCCTCATAATTTTGCGTTCTTCTTTTAGTAAGTGTAAGTTTTAGTAAGTATAAGTGTCTCACTTGCGTATAGTACTTCTGGTTTGATACTGTGTTGTAGTGTCTTATTTTTGCGTGTGTGGATAGGCATTTCTTATTGTAGATATTGTGTGTCTTGCCTATGCCCTCTTCATCTTCTGTATTCGAGTCTTCTGTGCTATCTTCTCTCCTCCTGTGGGTTCGAGGATCTCGCCCAGGTATTTGAAGTGAGTGACCCTATTTATTGTGCCGTATGTGACCAATCAAAAATAATATGTTCTCCTCTATAATTCACTCGCTTTCCAAATCCAAATAGATTAAGCTAAATAGGCTGATGATTAGGCGCTGCCACTTCACTCACTCACTCATATCTCATGGACAGAAGTCCCCTTCTATCTTGCGCTCTTTGTGCTGCTGACCTTGTCGGTCACCAAACGTCAAGGTACCGAATGGAAGCACCCAATCGAGCCAAATCCGAAGAAAAACCATCTCGAGAAGTCAAAAATAGAAACAATGTTGATTTACGTTTTCGATTCGCAGGGAATTGTGCACAAGGATTTTGTTCCACCTGGTCAAACGATCAATGTTGTGTTTTATATTGGTGTTTTGAAGCATCTGTAGTTGCGTATCCATCGTCTGCGGCCAGAATACCGTAAACAGGGCAGCTGGCGCTTGATGCACGATAATGCACCGTCCCGGTATCTTAACTTTTTAATGGTATCAATCTTTCACCATACTCACCTGATTTGGCTCCCTGCGATTTCTACATATTCGAAAAACTTAATTTGCCGATGAAAGGACAACGTTATGTCGACATTCAAACCATTCAAAAGGCGTCGACCGCCATCCTGAAGGACATATCTTTCGCCGAGCTCAAAAATTGATTCGTCAACCTAAATGATCGTACAAAAAGTTGTGTTAACGCGCAAGGATATTATTTTTAATTAAAATAATGACTTTTGCAGAAAAAAAAAATATATTCGTTTTTTATTGTTTATTTTCTTGAAAAAGTCCTTTTTTCCGTGAGACGCATCTTGAATATATCACCTCTTGCTTTACCCGTCCATATTCTTATTTCTGTTTTTCCGATGTCCTCTAATACATATTCCGGTATTTTTGTAGGTCGTTCCCTTTTCCATTTACCTTCTGGCAGTTTCCATGCAATTTAGTTTACTGTTCTTGAGTTGTGTATTCTTTCCATAGCAAATTTTTAGATTTCAACAGATAATGTAGGGATCCTGCATCTTTATTTGTCGTTGCCAATATGAAGTTAATGTCTACATTCGCCGGATCGATACCCTTAGGTACATGTCTATGAGTCTATTTGAATCTCATTAAATTTCGTTAAATGTGTACTTCCAAGTCATGTAACATGTTTCAAAGACACTAAGGAATATGGATAACAATAAGAAGATATATTTATCGAACCATAAGTGTATTTGAGTGTCACACAGTTCTATATAAGGCAAGTATGGCGTTTGTGCAATTATATTCTACATATATGCGTCTAAGAGTTGAACGATATGAAAATAAATTGCAATAAGAAAAATCATAACACTAAAACTTATCCAGCATAATAACTCAGTATAACCCGGAAAGGGTATATCTTTTCTTCTATTCAAGGGTGACTGGTGCAATTAGTTTACTGTTACTAATGCATAAAATCAGAACCATTTACAAGCCTGCACCAAAGAATCCAAGTAGTCTAAGATTGGATAACATTATATCAAAACCAGGTATCTACTTGTAACCGAACCATTCTCACTCAATATTGCTGAAGTTTTAGTCTCCACCAGGAATAGTTTAATCACAATTAACTTTTCTACTAAGTCTTGACCCGTGCAATTGTCAAAGTCAGTACCTGCTTCTATAGCAAAGCTATTTAATTGTTTTTGCTAGATGCATTCAAGTATTCATCAATACCTCTCGTATATAAACATTGTTTATAGTAGCATGAATTATTGTATAAAGAAACCTACGCTGTACAGCTGTTTCATATTCATCGTTTTTAAAATACATTAGCCGATTTATTTTCACTAAATTGGTCGTGAACTAAAGTTATATAGAACGGAGGCAAGTGTGATGTCATACATTTTTGCCAACCACTGCCATGATTGATATCTGTTATTGTTCGGAAATATCTGATGCGATGCGTCCTTCAATTCGATGATACAATTAATTCCATTATTATTACATATCCAGAAATCAAAAATATGAGTAAATTTTGCAAAATTATCTTAAGAAAATGCAGTCATTATATACGGGGGGGAACATAAAAGTGCAAGAAGTAGTGTACATGTTCAAACGCATTTTTTTCTTTTGCTTTACGTATAAATTGTCCAATCTTTCAATCGCCAACAAACAACACCAAACAATATCAGCAAGCATACGACTTGGCCTATATATATATATATATATATATATATATATATATATATATATATATATATATATATATATATATATATATATATATATATATATATGGTCGGACCCTTGGTCAATCTTTCAGTTGCTTTCGAATCTTCAGCTCGAGCTCGGCTGATGACAACTTAAGACCATAAACTGGTCTTACTTGCTGACGTTTGACTGTATAGCTTACTTTGAAAAACCGAAACACTTTTTGTTTGTTAGCCTTTATTTCTGAATACGAATGCATAAAATGTGGCATAGTAAACGGTTTCAAAAAATTGATTTTATGATACTGTGAAGTATTTTTTACGGTTCTATTAAAAGTCCTAAAATGCTACAAGCCAGAGCACCACGTGGTTTTAGCTATTTTTTGTTTTAGCTATTATTTAGTTATTGGTATGAAAGAAATAGGTTAAAATTATTGCGATATAGTGTAATTGTCGGAAATTACTGCTTCTGTCATTATGAGGACATAGATAGATAGTTTGACCATCATAATTATATATGAGTATGAGGTTCTGGTCGTTCTACTAGGTGTTTCGTTTAATAATGTCGACTTTGCTAAGAGATGGCGTTACTAATACATTTGTCAGTATAGACTAATTACGTCTATGGTGTTTTGGAGGATAAACATATGGCATCAAAAGCCAGTTTGTTATTAATAGTCACAGTGCAAAAAAATAGTTTTTCATTGCTTTGAATTTTGCTTTGAATTTTGCATTTGAATTTTGCGGTTTTTTGAAGTTTAACAGCTGCTGAAAGTTATCGATTGTTGGTTGAAACTTACGATGAACATACTCTAACCTAATAAACTTGTGAACCACGGTTTAAAGGCTTTAAAAGTGGTGACTTTGACATACAAGATAAGGAGCGTCCAGGATGGTCGAAAAATTTTGAAATTGCAGATTTGCAAGCATTATTAAATGAAGACTTAACTCATACGTTGAAATACTTGACAGAAGCATTGAATGTTGCCCAATCCACCATTTCCGAACGTCTACACGGAAAATATGTTCAATATAAATTGAAGGAAGAGACATTGAAAAGCGTAAAACTACTTGTGAAAGTTTGCTTCCAGACAGAAAAGAAAAAGTTATTTGCATCGACAGATGACGAAAAGTGAAAAAGTGTAAAAAATTGACAGCGGCAAAAAATCATGGGTTAGCCTTCAATATCACAACCAGTGCGCAATATACATGGAAAGAAGACTTTGCTGTGTATTTGGTCGGACAGTAAGGGAGCTGTGTATTAGGAACTGGTGAAAGCTGGTGAAACGATTACTGGCGATCGACACCGACAACAATCGATAAAATTGAACCGAGCATTGAAGGAAAAACGACCAGAATACGCCCCAGGACAAGATAAAGTAATTTTTCAACATGACAATACTAGGCCCTACGTGGCAAAATATCTAAAAAACTATTTGCAAAACGTTAAATGGGATATTCTACCCCACCCGCCGTATTCACCGGACTAAGCCCTTTGGAACTACCACTTATTTTGATCGATGCAGCACGGACTTTCAGAACAACACCTACATTTTTAGAAAGAAATGAAAATTTGGCTTGATGAATGGTTGGTCTCAAAAAACCAAAAGTCCTTTTGACGCGGAATCCATTCTGTAACAGAAAGATGGAAACAAGTAATAGCTAACGATGGCCAATACTGTGATTATTAAGGTAATTTATTCTGTTATGGAAATAAATGCTCAAATTTTGCGCCTATTAGAAATCGCCAAGGAGGTGACGAACGACATCTTAAGACTTCTTGCTATGCAAAATTGACATGAAAATATAGGACAAATGCTTCATCTTACAACGCACTCCAGGATGCGTCGCTAAAAGTGATTTTATGTCATGATGGAAGTAGAAGGGTCAAACGTTATCGAGGCGAAAGATGAAATTTAGCTTCCGCTTTAGAACGGTATACAGTTATCACTCCAGGAATTGCAATATGTGACACTTTAGAATTTTCGTACCATGATCTCTAAAATTATTTGATATGGTTTAACTCAGCAAGAATGTAGTGAACATCTTCATTCAGTTTTTCGTAACAAAGCATCATCCAAGAAAATTATTAATAGCTGATTTACAGAATTTAGGCGTGAATGCACAGATCGCAGTAATAAATTTCATCAATTGTTACTGCTTCTAGCAGTAACAATTGATGAAATTTATTACTGCGATCTGTGCATTCACGCCTAAATGTTTCTACATTATATACATTATGTACAATGTTTCTACATTAACATGAAACAAATACGACAATGCATGAACTGTTTTGAAGTTGTAAAGAAGTGTTGTTGTTGGATTTCGTATAATTTGACCAAAACTCAAAAAATCTCACATCAATCTCAGTCCAATTCAACCTTGGAGTTGCCTATAGTCTAGTTGAATATATGGACATTTGGTGTGCTTGTTGTTATATTTTGAAAATAAAATCGGTGAACCCTATAAGAATGGAAGGGCAAAGTGTGGATAAGTTCCATAATAGACATTTTGATGCTGCATGAGTGCTACTAATGCTCCAAATGCCATTGGTGCTGTTTATCCTAGTGCCTTGGATAGCAGAACATATCAACGTTGATTTTCAAAATGTAAGAACAACAGTATACAAGTTGTTGCGTTTGATATCGATCTATTGTTCGCTGAAATTGAAAGTGATCTCAAACAAACCGTACAAAAATTAATCACAAAGCTTAAAATTGCAAGCTCCACAATACAACGGTGTTTAAAATAACTGAACTAAGTACAAAAAGAAGGAATGCAGGTGCCACATCAACTTTCAGTTGAAAACAAAATTCAACGTGTAACCATCCGCAGTGAACTTTTTGTCCGTTAGTATAAAGACAACCATCTTTCCCCACTCTCAAACCAGATCTTCATCCTAAAAAAGTGACACTGTAAAAAGAGCCACGATTGATTAATCAAAAAGATGTTATTCTGCAGCATGACAATGAAAGGAACTTGGGCTAGAAAGGAGTTGGGCTAGAAAGTGCTTGCTCAACCACCATACATACATTCCTGGTGCTGCACTGTCAGATTACCAGCTTTTAAGATCTATAGAATATTTTTTTCGTGGAATAAAAGATCCTACGGCAACAGCTTCAAACTGCGCTAGAAGAATATTTTATTTCAAAATGACCGTCATTTTACAAAAAAGGAATAGAAAGTTTGTCAGAGAGACGAGTGAAGATTGTCAATAATGATGGAAACTATATTGTAGATTAAAACTGTATTATATATTAAAACTCTTAAATAAAACAAAATTTTCTACACTATCAAAAAGCGAAATTATCGTCACAGGTTATAAAGATCAGATACTGGGTGGTCCAAAGAGTTGTTAGTGTTTGGTTGTGCTGTAGAAAATTAGGTAGGAGGGGTAGAAAGTTGGGGTTGGTCTTACACGATAGTTCGACTCGGAGAAATTTAGTCACCATGCAGCGTTACACGGGAGAGGAGCGCTCGTTTTGTGTGCGCGAGTATTACCGCTACAACAATTCCGCCATTATTGCGCGCTCATTTCCACCTTAATGGATATGTTAATAATCAAAATTGTCGCTAGTGGTGTAGAGAAAACCCTAAAAAGAACCATGAAAGGCCTCTGCATAGCCCGAAGATCACAGTTTGGACTGCAATATCGGCATACGGAATAATCGGCCCGGTTTTTTTCGAAGACTACCAAGGCCTCGTAGTAACAGTGAATTTTCAACGGTATGTCGATATGCTTCAACCTTTTTTCACTTCTGCTCTTCAAAAATTTGAAGGATACAATCAGGACACTTGGTTTCAACAGGATGGAGCCACATGCCACACTTCCAATCTTTCTTTGCCCGTCGTTCATGAACTTTTTCCGGGAAAATTAAATTCTCGAAAAGGACACATTCAGTCCCCCAGCCCGAGGATATCTCAAGTCAAGTCAAGTGTACTGCAACCACCCCGCCAATCTGGAGGATCTAAAGAAGAATATTCGGCAAGAAATCGAAGCCATAACTGCAGGTACTTGCCGCTGCATTATGGTAAATTTGTTGGTTGTTGGTTGTAGAGTATGTAGTAGTATGGTTGTAGTATGTTGGTTTCAGGAGTGCCTGGGTCGAAATGGAGCACATTTAGACAATGTAATCTTCAGAATATGAATTTCCAAGAATTTTTGTAAATTTTAAGAATACATTTGTTATAATTGATCAACTTTTTTTTTAATTTAATTTAAAAAAATTTACTTTTTCATGTATAAATAACAGATTCTTATAAACATCCATATATAATGCAACATCAACTACTAGAAAAATCAAAACCGGCGTGTCACAGGGGTGTATACTTGGCCCAATTATTTTTAATCTATTCACACACGACATACCAGAAACAGAAGCATCTCTCGTTATGTTTGCAGATGACATAACTATTCTAATCAAGGAACAAAATCTTGAACTTGCGGTAACTAAACTTCAAGCAGCTACAAATACCATTGTAAAATGGCTTAATAAATGAAATACAAACATCAATATAAACAAGCGGGTAGCAAAAATTTTTACTTTAAGGAGAATCAATAACCTTAAGATAATCCACATAAATCAACACCCAATCGCTTGGAAAACAAACGAAGAATATGTTAAATATCTGGGTGTATACCTGGATACCAGATTAACGTGATGAATTCATATAACTAGCAAACTCAACGAAAGGTATGTCAGACTCTACCCGCTTGTCTCAACTCTACCCGCTTATCAACAGGAGATCCTCATTAAAAACAGAATGTACCTTATTGCTATACAAATCATTAATTCGGCCCTTAATCCTTTATGCATGCGTTATCTGGGGCAACGCATCGCAACAAAATATTACGAATAGCCGTTAATGCCGAATAGTATGTGACAATCCGATAACTGCACCAAGAACTCGGTCTACTAACAGTGTCAGAGTATATTAAAAAATGATCATCTTTCATCAGAGGCTAGAGCAATGCCCCAGCACGGAACATTATCAACTAGGACGCCGAAACATAAATACAAGACTGAACAGGAAACTACCTTAAGATATGTTTTTAGAATAGATTTGTCATGCTACTATTAAAACTTTGATTACAAACTGTCTTGTAAAACAATTTTAATTGTTGAGCAGACATTTCCGTAAATTAAAAAAAAAATAACAACTCTTTGGACCACCCTGTATGAGCCCGAAACGAAACAGCAAATCTATGGACGTTTCAAAATGAACCAAACCTAACAAATTTGTTCGTTAGCGAAATGTTTCGGACAAACATTGCATAGTTCTTTGTTTTAGTCATGTGATTACTGTTGATTTATAGAATCGAAGGACTGGACTGCCAACGCTGGCTGCAATAATTAGTCGAAGTTTGTTACTAGTCAATTTCATAAAAAAAAAAGAAATAATTGCATCATTCTTCATTATGACAGTACATGTCCGTAACTGTTTGTACGTTCTTTGAACTCAGAAAACCCTTAATACCTCCCTGCCATCATTAAAATCCCGATAATTACGACAAAACGATTTCAAATATGTCGCCGTCGTTAAATATAATTTATTTCTAACATTCTTTCGGTTCGGAACGGAAGAATGCGATGTCTAAAAGGTGGAAATCTCGAAGCTATTTGCACAAACATTAACTGCAAATGCATAGCGGAATAATTAGAAAGTACCAGTAGCATTAGCATGACGACCTAACAGTGACTGATGACGATAATTGCTTTCTTTTGCTAGTTTGCCGTTGAGGACAGAAAAAAATGACATCAGCAATTGGTCTGATGGAATATTTTAATCTCCATTAGCAGCATCATCATCATTACGTGCTACCCATTTCAAAAACTGTTCGGATTGGTTCATTTAGATAACTTGCTTTAATTGTTAATGTTACTGTCATCTGTTGTTTCATCACGACAGTCAGCTAACGCTTGATTTGCCATTAAAATACAATACAGGATGGACAATGCGTAATCAATTTCAGAACGTGTTGCATCGATCAGTAAAAGTGTTAATCCGATGATGTTAAGTTTGGAGTATAGGCTGGAAGTGGAAACATTTTGCAATTGTTACAGTATGACGTGGCCCTGGTCGTGACAGATACTTTCTGACGTTATAGTGGCGGCTGAGGGTAAACGGACAGGGCACTCACGTGAAGTACATGTGAATATATATACTAGAGGCCAAAAGTTTAAAACCATACACTTTGAGAGAGATGACATTTCACTTTGAGATATCTCAACGCCCAACCCCACAGGTTAGCTTGTTTCGTAGAAATACCGTCGCATATTCCATAAAAGTTAATTGACAATTTAATTTGTTTATATTAGCCACATGCTAATATTAGTATAAAGGCTTGGCTTTTTTTTCTATTTTAGATTGTGCCTACATTAGTTTTCATTAGGATCATCCTTTGGACAGGGTGTGTAATTTAGCTACACTTTTTAAACCAAAATAATAGAGTACTTATCCAAAAATGATATACAAGTATTTGTGAATAAATATTTAAGAAGAAAAATCTCTCTATACTTGCCAGAAATAATATCAAACCAAGAGCACTTTAAAACTTCCCAAAACTCCTTTTCATTACCAAATTATATATATTTTTTATTTGGTAATATTGATTATAGTTTATTCAAGTTAATTTAATATATTCAGTATTTATACCTTCAACAATAGGTTTATAACTGTTTATTGAAGATAAAAACGAAAATAATATATACAACCGAATTGTCATGTTCACTTTACTTATTGTTCTATGATGTCAATGAATCCCATTTTTACAAATCCCCTTTTGTTTAAAAAATTATTCAAAATCAGTTTGATCCGTATAATATATATAAATATATATATATATATATATATATATATATATATATATATATATATATATATATATATATATATATATATATATATATATATATATATATATCCGTATATATATATTTTTGAAAAGACACAATACATGACCTGCAACAGACTAAGAACGCCATTTCTAAAAACAAAATATGGTAACATCAGACGAGTCTCTCAATTCAAATATTTGGGTGAAATAATTATGGAAAATGGGTTGGAAAAACCGGCCAATAAGGGTAGATGTCAAAAAATGGAAACGGCATTGAGACTTACACAAAACATTTACAACAAAAAATGCCTATCTAAAAACACAAAACTGAGACATTACAACACAGTTATTAAGCCAGAATGTCTATATGCTGCGGAAACGCTCATTTTGAATAGAAAGAGGGACATCGAGGACATTGAAAAGAAGGAAAGAAAAATCATAAGAAAAATCCTAGGGCCCAAACAAATAAATAGCACAACATACCGACTTCGAGAAAACCAAGAAATCAAACAATACACAGATATACATAGCGATATGAGAAAAAGAAGACTTAAGTTTTACGGACACATAAAACGGATGAATCCGAGTAGGTTAACTAGACAAATAGTCGAATTTTATGAAAATAGGAGTAAAGCTAAAGTAGAAATAATTAAATGGATTGCTGCAATTAAAGAGGGCCTAAGATCAGCAAATATTACACAAAGTGAAATTCAGGATAGAGGCTGTTTCAGACACAAGGTTAACGTTTGGAAGGTTGGCCAGAGAGAAAAATGTAGGAAGACTGGAACAACTTGGTCTGACGAAAGGAAACAAGCTCACAGCGAAAGAATGAAATCAGTATGGGCACAAAGGAAGGCTAACAACAACAAACGCCTCTAATTGTACTTCGCGTGGTCCACCAGGGCCCATACGTGAATAATAATAATAATAATATATATATATATATATATATATATATATATATATATATATATATATATATATATATATATATATATATATATATATATATATATATATATATATTTATATATGCCTCAGCTACACTTTTTAGATCAAAATAATAGAGTACTTATCAAAAATGAAATACAAGTATTTGTGAATACATATTCAAAAAGAAAAATCTCTCTATACACGCCAGAAATAATATCAAACCAAGAGCACTGCAAACACACAAAACAAGAACCGATAGAAGTGACAATAATGGAAAAAAACTAGAACATTACAGCTCAACCAAAATAGCTTGGCCTCTGAGATGCGCAAAAGAAAGAGTGAGAGGGTCACTGTTTAACAGAGACAGAGAATGGAGAGTTCCTCGACTGAGAACGGGGAGTTCCTCGAATATATAGTTACATGCAACAATTTACTAACTACTTAAAAGATGTTAACACCACGAATGCTCGAATGCACTTCGAATGAGCTCTCGGGCGTTCGGCTACTGCGCATCCAAACCTTGAAGGCCAAGGTATGTTGGTTGAGCTGTAGATAGTATCAAAACCTTGTGTGTATATAAACACTAGTGGTGGCGTATCGTTCGATTTGACAACTGACAAACTGACAACACCATGATCTGATACGTCTTCAATACGAGTTTGAAATCCCTAGAGTCACTTATACATATTTGAGTTCTGGGCAATAGAACAAAGCCTTCTTAAATGCAGAATAGATCACCGCTACAGAACCCTGATACAAAATATTAACAGAAAATCTGAAATGACAGTACAAATGGATACTCATACTCATACCAAGCCCATTAAGATCAATAAGGGGGTAAGACAAGTTCTAAACTGTTCACGTTGACCATTTTTAAAGAACTAAACTGAGAAGATATGGGAATGAATATAAATTGCAAACGTTTAAACCATCTGAGATATCATAATAATATCAAATAATATTCAAAAAAATGCTTGATGAGCTTAAGGATGAACTTAACGAAAACAAAAGTCCTGAACAGCACAGACGAACCGGTGAACGAATTTTTTCCTGGGTGAATCAATTAAACTGAATAAAGAGAACCAACCAATTGAAATAAAAAGAAGAATTCGAATGAATTGGGTATCATTCGGCAAACTTTCCTTCATCCTAAAGGACGGACAAGAAGGTTTCAGTTGAATATAAAATGACAATATTCAATTCATGCATACCTCCTGTGCTGACGTTGATGCTGACGAAGCCACAGAGAGCTATGGAACGAAGAATGCTGAATATAAATGAGATGACAAAACAGAAAGAAATACTACAAAACTGAGACTATAAAAAAATACGTGGATACGACAAATGACCAAAGTTATAAAAATAATAATAATAATTACCATTATTAATTAATTAAATGTTAATGGAAAGGGCGAAGTCTAGCTCAACGAGTACCACTCATATTCAACCTGTACCCAAAAACCAATTACAATACATACTACTAGACTTAAATAAAGTATATAAACATAAGCTAACATTCTGCAGAAAAAAATATAAATAATAACAACATATATGTGCGAAAAAAAAACACACAAACAAAAACAAGTAATAACAAATAATAGCTCAGCCCACATTCAAAATTACAATGATATAAAGATAACAACAATGATATAAAGGAAAACAACTAAAGAAAATATAAAGGGAAAATGAAGATAATCATAAAATAACATACAAGGCTCTATCTCTGAGCTGATAGATATTTTTTAAATTTAAATCTCATATGTTTTCGTTAGAACATTAAATGACATCTTAGATCCCGACTTAGAAAGTTAAACAATTTAGCAGGATTGTAGCTGAAAGAACGATGAAACATGGCTGTGCTATAAGGTGGCACCATAAGAAGGGCACTGTGACGAAGGTATGAACCATGAATAATTCGTCGAAAACCCAATTTATTACTAACGTAAAGTGAAGAGGACGTAATCATTAAGCATTCAATACATACTACTAGACTTAAATAAAGTATATAAACATAAGCTAACATTCTGCAGAAAAAAATACAAATAATAACATATATGTGCGAAAAAAAAACACACAAACAAAAACAAGTAATAACAAATAATAGCTCAGCCCACATTCAAAATTACAATGATATAAAGATAACAACAATGATATAAAGGAAAACAACTAAAGAAAATATAAAGGAAAAATGATAATCATAAAATATAATCATAAAATATATATACATAAGATAATCATAAAATAACATACAAGGCTCTATCTCTGAGCTGATAGATATTTTTTAAATTTAAATCTCATATGCTTTCGTTAGAACATTAAATGACATCTTAGATCCCGACTTAGAAAGTTAAACAATTTAGCAGGATTGTAGCTGAAAGAACGATGAAACATGGCTGTGCTATAAGGTGGCACCATAAGAAGGGCACTGTGACGAAGGTATGAACCATGAATAATTCGTCGAAAACCCAATTTATTACTAACGTAAAGTGAAGAGCACGTAATCATTAAGCATTCAATGATCGATAGTAAACAATATTTAAATAAAGAGTCCATCTTTAACCACCCCAAAAAATTATTTTTCCGGAAACGTGATCATACTTCCGCAAAACACATACAAAGCGGCAACAAGAATTTTGTATCTTCTGGAGACGGTAGTAGGTTACGTCATCTAAGTAAATAAAATACACAGTGATATAGTAATGTAATTTCGACATTACAAGACTTTCACATAGTGTCTTTTTCATATATATAGTACAGCTCCAGCAGAGTACAAACGTTTTAGGTTAGCATAACTTTGTCTTGTCAAATAAGTTATATGTTCACAAAAGCGTAACCATTCGCCAACAATTAAACCCAAAATTTTTGCGCAATTTTCAATTGGATTTTTTTGCTGATTAATGTACAAATTTATTTGAGAACATAGAAACAACCTTTTTCTTATTTGAGCCAAAAATTATAGCTTTAGATTTAGTAGGGTTCAAATGTAGGCAATGATTTGCAGAGAATGCAGAAATGTTGCAAGATTTTCATTAATGGTTCTGGCATCACATTCATAATCACGAACACGAACTGCCTGTACAGCTGCGTGTCATCCGCAAAAAATGTGGATTTACAATTTACAATAACTGCCTGTAAATCGAAGGTGTGAATTAAGAAAAGCAACGGACCCAATACGGATTCTTGAGAACTTGTATTCAAGCCGGAAGATAGCAGGCTATTTGAAAATGTCCTTTGAGGACGATTACTCAAATACATATGAGGAAAATTAAATGGTGTTTCGTTAAAGTCAAGATATCCTCATTTGGCAATCAATAGAGCATGATTAAATGTATTAAATGCCTTACTAAAATCCAACAAAATAAGAGCCGTCGCTTTTCCATCATCCATAGAACGACAAACATAGTCACATACAGAAAGCAAGGAAGTTTCCGAACTATAGCCCTTTCTAAAACCAAATTGACTAGCAGAAAGTATATTAACATTAATTAAATACTCATTAATTTGGTTATACACGGCCTTCTCCAGAATCTTTGACAAAGTCGGCAACAAGCTTATTGGCCGTAGATCGCCAAGATCAGACGGATTAGATTTTTTAGGAAGAGGCATTACAAGACCCTCTTTCCATATTGAAGGGAAAAAGTCCCACACCAAGCAACAGTTTATCATCTGATATAAATACTTGTCAATTGCAGGCATATCATCTACAGAGTCAAACCATCATATGCTTTGGCATTTGATTTCATCACATGTATAATATTTAATAAATCAGATCAGAATTTCGACTGGCTTAAAAGTGAAACTAAAGGCATCATTTTTTCTATGTGTTATAAAACTTTAGAGTAGTAATTGATAGACTGCTTGATTCAAAGATAGAGACAAAATATTTATTAATATCATCGGCATTATTTAGATTATAAGCAATGCTAGCTGAGACTTTAGACTTACGAATAACTTGTAACGGCATTATAAAACTGGAGATACTTTGATTATTCAAATATCCCAAATACATAGTAGAACATGCCGGCAGACTTCAAAGTTGGCGCCCATATGAAGGTCAAAGAAACAGAGGGTGACCTCAAATCAGATGGATGGATGACGTAAAGAGACATGGAGGATTGGCATGGTAAAAAACAGAACAGAACAGACAAATATGGAGAGAACTGGATGATACCTACTCGGAGATATCTGGATGAATAAGTAGGATGATGATGATGAGAGTCACATGGTAGTCCATATCAATTCTTTTTGTACTAAACCAGATGACTTTAGGGAGTTCAAACTCGTAATGAAGACATCAGATACTGAAGTACGTACTGAAGACATCAAAGACATCAAAAACCAGTATATTTAAAAGTTATGACAGACAGATAAGAGAAGAAATGAATGGATCAGACGTGAAACAAAGAAAAAATATAGTACAACACATGGTTGAATTAAAATGAAAATTTGCAGGATATGAAATCAGAGAGAGAGAGATGAAACTTCTTCACTATCACGCAAAAAAGGGTGTATTGATCCTTGCGAACCAGAACCAATTCTCCAAACTCTTCACCATCGACTTCCACCACTTCCAATCATTCTTTCGCCGCGGAATACAACTTTAATCAGAAAAATTAGAAAAATCTATGAGCAATGCTTAGCTTTATATTTTAAACAATTTTTCTTATTGTAAATCGGTTACATAAAGTAACGAAGACTGGAAAAAGTTAACTAATGCTTTATTAGTTTAAAAAGAGACAAATATAATTGAATTTAAAAAATCATAGTTTACGTTTTAAATGGTAAGATAAAATAATGTTTTATTCGTAAGAAGGCATAAATATAATATTTGCATCCGGTGTAGATAAAAGATTGTCTTCAGAAATCATTAGAGTTATTTATGGCTTATCGTTGTCGTTGATTAACCTCGCGAAGGGTAAAAAAATCATAGATATCAATTATTAACATGTCACAATATATTAATAAACATTTCATCCATATTTTCTTGATTTAAAACAAACGGAAACAGATAAGTAAACAATGATATTGTGAATATCGCGCTGTTGTCATCTTTGTGCTGGTATTTTTTTAATATACATTTTTTAAATAATATTCCAAATTTCTTCGAACAAATGCAATAAATGTAATAGTATGATGTGTATACAATAAGTGTAACATGTTGAAGCATGTTGAATTTCCATATGTCGAGTGTTTTTCTTGCATCGTCTATTTTAATCTTGCAATCGCATGGGGTCAAATCAAGCGAATATATGGGATGGTCAAGCGTTTTACCCAAGAAATACCGTATCGATTTAGAAATACTAGAATGAAGCAAATGCTCTGCTAAAATGAGTTGTACAGTGACTTAAAAATATCAGTCAGTTTATCGATAAACCTTATATACAGGGTGATCTATAACTTATCCGCCATAGAGTAACTGGTGATAGTAGAGATCAAAATAAGAGGATTTAGCCAATAAATGTGCTCGCAACTATTAGTTATTAAAATGATACAGGATGTTGGAAGTGAAACGCAATTTTCGAAAAACTGAAATAATTTTAAAGTAGTTGAAGATATCAGGTTCAAAATCGGTGTAGTTGGGTTTTCAAAGGCAACAAATCCAAATTTAGTACTACCTTAAGCCTAGTTCCTAGAAGGTGCTTGCTACTTAACTCGCTCATATTTTTACTGTATAAAACTGAGAATATTTTAACTTCAAAACAGAGAAGAGTGATAATTTCCACGTAAAAAAGGTATCCTTGGTCAATATCTACATCTAAAGCTGTTTGCGAGATATTCGTGTTCGAATATTCCATTGCATCATGTTGACAATGGCTGAAAAATCTACAATTCACAAAGTGTGTCTTGAATACGAGACGGACTTTATTTTAAATAATATTTTTTTGAAATTGACTTTAATAGGTGTTGAAAGTGTCCACCGTTTACTTCAATACATTTTCGCAAGCTCTTTGTAAAGTGACGTCTCACATTTGAGAAGATATTTTCTTCATTTCTAATAACATTGGGCGCTTATTATACAATGCACAACGCTTATTATACAATGCACAACGCATTGTATAATGCGCATTGCATATTGCGTGTATTCATTCAAAGATGATGCTGGTAACTAGGGGAGTACTCAACAAGTCATATTTTTCACTAAACAAAAATGTTAAAATGAAGATTCTATCTGCGTCCCTGATTCATTTATAAATATTTCTGAGGATTCCTAATAAAGAAATAACAATGTTTAAATAGCCAAACCAAAAAGCAAAACACAATTTTCTGTCAGAACATTGTTTCCAAGAACATAAATAACTGGACGCACGTGCCTCTTCAACGTTTTTTTCTTTCAATAAACTTGTAACAGATGCAGCTTTTTCAAGCTACTTGATTTTTATGTCATTTTTATGGTTTTGTCCACGCAACAACGACCATAAAATTACAAAAAGACGAAAAAAAGAAAAATGTATTATTAATGTTATCCATCGTTAAAAGGTAGAGTAATTTTAATGGTCTTACTAATGAGTATCAGAGACATGTAATATATCAATTTTTGCATCTAAAGCGAAAATAATATTTATTATTTCAAATTTTCCATATTTAAGAAAAAAATATAACTAATATATTTTATTATCAATGATTTGTTATTATTTTATTTAATAGAATATCACGATCAAAAAGTTTACAAGTATACACTTTCATTAAAATAGTAATTTTCAAGCAAAATTAATAATAAGCGATGACTAATTTTCTATGGGGATTTTGGAACGAAAAGGTTGACATAAATAAGCCCCAAACCATACAGCAAGTCGAGAACAAGATCTGCTTAAAACCGCTGTATGTATACCAGATCCATTGGCAAAAGTTATGGAAAAAGTGTGAAAAAGTGTACAAACTTGCATTGCTTCTAATGACATACTTTTCAAAAATTAATTAACGCAAAATTTAAAGACGAAATCTTAATCCTAATTTTTTTTCTTTCTTTTGAAAGTTATAAATACATAAAATGCTGATACTTGCCTTAGTGGGGCGAGCCCTACCCATCCTCTCAATTGGAGGGCATATGTTTCGTCTCTTGATGTTCTAGATTTAAGATTGCACATATACGGCATCCGAAGGAAAGCAGGTGAAAACATCGATTGTTGGGTCTCTCTATTTTTAACGGGAGAGCATATGTCGGTGCCCTGATGAGTCTGAACATCAAAAGACGAAACATACGCCCTCCAACTGAAAGTATGGGTGGGGCTCGTCGCCAGTCGGACAGCCAAGAAAATGCGCATTTAGGCGGAAGCGAACGTTGTTGTATGTTTCACATGACATTGTGGAACCCAACAGTTGGGTGTATGATGACACTCAGCTACTGTTGTCACATTGTGCGCAGTACAAAAAAATCTGTATATATATATATATATATATATATATATATATATATATATATATATATATATATATATATATATATATATATATATATATATATATATGCCCACAAGGTAGCGTATTTCCCTCCACGGTTCCGTTACGCTACCTTGTGGGCATACCTGGTACTATACCAGAGCTTTCGCCGTATGATAGCCTGAGTTGTGTGCGATCACGACCCGTCATTAAAATGGCCAGTTCATCTGGTCTGGCCCCGATCGTCTCTCCGAACTGCTTTCCTTGCGTTCATCTAAAGCTCGGCTGATGACGGCTGAAAGGCTAGAAACCGGTCCCGATAGACACGTGATGTCGCATGGTTGACAGTTCGGCGAAGGCGATCGGTGGCACCACGTGGAGAAAGGTTGAAAGAAATATATATATATATATATATATATATATATATATATATATATATATATATATATATATATATATATATATATATATATATATATAACCCAGTCTATGAAAAAATGCTCAAGTGATTCTTCTTCATAAGAAAGGATCACAGGAAGATTTAAATAACTACCGCCCGATAAGCCTCCTATCAATTATATACAAAGATTTCACCAAGATAATATCTAAAAGAATATTAAGAACACTGAATAACGCACAACCAAGAGAGCAGGCAGGATTCGGAAGTGAATTCAGTACAATGGACCAACAGACCATAGAAGAGCACAATGAGTACACCATGCCACTGTGCTTGGATACATTGGACATAATGGATACATTGTTTAACCAAGGGATAGACAGAGCCTATGTGAACCTACTGAGATCCATGTATGAGGAAGCTACAGCTACAGTTAACATGGATGACTTTGAAGTTAAAATCAACGTAGAACGTGATGTATGGCAGGGTGACTCAATATCGCCTGTTCTTTTCTCAGCCTGTCTTGAAGAGGTATTTCGTAATCTGGATTGGGAACAGCAGGGATTAAAAATTGATGGTGCATATCTAAGCCATCTTAGATTCGCGGATGATATCGTTCTCCTCTCACAAGACCCAGATGAGCTACAAGAACACATACGAGAGCTGCAAAGGGCGGGAGAACCATTTGGTTTGAAAATAAACCTAAAAAAGAGTCAGGTTATGTTTACAAATTTGCTGTTAACAGAAGAATTTCTATTTTAAGAAGTGATTTAGAGGTTGTGGACCACTACATATATCCTGGTCAAAGGATTTCAATGGAGGGTGATACCGCCCGGGAGGTGGAACAGCGGGTTAAGTGTGACTGGCAGGCATTTGACCGGCTCAATATAGTATTTAAGAGCAAACTCCCACTTTGTCTGAAGAGAAAGGTTTTTAATCAGTGCGTGCTGCCTGTTTTGACATATGGAAGTGAAACATGGACATTCACATCACAATCAGTTCAAAAGCTTCGGGTTGCACAGAGGGGAATGGAAAGGTGTATGCTTGGCATTACAAAGCGGGACAGAAAGACCTGCATATGGATCAGAGAACAAACGAAGGCATGTGACATCATTGGAAAGGCGAAATAATTGAAATGGAAGTGGGCAGGTCATACAGCAAGACGATGCGACGACAGATGGATCAAAGAAATTCTGGAATGGATACCGCTTGATCATAAACGCCCGCGAAGAAGGTCGAAAATACGATGGACGGATGACATCATCAAGTATATTGGACCCGAATGGACAATGGCTGAGTGATGATGATGATGATGACGATGATGATGATATATATATATATATATATATATATATATATATATATATATATATATATATATATATATATATATATATAGTATAGTATAGTATAAGTATAAGTACAGTATAGTACAGTATAACATTGTTTGTTACTGTTACTGTACACCTTACACTGGTACAAGTAGCAAAAGTCTAAACTTCTTCATGACGAAAACAAAAAGTAGTGTCTGAATAGCTTTAAGAAATCCAATCAAGATTGCATGACGTTTTTGGAGATTTTATTTTGAAGGTTTTATTAGATTCACTTCTACACCAAATAAAACATAAAATACATGATATTCATGGCATAATTTTGAAAAATTAGTTTTTCCAAATCTTATCGTTATACAGCCTTTAACATACTGGTCAAATCTTGAAATGTGTTACTTCAGCTTAATATTCAATTACATCGAAAATGTATATATATATATATATATATATATATATATATATATATATATATATATATATATATATATATATATATATATATATATATATATATAGTATAGTATAGTATAAGTATAAGTACAGTATAGTACAGTATAACATTGTTTGTATCAACGCTTATCCATATGCTCTGTTTACATGTTCTTATAGCGCTCACCATTAAGAGCAACACGACTTCAATCATTGTCTTCAACAAAAAAATAACAACCTATCACTCTTTCAGCTCAAAAACTGCACTAAATAGTGACTTTCTGACGCTGAAAATGTAACACCAGTATCACTTGAGGATTTTCATCGGCCCAAATCAGGTAGTTATGTCTGTTCAGAAACCCATTAAGTCAGAAGTAAACTTCGTTGGAAATGATTATTTTTTCTCCAAAGTTCGCTCTCCTTCCAACTGCGCCGTGTATCTTTCCATAATTAGTCTATGAGTGACATTTACATTGAAGGCTATATAACAAACAAAAAATTATACAGTTGATAATAGGAAAAATGTTTTATAAAGCCAATTATATTTTATAAATTTAATTCAGTAGATTTTTGTTAATATTCGAATAAATATAAAAACGTCCAAAAATCAAATGATGGATACAATTAATTAAGCGTTACCAAAAACATTGTATTATGTGGTCAGTAGAAGAAAGACGGCAAAAACACAAAATTTCAAAATACATATTGGAAAATAAAAAGAATAATACGTAAATAATTTTTTTTTGAATTTCACGTGTTTAAAATGTAGATTTACGATGCCAATAAGGCCACCTAAAAATAATAATAAAATTTATTTCTGAATTTTTAAGCAGCAAATTTGTTGATATATTACACCGAATATCAAGGCAAATCTATCGTTGGAAAGTGTAAATACATTATATTTATTTAATACATACATAAATATTTAAAAGTACACTGTCTCTCAAAGAAATTACACGACATTAAACATATGTTAATGTATGAAATAATTTTTTATTTTAACCTGCATTTTTAGTAAACTCAAATATATTTAAATCTAAAAATATTTAATTCATATTTAATTTCACGACGCGAGTTTCGCCAACCATGTTAGCATCATCATGACATGACTCAATGTGCAGATTCGATCATATCCTGACGATGTTAACATGGTTAGCAAAACGCGCGTCGATAAGTGAGTTTAGTGTCTCACACTGTAGGTTCCAATAGAAGAATGGTTGTTTTTTTTTAATTATTTATAGATATTTACGATTATTTCTATAGATATTTGAGATTACATCTTTGTGTAAAAAAATAACTTTCCCGTAAATATTTCTTTAACTTAGGGAAGAAAATGTTTTATTTAATTGTTCAAAAAATTTTAAACCACCGTTGTGGATGACTTTATCTTGTAGCTAAAGTCTTATCCTGTCGACACAAAACACCTTGAAAAAATTTTCTATATTATAATTAATAAAAACCCTTCAAATTCCCCACCAAAAAAAAACCTCCATGAACCTCCATGAAAAAAATACCTCCAAATTTTCACGGAAGTTATGAGTTCAAAATTAGAAACCCATATTTCATCCACGGTCAAAAATCCTATTCATCCTGTTAATCATCAATAAATTTAGCTCGGCGGTTATTTGCTTTTTGATTAGGCGGTAAAACTGCAGACGAACAATAATAAGAAACCTTTTTAAACCCAGTTCGGGAGGTATTGAAAATAAAAAATTATCCATAATTCGCATTAAGATTTATACATTCCTTATAGATCAATACCATGAAGGATAATAAATTTATACCACCAAAAATTTTAAATTTTAATTGCAATTTGCATATCATCCTGATTGTGACTTAATAAACAATTTGATTTTTCATAATAAATATTCTATATCAACATAATCATGAGCCTGTGTCGATCCACTGCAGGATGAAGGCCTCTTCAGCATGCTTCCAACTTTCACGGTCCTGCGCCTTCCTCTGCCACTCAGGTCCTATATACTTAACGATGTCATCAGTCCATCGAGCTTTCGATCTTCTTCGCGGACGTTTGCGATCAAGCGGTATCCTATCCAGAATTACCCTGGTCAATATTTCACCGGTCAAAACATCAATTTGATGGGTCACCCGCCGTACAGTCCCGATTTGCCACCCAAAGATTTCGTTTTCTTCCCGTCTGTGAAAAATAAACTACGTGGTGAACGATTTTCGATGCCAGAAGGAGCGGTTGATGCATTCAAAATGCATTTTTTGGAGATGGATTTTTTTAAAAATATCTGATTTTTCACTCTACCTACGTACATAGATAATATGCATCAACATCCGATTTAACATGTATCTAATTATCAATGGTTGCCAATTGTAGGGAAAATTTTGATTCCCCAAAATGTGTTAATATATCCCAACTATTAGAGATTAGATTAGATAATTGATCATCTTGATTTATGTCAATAATTATTTTAATAATTTCATTGAACCTACTATTAGTAAGGTGACTTTTTAAATAAACACAAAGCCTCTTTTCTTATTCTTTATTTTGTCTCCTTTAAAGTAATCCCCTCCCAATGCAATACATTTATTACATCATGTTTTTTTTTCAATCTTTTCTTCTTAGATTTTATCTAGTATTTCCTTTAAAGTTTACAGTGAACTCTCTTGATAACTTCTATGGACTCAAAACGGTGTTCACGAAATTGTTTAAATTGAAAATCACATAGAGCCATATCTGGTAAATATGGTGCTTGTGGAACGATGTCAGTTTGAACGAATTTTATTTTAACGAATAATTATAGCGGCGTGCGATAATTATCATCATGTTATCATGATGGAAAAACCATGAGTTGTTTTGCCACAAATGTGGTTAGTTTCTTTCGATTACTCAGTATAATATCCTTGATTGATGACGTAAAAGAACTTCCTGAACGAGGTATATCTTCACTTACTTTTATACCAATACTAAAGCCCTTGTATGACTAACATAGCCTCATCGTCATAACGCTTTCTTAAGATTTTTATACATGATTGATTGAATTGATCCAAATTATTTTCCAATAATATCTGCAATGCTTCAAATACTTAATCGGCGCTTGTTCAGTACATAATTCTTAATTTTGTTGATGTTTTCTTCATTGGTTGACGTGGAAGGTTTTCCTGAACGAGTTCAACTTCGACTACTTCATTACCATCACTAGCCCTACTAGTGGTATAAGTCCTTGTACCACTTTTTGACATTAAAAACAACATTAAATATTTTTTTTGACAAAGCTTCATCGCTATAATTCTATCTTTATACTTTTAATGCATCAATTTCGGAAAATGTAATTTTTTGTTCATTTTTTAAATGAATTCCTTTAAAAAAATCACGCACAAAAATGTGTCTACAAAAACGGTCTACAGTGGATGATTTGGTGCCCGAAAGACTAAAACTGTTTTTGAATATGTTCGCTATGCTGGTTCTAGGTGTGCATAGATTTTTTGAAATGTACGTATAATTTTCGAGATAGGTGTCGAAAAAATACGATTATTTCTTATTGTTTACCTTTTGTTACATGATTGAACATGGAGAAAGCTTCTTTTTCGTGATTTATTCGAGTAAGTTTCTTCCAGGCACTCACTCATGATACTCTCGCAGTAATCAGCCATCATGTGTTCATCCCATCCCTGGTACCTTTCTTCCATATTTTTTAGATCCTGATGAAACTGCTCTCCTTGTTCCTTACTTTAAGAGCCAAGGCTGTCCGGAAATTTGTTGAAATGATTGTGGAGGTGGTGAACTTTGATGCTTATATTACATCCAAGCTTTCTGAAATTATCCAGCGTTTTTTGCACCAATTCGCAAAAATTTTCGCACTTATAATTCCCTAGGAAATTTTTTACAACATGACGAAAGAAAACCAGACAAATGATTCTATATCATTCATTGAATGCACAAAATTGTAATCTTTCATCAAAGATCTAATTTGCGGTCCATCCAAAATGCTAGCCTTACGTTTCTCCTTGCTTAAACCAGGAAATTTCCTCAATATATAATTAAAACAGGAACCATTTTTATCCAATGCTTTGACATACTGTTTCATTAGTCCCAATTTTAGGCGTAGTTGAGGCAAAATTATTTGCTCTCTGGTAACTCTAATGCTGTATTTATATTTTGTTTCCCAACTGTCACTTCTTTTCTTTCAGGCCTGTTTGTTTTAATCCAATGCTCACTTTTAGCTTTGCTACCCCACAAACGGAGAAAACATGGAAATTTCGTGTGACCGCTCTGTTGACCCAATAAAAAGTTTACCATTTTTAAATCAACGCATATAACCCATTTATGATTATGGTACTTAAGTTTTCCCTACACAAGAGATATGGTTTTATACTCCTCCTTTATTTAATGGAATGAGCAATGGGAACCGCACCATGCTTATTGCCATTATGTAGAAAAGCACCTTTCAAACTCCGCTTGGAACTGTCTTTCTTTTGATAGGTTAAGGTCTCTGATAAGGTCACTTAAAGTGTCTTGAGTAAAAAGTAGGGATTTTGAAAACGTAGCTTCAAAATTATCAGTTTCTTTGCTAGAACAAGCTTGCCTATGTTCGGAAGTACTACATACTGTATCTGAAAGATCAGACATCTTTTAACAGAGACCAGATGGGGATAGAGTATTTTTTTCAGTGAATACCATGTACCTTGACAGCAAAAATATCAGTCATAGGTAGTGACATCATTCTCTCCATATCACAATCAACTTCAATTGACTTCTTTTACCAATCGTCCATTGCCTTAAATGTTCCCTACAATTTTGCAAACATTGTTAAGAAGCTAGGAATATTTTTATTGAAATTTATTGGGGCAATAAACATTTTGCCGAAAAGCAACGAAATATCTTGAACCAGACTAAACGTACTTTTGATAATTTAAAATTACGTCAATGTATCGACGGAATCATTTCAAATTTCAGAATCAAACCAATAAACAAGGTTTTAGTCATACATAATAATAATAATATTAATAATAATTTAACAATATTTGATTTTTTCCAAAATTATATAGAAGTTCAACCACTACAACTCTGGCTCCTTTGAAGAAGCTAGGAATATTTTTATTGAAATTTATTGGGGCAATTAACATTTTGCCGAAAAGCAACGAAATATCTTGAACCAGACTAAACGTACTTTTGATAATTTAAAATTACGTCAATGTATCGACGGAATCATTTCAAATTTCAGAATCAAACCAATAAACAAGGTTTTAGTCATACATAATAATAATAATATTAATAATAATTTAACAATATTTGATTTTTTCCAAAATTATACAGAAGTTCAACCACTACAACTCTGGCTCCTTTGAAGAAGCTAGGAATATTTTTATTGAAATTTATTGGGGCAATTAACATTTTGCCGAAAAGCAACGAAATATCTTGAACCAGACTAAACGTACTTTTGATAATTTAAAATTACGTCAATGTATCGACGGAATCATTTCAAATTTCAGAATCAAACCAATAAACAAGGTTTTAGTCATACATAATAATAATAATATTAATAATAATTTAACAATATTTGATTTTTTCCAAAATTATATAGAAGTTCAACCACACTCTGGCTCCTTTGAAGAAGCTAGGAATATTTTTATTGAAATTTATTGGGACAATTAACATTTTGCCGAAAAGCAACGAAATATCTTGAACCAGACTAAACGTACTTTTGATAATTTAAAATTTCCATAGTGATGATTCCAATAGTTGAGTTGCATAAAATGTGTCAAATCATTTCGCTTGAAATAACAATTTACCAGTTCAGTTCCTAAATAAGCCAAAACAATGTAAAGATAATTGTATGAAAAAATAAGTTTATTAATCATAACACTAAAAAATGTATGATATTTTATCAAATTCCTATTTCCAATCCCGAACTCCTTACCGCTCTTCCTCTTATCTGGCAACACGAAACTTTTGCTTCTCTTCACCCTCAATGATCGCCTCCTCAAGCTCCTCAGAAAGCTCTCCGGCATCTTCTGGAACTTGGGCGGTTCCATCGGTTCCTTCTTCGTGTCCGACAACATCAACCAACTCTTCACCGTACTTATTGATAATC
This sequence comes from Cosmopolites sordidus, assembly GCA_031761425.1. Taxonomy (NCBI): domain Eukaryota; kingdom Metazoa; phylum Arthropoda; class Insecta; order Coleoptera; family Curculionidae; genus Cosmopolites; species Cosmopolites sordidus. The sequence continues at coordinate 695,630 of JARFXV010000968.1, forward strand.
CTCGCGATTTTTTTGGCGTTGGTGTGGGAGGTGGTTCGTTTTTTATATCCACCATCTTGAGATCGAGTTTTGCGAGTTAAAAGGAACTTTAAAAAATCACTTCGAAGTTATTTTACTTTAACATGGTGTCACACTTGTGTTTTTTTTTGGCGATTTCACAGCACTGCACGGAGATTGTAGCGCGGTAAGGTTGCGATGTTTCCGACGAAGATAAAATCGCGTAGTCTCCGTCCTTTGTGGCACCGACAGAGCCAATGCCGCGTATTTTCGAAGCGACCGGAGCTTTCGGTGAGTCGCGTGTTGGTTTGATGCGCGCGCATGAAGTTTTCCGGCTTCCCCCATAGCTTATTACTACGATTCAGGATCTCATTTTACGTGCATTACATGGCAATCTATGAAGTCGCGGTGTTCGCAAAAACATTTTTTTTTTTTGAAATCCGGAACGAGTGTAACAATATTGAAATTCGTAATCTTATCTAGAACTTTAAATTTGTATTTCTTAAATTTATCGATGATGGTACTTAGTGATAGTTTTAATTTTTTATTATTTTGATACTGTTATCTATTCATATACAAATTAGCAAATATGTATAATGCTGATGTGATTTCAGAGCGTATATGATCTTTTCTTCATATGTGGAAACCCTGATGAGTATATGACAGTTAACATCGTAGAACATATTTATCAGCACAGCTGAATCAACACAGCTGAGTTATGTCTTCGACGTTATAAGATGGAGACAAAAACAAAATAACATATGAAATAAGACAATAATACGAAAAATAGACCCAACCGGAACATGTCTATTAGAAGTGGTTGATCATGGACACATCATTGTCGTGAATGTTCATTTAGCTCATTGGGAGTAAAGGACATGCACCTTTTATTGACCTTATAAACCTAAATTGACCTTATTAAAGGCATGATTTGCTCATCATATGTTCTTTTTTTAAGTTCTATCCGATACTGTAAACCATTTTAAACACGCTTTTTAACTCAATTTTTAACCACGCTTCTTGCTTCGTTTTAAGGTAAGCTCAGTTGTCTGAGACCTTTTTATAAAGTTTACCTGGCTGCATCAGTTTCCTCATAAAGTAACCAATCCACTTCAATTTCCGTTATGCGATGGTTTCTTATACAGGACCTTCATTTAATCTAGAAACAATCAACAGGACAAATTGGTAATAATTAATACCAATCTCTATTTTTCTTAAACTATGACATACATTTATAGGTTTTTTTCAGTTCTTATAAATATTGTTATCCTTTGAATTATATACTAGGTGTGGCGTTTAATAATTCTTAATGTCTCTTAACAAAAACACGTTTAATTTGAGAGAAACGTAAGAAAAAATATTCAAAGTATGCGTCATCGCTAGCTGCACATTTTTTCCATCTCTCTGGCAATTTTGGATGTCCTCCCAGATAAACCTACGTCTTTTGAGGTGGTCCATTCATAAAGCCATTTTACGACATCTCCTTACATAATAAGTCGGAAGGGGTCAAGTCCGGTGAGTACAGTGGGTGAGGCGAGAGTTCCCAGCCAAGTGCGGAAATGGTGCCTCTGATCGCTGGGTGTGGTGGGGCGTTGTCGTGCTGCAAAATCACTTTTCCGTGTCTTATACCCCATTCTGGTGGTTTTTCGATCAATGCATATTTCAAATTGTTAATTTGTTGGCGGTAGCGAATGGTATTAACTGTTTCACCTACTTTCAGAAGCCCATAGTACACGACATCGTTCTGATCCCACCAAATGCACAGTATTGTATTCTTTACAAAGCGATTCGGTCTTGCGGTGGATATCGCCGGTTATCTTATCTTGTCAATTCAAGATTATCTGCATTTTGGGTTCGCGAAATATATACATATGCCCGGTATTGGTTAACAGGAAGGGACCAATTCTCCTCCATGATAACTCTTGGCCACACATCTCAATGATCACGCGACAAAAGATACTTAAAACTTTCTTAACAACCTAATAGTTTTGCCATATTTGCTTATTGTATAAGATTTTAAAGAAAACTTTTCACAGACATTGCAAAATTAAAGTGGCACTATGCAGGATACAATGCGGGAAATAGAGTAATAGAGATCATGAAGGGGGTACAGAACGAGAGATCGGTTTTAAATGAAAAGGGGCGATAATCTCAAGAAAATAGGTGGACTAAACTTGAAACAAACAGCACGGGACATATGTTGCCAGAAAAAAAATAGGAGAAACCTGTGTTCAAAGTTGGAACACAAATAATTAGACAAAAATAATTTGTAATAATAATAAACATATTCGTTATCCATAGTTTTTGTTTTGAAAACGAATTACCGATCTTGTTCGAAAATATTTACCCAAACCAAATCAAATGGTCACCCTCCATTTCCTTTTACTTTATTTCCCAAGGGGTTCGCCGTCGTCACTAATTCCCTACGAAATCTTCCACTTCACTTGATACGTCCTTCGATAAAGAAATCTAATACTCCCCCTCACCCTCTTTAAATTGTTCAGACGGACCCGAACTAATCACCAGATGACTCATCTCTGCTTCACGAACAACTACACCAAAATTAGGTTATGAATCTATTTTCAGCTAATGGTTTTTCAGTTTATGCTGAAAAAAAATCAGTTTTAACCTTGTTCAGTTTTTTTTGTAATTATCACGGAATCAAAATAAAGCTAGAATGTCAAGTATATGTCAATAATGATATTAAAATGGAAGACTAGAAAAAATAAGAAAACTATAAATAGTCTGATATTCAATTTTTTTTTATATCAAGCAATATCTACTGATTAGATCAAAAAGTAATAATATATGTACCAGTCTTTGATCGCTAAGTCCTAAGAATATCCAGAAATATTGCTTCATGCGAGCTTGTTCTATTAAAAGATACACTTAATAGCAAAATATATGTTTATTTAAACTCAACCTGCAAGGGTGACCATCAGTCGCAAATTAAAGTTCGAAATATGGTAGTTGTACGTCGACCTCTAGGTGGCGTCACCGTATAATGTTCACTTAAATTGTTCGTATGTTTGGAATTAAAAACGACTCGGTCTGGTCCGATGACTTCGAAAGAAAAACATCTGAACTTAGTTGATGAGTTCTTAAAGAACGAAACCAGTCTTATGATGTGGATGAATTTTTTCCTCCTAGTGATCGAGCAAGACATTGTTCGTCTAGTCGTACTACCTAAATTTAATAATACAGTTAATTATTGTATAAATATATAGCGATTAACGAAATAATCTAACATGAATTTTGGAATAAAAATATAAAATGGATAAAAATGTTTGGTACTGGCAAGTTTTGAGGTAACTCATCCCATACTACTCTATTTTAGGGTTTAAGTGCTTCACTGGAAGTCCTTACACTGGTACAAGTAGCAAAAGTCTAAACTTCTTCATGACGAAAACAAAAAGTAGTGTCTGAATAGCTTTAAGAAATCCAATCAAGATTGCATGACGTTTTTGGAGATTTTATTTTGAAGGTTTTATTAGATTCACTTCTACACCAAATAAAACATAAAATACATGATATTCATGGCATAATTTTGAAAAATTAGTTTTTCCAAATCTTATCGTTATACAGCCTTTAACATACTGGTCAAATCTTGAAATGTGTTACTTCAGCTTAATATTCAATTACATCGAAAATGTATATATATATATATATATATATATATATATATATATATATATATATATATATATATATATATCATCATTATCAGCATCAGCATTCAGCCATTGTCGATCCACTGCAGGATGAAGGCCTCCCCAGCATTCCTCCAATTCGTAGGGTCCTGAGCTTTCCTCTGCCATTCGGGTCCAGTAAGTATACTTATATATGTAAGTATACTTATATACTCAAGTTGATGTCATCCGTCTATGGTGTTTTCGGCCCTTCTCGCGGGCGTTTATGATCAAGCGATATCCATTCCAGAATTGCTTTGGTCCATCTGTCGTCGCATCGCCGCGCTATATGACCTGCCCATTTCCATTTCAATTATTTCGCCTTTCCAATGGTGGCATATACCTTCGTTTGTTCTCTGATCCATATACAGGCATATGGATCAGAGCGCTTTGTAATGCCAAGCATACACATTTCCATTCCCCTCTGTGCAACCCGAAGCTTCTGAACTGACTGTGATGTGAGGGTCCATGTTTCACTTCCATATGTCAAAACAGGCAGCACGCACTGATTACAAAACCTTTCTCTTCAGACAAAGTGGAAGTTTGCTCTTAAATACTATATTGAGCAGACCAAATGCCTGCCAGCCACACTTAACCCGCCGTTTCACCTCCCGGGAAGTATCACCCTCCACTGAAATCCTTTGCCAAAGATATATGTAGTGGTCTGGTCTTTGTAGCTCATCTGGGCCTTGTGAAAGGAGAACGATATCATCCGGGAATCTAAGATGGCTTAGATATGCACCATTGATTTTATTCCCTGCTGTTCCCAATCCAGATTACGAAATACCTCTTCAAAGCAGGCTGAGAAAAGAACAGACGATATTAAGTCACCCTGTCGTACACCACGTTCTAAGTTGATTTTAACTTCAAAGTCATCCATGTGAACTGTAGCTTCCTCATACATGGATCTCAGTAGGTTCCCATGGACTCTGTCTATCCTTTGGTTAAGCAATGCATCTATTATGGCCTGCGTTGATCAGTATCAGTATTGACTATGAAAAGACATCAAATGTCTTTTCATAGTCAATAAAAGCCAATCATAGTGGCATGGTGTATTCATTGTGTCTTTCTAGGGTCTGTTGGACAACCTGGATATGGTCCATTGTACTGAATCCACTTCTGAATCCTACCTGCTCTCTTGGTTGTGCGTCATTCAGTGTTCTTAATAATTTTTTAGATATTATCTTGGTGAGAATTTTGTACATAACTGATAGGAGGCTTATTGGGCGGTAGTTTTTTAAATCTTCCTGTGCTCCTTTCTTATGAGGAAGAACCACTTCAGCATTTTTCCATAGACTGGGTATTTTTTGATCTTTGAAGCATTTTGAGTACAATTTTGCCAGTATTTTATATTGAGTTCGACCACCAAGCTTGAACATTTCAACCGTTACATTGTCCTTTTCCTGGAGTCTTTCCATTCTTCATCGTTTCTATGCGATTTGTCACTTTTTCCAATAGGATATCTGGCATTTGCTCTTCCGTGGGCATTGCTGTCTTTAACTGGTTCTAACATTTCTGTACGCTCCATACACACTGTGCCATCCTCACGCATTAAGGCAAACATTTGTGTCCTTTTATTTATTAACTTATGTTTCCTTCAAAGGCTTTGTTTATTCCTCTGTTCTCTTCTAGTGTTTTTTGCACTAGTTGCATGTTGAACCGACGCGTTTCCTCTCGAATACGTTTTTTTATAGTTTTGAAAAGCTCAACGCACTAGACCTTGTCAAAGGGACTGTCTGCATTCTTCGTTGTCTCTCGTTTCTTCATTAAATCGATGGTCTCATTGGAGATTTTTGACTGTTTGAAACTTTTTTCTGCTGGTGCTATTGCAGCAGCCGTTTCAACCACATTTTCGATGATTTTTTCATACTGATCTGTTATTTCTATCTCTTCTGGGTCTTGCAACACAACAAAGAGGTTCGACAAAGCAATCTCAAAATCGTGCCCCTCTGCAGCAGCTTCTCAGAATTCACTTTGCCCTTCTTCGATCTTACCATTCGTGTACGTTCTCTTCGACAGCTTATCCTAACCTTTGCTTATACTATTCTATGGTCACTTCCTTAAAACGGTTAAGGACAGTACAATTACAAAATATTGTTATATCATTTGATACGATGTAGTCAATTTCACTTTTGAGACCAGATATATATATATATATATATATATATATATATATATATATATATATATATATATATATATATATATATATATATATATATATATATATATATATATCTATATAAAGCCTTCTCTTTCGAATATACTTCATCTCTCGCTGCTGTAAACAAATTCGTATAACCGCAGCTTTCGTTCGCACTAGAGTTGTTTTTTTGTTTCGCCGGAAAAATGTTAAGTTTAACAACGAAAGAAACGAATTGTTGTGTATTTTCACTTGAAACTTGTAAAAACCGCAACTGAAACTTATAATTTATTGAAAGAAGTGTATGGCAATGAATGTTTATCGCGTGCACATGTTTTTGAGTGGTTTAAGCGTTTTCAAGACGGCCGAAAAGACGTTGAAGATGATCCACGCCCGGGTCGCCGTTGCACGGTAAAAACGGATGACAATATCAAAAAAATCGTTAATCTGGTTCGATCTGATTGTTGATGATGTTTGTTTTTTTTTCGATATTGATGTTGTTGTGTACCTTCACTGGGTTCTTGAAGGTCAAACTACTAATCAGCATTACTATCTTCACGTTCTTGCTGAACTCCGTGAAAGAATAAGGAAAAACACAACCACAACCCGAATTGTGGAAGGACAAGCCATGGGTTCTCCACCAAGACAATGCGCCGGCTCATTCCGCATTGTCTGTCAAGAGGTGTCTAGCTAGTCTTAGTCCAGTCCAATCTCCCAGTCTTAGACCATCCGCCTTATTCGCCGAATCTTGCGACTTATATCTGTTTGCTAAGGTAAAATCTGCATTAAAAAGAACAATATTTGAGTCTGTTGAAGCTGTGAAAGAGAAAGGACAGAAGAAGACTTCCGGCACTGTTTCGAACAATGGAAGATTCGCGTGGAGCGTTGTAGGGAAAGAGGAGCGATGTATATTGAAGGTGATAATAAGTAAATATATATGTCTCGTTAGTTAATAGTCACACCTTCAAACACAAAATTTAAATATTTATGAATTCTGTTGTAAGGATAAGAACTTATTCATAATGTTTGACCTTAGCAAGTATGGGGTATAACATTCCATGCTACTTCTATATCATGTCTTATGATTTCCAATGTTTAGAGGATAGGGAGTAACTTCAACTTCCGATAATATTCGAATTATTGAAATATGTGAAAATTTTTGAGGCCAGTATAAAAGCTTAATTTATTAACTTGAAATTACCATTCTACATTGTCTCTTTAAAATTAGTTGATTTGAGAAGCCACACAGCGCTGGATACGGTTTGTCCACTCTACATAGCAGGTGCTGGCAGTTGAAGGTCTTCAGCTGAGAGGTTCATTCCCAATCGAGTCACCTGAAAACCTAGGCCCTTGACAAAACACTGTCTCCATAGGCCTGTTGAAGTTTTGCAAACATTTCTGTCGCATTGTGCTCAATTTCGAAACAAAATTTGATAGCGTACACGTTTCAAGTTGAATTACCGTGTTTTCTTTGTGAAACTTTTCGAACCACCTTCCTATAATGTTTTTTGGTGATTTATCAGATTCACTGCTACACCAGAAATAGATTAAATTAATGGTATTCATTATAACTTGGAGTTTATTTAACTCGCATTGTTTTTATTTTTCATCTATGAGTCAGTAGCTTGTCTCCATCTTGGAATACGTCATATAATAGAGAAGGAGTAGATAACCCCATCTTGCGAAGAGTGAGCAAAGCTTAGAGAGCTTATTAAAAAAGAATGTCTAAACCACATTTGATGAGATATCTTTTTTGAATGTATTTTGATTTACATTACTCGTATTTGCTGCGTTTTGTTATTAAAAACCCGTTATATAAGTTGCAGAAACATATAAAATGTAAAATACTGCCTTAATAATATATTTGCCTTGCCTGCCTTGTTTTAATATATTTGCTTACTAATCTATTATATTTAATTATGCCTATTCTGGGATTTAATTAACAATAACTTTCCGTGTATAAACTAATCAATATCCATTAGTGTTCAACATATTTTAATTTTAAATTAGAATAAAATAACGTAACAGATAAACACTGCTGAGCATTATATGCAAAAGTTTGTGGTATTTCTTAAAAGTACTAAGCTTGACACAAATTGCGATATATTTTTATTTTTCTGTTCCCAAAATACATCTTTGAACCATGACCAAGACCTCTTTAACGGATATAAATATTAGTCCTACGATTCCTGAAAATAGAATATTTACCATTTCAAAATTAACTCTCATGAACAGTTTATAAAAAAGCCTGAAAATTTCCACTACATGTTGCTTTATACAATTTTTAACATTAATTAGGTTATTACAATAATCTTTTTTAAAAATATATTTGTTGCATGCTCAAGAAATTACTCGCTGACATAATTCTACTGGTTAAATTAAGTTTCGATTTATGGATATTGGTTTGCGCTGCATTCAACATGCGTTCTTTTGAAAAGCCTAATCAAGCATAAAACGTCTTAGAAGGTGTATGGTATTCCCTGGCTTGATTACAATCGTTACAATATAATTTAATAGAGAAAAAGGGTAGAAAGTAGAAATATGGCTAAAGCATATCAGTCCTTATTATCTTGGCGAATATCAAGCAGAGTTTAGAAGGAAACGCTCAACAATAATAGGTAGTTAAGAAAGTTATTGCGGTTTTTAATTATTAAATTGAAATGCACATATATCATCTCTTGAGTTTTAAAGTATTTCTCGCGTAGGAAGTTGTCGAGATGCTTGAAAAAGTGATAGTCGGTAGACGAGTATGGTGGATGATTGAGAGTTTCGTAGCCCTTTTGTTTTCATGAAGTGCTGTCGCATGATCATTGAGACGTGTGGCCGAGCGTTGTCATGGAGAATTGTCCCCTTCCTGTTGACCAATGCCGGGCACACGCGCCGCAGTTTTTGATGCATTTCATCGATTTATTGGCAGTACTTCTCCTCTGTCTCTGCGCGAAATGATTTTCGCCCTGGTTCAGGAAGATGTGATGAATCAAACCGGCCGCAGACTACCAAACAGTCGCCATGATCTTGTTTTGGTGCATTTTCGGCTTTAGGAAGTGTTGTGGAGCTTCGTCGCGGTCCAACCACTGAGCCAATCGTCGCAGATTAAATTAAATAATCCACTTTTCATCGCAAATCACAATCCGTGTAAGAAACGGTTCGTTTTTATTGCTCAAAAGATCGGCAGAGAACACTTCAAAATGACAATATTTTTAAGTTTCATTCAGTCCGTACGGCACCCATTTATCGAGTTTTTTTGACTTTCCAATCTCCTGCATATAGTTAGAAATCATCACTCCTAATTGCATCTTATTCAGAGGCAAGCCGTTGTAAACGGATTGGCTTCGACTAAGGCCATTGTTGTCAACATCCTTATCACCGCTGCGATATTTTTTAAACCATCCTAGCGCAGTACATTCATTACAAATTTATGAGCCAAACGTATGGTTAACATATCGAGCTGTTTCAGCAGCTTTTTAGCCTCATTAGAATAGGAGCAAGAAAATTGTGTGAATTTGCTTTTTATCCATGTTGCATTTAACGATCTCAAAAAATGTCCCAAAATTATTTTAGAACAAAACTAATAACACAGTTAGATAGAGCGAAAAAGCAACACAGTTAGATAGAGCGAAATAAGTGAAAAAGCTTTAAAATGAATAATTAATAATTGAAAATGCAGTATTTAAAATTACAATAACACAAACCACAATAACTGTTTCAACAACCCAATACGAGAGTTTCTATTTAGATATCCGGAATAATAACAAACAATATATATCATTGAAAATGGTTTTATTGTTTTTCAAAATATTCTCCGCGATGATCGATATACTTTTGCATACGTTTGAACTAATTTTCATAGCATTTTTCCCATTCCGATTGAGGTATCTCTAAAATAGGCATTTTGAACGCATCAACCGCTTATTCTGGCGTCAAAAATCACTGGGTGCCAAATCAGGACTGTACAGCGGATAGCCTATCAATTTGGTGTTTGGACCGGTCAAATGTTGAATTGTTCGGTCCGATGTGTGAAAGCTCGTGTTGTCATGGTGAAGAATGATTCTACGTCGCTGGTTGTTTTTTCCTTATTTCTTCAGACTTCTGGCAAATAAATGGTTGTGTACCTTTCCGAATTGACCGTTCTACGATTCTCTAGTGGCACTGTAGCTACATGGCCATTTATCCTAAAAAAAACAGGCGGCCATTTGCTTCAAAGTGTTTCTTGCGCAAACAACTTTTATTGCTTGTTACTTTCGGGCTCGACTGCTGTTTACTTTCAGGCTCAAACGCATAGATCCAAGATTCGTCACCTGTGTAGATGTTATACGGGGCTTATGACGCACCACGATTGTATTTTCTGAGCATTTCTTTGTACCAATCAACACTAGCCTTTTTTTGAACAATTGTTAAATTATGCGGAATCCAACGCACACAAATCTATTCCACGGCTAAATGATTATGGAAAATCTTGTGTATTCTTGTCATACTAAGGCACAGAAATTCCTCACTCTCACGGAATGTCACATGACATTCTTGCATTATTTGCACAATATCGATGTTTTCTGTCTATCGATCTTTAAAATTTGTCGGTGACGACGGCCACAATTGAATTCACTAAACCAGTGATATACAGTAGTTTTAGATGATGATCATAGTAAATCAAATAATGGAAAACCAATTGAATTTGATGTTCCTTTATTCCAGATGTTCATAGACTTTAAACGAGCTTACGACCGAGCACAAATAGCAGTATACAAAACTATGGTGGAAACTGGAATACCAGTTAAGTGTATTAGAATTGCCCCTATGACGATATTTACTCTTAGGCAGTAGTAAAAATTCCAACAACACATCAATGCCAAAATTTGAGGTCCAAGAAGCTTTGCGACAGGAGGAAGAATTGGCAAAGTAATCAACGAAACAGACACAGACGTAAATAGAACAGTGATAAATAAAGAAAAAGAGATAGTACGGTATGCAGATAACTTGAACATATTAACAAGATTGAAAAGATCATTAAAGCCACCTATACAGAAATAAGAATGAAAACCAAAAGAGACAGTCTAGAAATAAATGTAGCCAAAACAAAGGCGATGGAAACTATGGCGATGGAAAGATACAACGGCGATAACAAAGGCGATGGAAAGAGAACAACTACGAAAAATCGGCTTTGGGAAAGCAAAGATACAACCATAGGAGAAATGAGAATTATCAGGATTATACCAAAACTACTTACTCCTGACTATCCGTCCGAAGATCTAAATTTACACAAAGAAACACAAAAGTTAAGATTCGGACTCTCACAAAGAAAACAGAAGAAACACTTGCAGTATTCGAAACAACAGTCCTCAGAAGAATTGTTGCTGCTGTTAATAACAATGAAAATTGAAAGATCAAGTATAATTTATAACTTAACTTAAGTAATTATAGACAAATTCGGATATTGTAGATTATCTGAGAGTTCAGCGACTCAGATGGGCTGGAACGCCAAAAACCCGAACCAAACCAAAAAAAATCTTGGAGGGAAGAATAGGGGATAACAGAAAAAGAGGTAGGCCAAAGACACGCTGGCAGGACAATATAAAAAGAAGTGCTGAAGAACTACTGTACACAACTGGAAAAGGACTGCTCGAGATTGATCTGGTAGGCGGCGAAAGTCGAAAGAGGTCAACTGGGGGACGCTGGGAGATCAAATTGAGCGGTGTTTGTAATTCTTGAATAAAACATAGAATTTGCGTGGATTAAAAAAAATATTGATAATTAAAACGTAGTGAAGTGACAACTATTTCAACCACACCTCCTAACCATAATGCACACAAAACAGTGACTCGTTTAGGATGTAAAGTTTCTCATAAATCAATCGTGGAATTTCCTCACTCCAAATGTGGCAATTTTGTTTATTAACAGAGCCATCAATTTCAAAATGTGCTTCATCTGGAAATATATTTTGAGGAAAATCATCTATTTGTTCTTTGGCCCAATTGACAAATGTACGACGTTTTGAATGATCCAGCGGCTTTAATTCCTCTGTTATTTAAACCTTATATACCTTCATCAGAGCTAAATCATGCCGTAAAATAGGCCATTTTGTGGATTCACTGAGTCTAAAGTGTTGTGAACAGCGACTAATGGATATTTGTGGATCTTCAGCAATACTTTCACCAAATCAATAGATTCTCGTGAACGGCCACTACGTCTACGTCATCCATTACACTTCTGAAACCAGACTAGATCTAAACAAATTCATAGCATCATCTGGATATTACGGACAATGTGAGAATTCAGCGAATCAAAAGAACGGGACACGTGGAAGAACGCCAATAATGCTCGAATACCAATAAACTCGAATACCAAAGATAAACAAGAAAGGACGAATTGGAGTTAAACGAAAGAGAGAAAGACTAGAAAAAGCACACGATGGCAAGTCTACGTAAGATATGTTCCAGAAATGCTATTTTTCTTCTTTAACGTAGTATATTTCTAATTTTTTAAATATAATATTTCAATTATTTTGAGTTTTTAACATCGCTCGTTTCTCTGCCACACCCTGAATAAATTCATTACATCAAAGTTCCAAAAAGTCTTAAAACATTAAATAAGATTAGACATCTCTCTTCAATTTTCGATAATGTCATTTATATGTCATCAGTTATTATTTCTGACAAGTTCTATTAAATACTGTATATTCTATTCAGCTCGTCTGAACGCGTCAAAAAATATTTTATCTTGAGCACCGTTCCCCTTCAATTATTCTCCCTAATCTCGTCATAATGACAAATCTTGTCACGCCCGCCCTCGTTCAAAAAACCATCCCTCTCCTTTTCATCTATGAGTCAGTGGTTTGTCTCCGCCTTGGAATACGTCACCGAAAAGGGAATGAGTAGCCAACAACCAACCACATCTTACAGACAGCGGGCGAAACTTATATTAACAAGGAAGGTCTAAATTAGAATGGATGAGGTAATCTAGTAAAATTTGGAAGCAAAAATATCACATTTAATATTTCATTATAAGTTCTCTCTTAGTAATTTCTTTTGAATTGATATTCATTGCTACCGAATAGCGGTTAAAAGATTAAAATGACACAAAATATTTGTATTATTTTAATTAATCAAATATATTTTTGTTAATTTTAACGGAACATTTGAGGAAATGTAAGGTATACGCTTTCTGTCACTAAGATTACTTGTTATTTATCACCTAAAAAAGTATCGTCGTGCCCAATAATCGCTCATATTCGCCAGATTGTGTACCATGTGAGCTCTGATTATTCCGAATATTAAATATCAGGGTGCTTCAAGAAATAGTACGACTGCTTTCAGCGTTGGATTGACTCACATTAAGTCAATTTCGAACCCAAATAAAGAAAACTATAAATTAGTAAGGCATTGCGTTTCTTTTCGTATCAGTCACCTTTTGCTTCGAACACTGAAATAGTTACATTGACAATGGAAATTTTACTGGACGAACGAAATTAATATTTGTAATTAAGTTAATTTTGGCACAGTTATAATTGCTTGACTAACAAAAAAAAAGTCAAGGAATCTCCGAAAACAGCGTGGCAAATTTTTAACACCCTCACTAGAATGCGATTCGTCCAACTCTGGAAAAGCTTCAGCTTTGACGTCATCATTTGAAGTGAATCTTCACAGGAAAAATATTTCTTCAGGTTTAGGAAGAGGAACTAATCGCTGGAAGTCAAATACGGCGCTTTCTTGACATTTTTAATGCATCGACACCAGAAATGTCGTTTTTTACACAAAATATATAGCAAAAGATTTGCTCGATGAATTTATCCATTTTAAAAAACAGCCAACAATTTTTTTTTAATTACAAAAGATTATCTAACTTTCAACAAGGATAGTCATATCAACTTAAAAAAAAATCAAATGATTTTATCGATATGTAAAGCGCACGAATTTTTAAAACATTTAAAAAGAATCAGGTACAGCAATAATAATTGAAGAACTGGAACAGGTCGGTTAGATAACCATCTGAATGTCTTGTCGAACTAGACGTCCTGGAGGGTCGAGATCGTACATCGATAAGACTTTAAATGCCCCGAAATGGTAACAGAATATCTTTTGGATATGTTTGAAAGTGATCTGCGCGAAGTTTTGATCTTACCGATTGATGTAAGTAGTTTTTTGGCGGTTTCATACTTGCATCTGTCCTTTTTCGGTTTGAAATATTCATGGAGATTTTGAATGGTGATTATCCAAAACGAAATATGATATTTGGTTAATAATAACGTGTTTCTTGTCCACCTAATGGTCATATCCATTACTATAGTTTAAAAGGAACAAATAGGGAATATTCGCACCTGGTATCAGACCATGTTGAGGATATTTGTAACTAGGAAAATAAAATATTAATTGGTCTTTCAAACCATCTTTGTTCCAAATATCACATTTGGCTGCGAAAGCTGAGTCCTGACAAAAAATGCCATATCAAAATTACAAAGTACAAAAAAGAAGTACATGTGCAAAGTGCTAGGCATTGCATTGCGGGAACAACTACAAGCCTATCACTAAAAGGCCTAACTAGCCTAGCCTAACTACAAGCTATTACTTAAAAGAATAAGAGATGGTCAGCTGATGGTGGCTCGTAGATTTTAGAAGGATATAAATGGAAATACCAGTCAAAAGCATGTTGGAAGTAAGAAGACATTTATAGAACAAAATTTGTAGAATTGTAAAGAATAAGAAGACCTAGGAAGACTTGGGATGAGAGCATAAACGAGATACTGGCAAACATAGGTCTTACAAGAGCAGAAGCAAAAAATATAGCTAAGGACAAGATGAGGCGGTGAAAATGTATTTATGGGCGTAAGAACTAGATATATTAAAATACCTTACATTCTTGACATCTGTGAAGGGTCACGACGTTTCATCAAATACTGTAAATATATATATATATATATATATATATATATATATATATATATATATATATATATATATATATATATATATATATATATATATATATATATATATATATATATATATATAATTTGATATGTTTCTCGACCGTGCAATTTATAGTTTTTTTTCCTTTGGGAAATTGGTTGTTATCGGGCTGGCGGTCTGCAGTAAAACAAGTGTTTAATCGTCTCAATATTTCGTCATTGTTTTGATGACTTCATCAGGAGACTCTAAAATTATTTTTTTCTTTTTATTATTTAATAAACAATGAAATAGTATAGAACACCAACATGTTAAAATACAAATTCACACAACAATAAACATACAAACTTACAATTAATGACGTTATAGTTTAAAACATGTGTATCTAAATAACGTTCTTGAACGATATGGGCCCAACCAGGAATTAACAATCTTTTTTAAAACACTAAGGTATTTCAACCTACAACCATCGAGGTTGAAAAGACTGGAGCACTTTCAACACGAACATCCATTGTTTGGTGTTATTTGAGAATATGGCAGTAAATACTGCTAAGACCACTCGTATCTGATTTAAAATTCATCGTGGTCTTATTTTGTCTTATATGACACATCTCTAAAAACAGTCTTTTTTTGTAGTTATTCATCTGTTGTATGACTTTTACATTGTCGAAATCCATATTATGTCCAGTACTCAGGAAATGGTCAACCACAGCACATCTGTTGTGATTACGGCAGTCACTCTTGTGCAATGTCATTCTCTGTTTAAGCCACTGACTGGTCTGTCCTATATAAGACTGTTCACAATCTTTGCAGGTCAGTTTATAAATTACATTTGATTGTAGACCGATTGGAATGGTATCTTTGATTTTGGTGAACAGATTAGCGATCGTTAGTTGATTGTATTGACTGATTTTTATGTGAGGAAAGTCCTTGAATACTTTTGTCACCCCTTGGGATAGACCATTCACTTTTGGGATTTTTTGTAAACTAATTCTGGCCCGTTGTCTTCTAAAGGGCCATCATAGAATTGTGTGCTGTATATCAATCGTTTCAATATATTTTTCGGGTAACCATTGTTCAGAAACAATTCGTATAGAATTTTTAAATTTTTTTGTAACAGAGTGCTATGGCTGATCCGTGTGATCCTGTTTTTCATTTGGACAATTGTGATATATATTTGGATTCTGGAGTGATTTGAATGGTAGTTGATGAATCTACCTGCCGCAGTGGGTTTCTGGTACCAATCCAAGATTATCTTGTTGTTATGTAATCTTATTACCTTGGTGTCCAGAAAAGGTACCGAATTGTCCATCTCTTTTTCTAATGTGAACTGAATGTCTTTATGTATCTTGTTGAACGTGTTCAACGTTGTTTCTATATGTTCATTGGGGACTGCACAAATTACATCGTCGACATATTTGTAAATGAATGGAAAATGAAATGATAACTTTCCAATTGCTTGTTGAAACACGTGATCCATTGTAATAGTTGCCAATATTGGACTGATTGGAGAGCCCATTGGCGTACCTTTCTTTTGTTGGTAAAATTTTTTGTTAAATATAAAATACGTACCGTTTAAAATGAAGTTTAAACTTTCAAAAAACCCTTCATATGACAAGGTTGTATGTCTTTTTATTTCTCTCCAGTTGTCTTTCAATATCTGTATTATGAGATCTTGCGGAATGTTCGTGAACAAGGAAACAACGTCCAGGGATATGAGAGAGTGTTCGGCAGGAAGTGTCATATTCTGCATGTTTTCAACAAATGTGAAAGTGTCTTTTACATTGTAGTTATTTTTGTCATCAAATGCGAGTTGTAATGTGGTGGATAACATTTTTGATAGTTCATAGGTTGTGGAATTCTTTGAACTGACAATGGGACGCATTGGCACTCCCGGTTTATGTATTTTCGGTAAAAGGTATAGTCTAGGCAAAGTCGAGTTGTAGATTTTTAAATGTTTCTCTTCCTGTTCATTGATCTCTCTTTTTGTTTCTGAACAATGGTTACCCGAAAAATATATTGAAACGATTGATATACAGCACACAATTCTATGATGGCCCTTTAGAAGACAACGGGCCAGAATTAGTTTACAAAAAAATCCCAAAAGTGAATGGTCTATCCCAAGGGGTGACAAAAGTATTCAAGGACTTTCCTCACATAAAAATCAGTCAATACAATCAACTAACGATCGCTAATCTGTTCACCAAAATCAAAGATACCATTCCAATCGGTCTACAATCAAATGTAATTTATAAACTGACCTGCAAAGATTGTGAACAGTCTTATATAGGACAGACCAGTCAGTGGCTTAAACAGAGAATGACATTGCACAAGAGTGACTGCCGTAATCACAACAACAGATGTGCTGTGGTTGACCATTTCCTGAGTACTGGACATAATATGGATTTCGACAATGTAAAAGTCATACAACAGATGAATAACTACAAAAAAAAGACTGTTTTTAGAGATGTGTCATATAAGACAAAATAAGACCACGATGAATTTTAAATCAGATATGAGTGGTCTTAGCAGTATTTACTGCCATATTCTCAAATAACACCAAACAATGGATGTTCGTGTTGAAAGTGCTCCAGTCTTTTCAACCTCGATGGTTGTAGGTTGAAATACCTTAGTGTTTTAAAAAAGATTGTTAATTCCTGGTTGGGCCCGTATCGTTCAAGAACGTTATTTAGATACACATGTTTTAAACTATAGTCATTAATTGTAAGTTTGTATGTTTATTGTTGTGTGAATTTGTATTTTAACATGTTGGTGTTCTATACTATTTCATTGTTTATTAAATAATAAAAAGAAAAAAATAATTTTAGAGTCTCCTGATGAAGTCATCAAAACAATGACGAAATATTGAGACGATTAAACACTTGTTTTACTGCAGACCGCCAGCCCGATAACAACCAATTTCCCAAAGAAAAAAACTATATATATATATATATATATATATATATATATATATATATATATATATATATATATATATATATATATATATATATATATATATATATATATATATATATATATATTGTATATTGTAGTTGTATCATTCGTGTTTTGTGTTTCTCGATAAAATGGAAAAAGAGCAATATCGATCTGTAATTCGTTTTTTATTTTTGAATGGAAAAACATGCGAATAAATAAAAGTGAAGTTGGATGCTGCCTATGAGGACCCCTCACCATCTATGACAACCGTGAGATATTGTTTTAAAGAGTTTAAGCGTGATCGTACAATTGTTTTCGATGAAGAACGGCTAGGACGCCCGTCAGATGTGGTTACGGAGGAATTCGTCGAAAAGGTCCATGACATGATTCTCGTTGATCGCCCAATGAAAGTGCGCGAAGTAGCTGAGGGCGTAGGTGTCTCTTATGGAACGACAATCAAGATTTTAAATGATAAGATAGGTGTGAGGAAACTGTCTGCTCGATGGGTGCTCCAATTGCTCACGGTGGACAACAAGCGGGTACGATTAACAATGTCAAAGTAGCATTTGGGCCGCTTTAAGTGAAATCCGCAGGACTTTTTACGTCCAGTCGTCACCGTTGATGAAACCCGGATACATTATTACACGCCAGAGACCAAGAGACAGTCAAAACAATTAATGTTTCGGGGTGAATCTGCTCCGAAGAAGGCAAAAACGGTTCCAAAATTAGCCGGAAAAGTTATGGCCACGATTTTTGGGATTCCAAAGTAATAATCCTCATGGATGTCTCAGGGCAGTACTACAGTGAGTTGTTGGATAGATTCGATAATAAATTGAAGGAGACATGACCCCATTTGGCTAAGAAAAAAGGCACATTCATCTTTAATTGTAGGGGCCAAATTGCATGAACTGCGCTACGAATTGCTTCCGCACTCACATTATTCGCCCGACCTGGCACCCAGCGACTTTTTTCTGTTCCTTTCTAACATGGCTCGCAGGAAACTTGAAAACATGGCTCGCAGGAAAAAAAATCAGCTCAAATGAAGAGGTTATTGCCGAGACAGAAGTGTGTTTTGGAGAGTTTAAAATCGTATTTTTTCGAGGGGTTGAACAAATGGCACCAACGTTTGGAAAAGTGTATAGACCTAAAAGGAGACTACGTTGAAAAATAAAAATAAATTTGTTGATTAACCCTTATATATATATATATATATATATATATATATATATATATATATATATATATATATATATATATATATATAGATCAGGCTGCCATTGGACTTTTGACATTGCAACGTTAAATATACGGACTATGAAAACAGAGGCCCGATTGCAAGAACTGTTAATCGAACTTGACAACATACATTGGGATATTATTGGGCTCTGTGAAACACGAAGGAAGGGTGAAGAGTTAATCAAACTGGAACCAACTGGACACGTACTCTACACTCGAGGTACGGAAAATGGCCGATGTGGCGGAATAGGATTCCTCATCAATCGAAAGTTGAAGGACAGTGTGGTAAAATTTGAAAGTACATCCGACCGATTAGCCCAATGCGTCATTCAGCTGAATAAAAAGTTTAGGCTTCAAATCGTCCAAGCTTATGCACCAACTATAAGCCATAAAGATGAGGAAATTGAGGAATTTTATGATGATGTGGCCCAGCTTTTATACAAGGAGAAATGTAGGTACAAAATCCTGATGGGTGATTTTAATGCCAGAATTGGAACAACAAGAACAGACGAAAATGCAACTGGCCCATATGGAACTGGTGAGCGAGACAATAGAGGTGACAGATTAGTTGATTTTGCTGAAGGACAAGAACTATATATTATGAATTCATTCTATAAGAAAAATATCAGCAGAAAATGGACATGGAAAAGTCCATCTGGGCTCACAAGCGAAATTGACTACATCATGACCAACGATAAAATAATATTTACCAATTGTACTGTCCTTAACAATTTTAATGTTGGAAGTGACCACCGAATTGTACGAGCAAGGGTTCGGATTGACTGTCGAAAAGAGCGCGAAAAAATGGTAAGATCAAAGAAGGGCAAGGTGGATTCTGGAAAACTGCTGGAGAGAGGAAGCGATTTTGAGATTGCTTTGTCAAACCGGTTTGCTGCGTTACAAGATCCAGAGGAGGTGGAAATATCAGTTCAATATGAAGAAATCGCCAACAATGTACTTCAAACGGCTGCTTCAATAGCACCAGAAGAAAAATGTCTCAAACAAACAAAAATCTCCAGTGAGACCATTGATTTAATGAAGAAACGGCGAGCAATGAGAAATGCAGGTAGTCCTTTTGGCAGGGTCGAGTACACTGAGCTCTGCAAAACTATAAGAAAACGTATCAGAGAGGACACGCGCCGATTCAATATGCAGCTGGTGCAAAAAACCCTGGAAGAAAACAAAGGAATTAACAAAGCTAAACAGAAGCTGAGAAACAAAAGAACGCAAATATATGCTTTAAAGCGTGAGGATGGCACAGTGTGCAGGACGCGTACCCAAATGTTAGAGATTGTCAGAAGGTTTTATTCCCAGTTATATGAAGATCAGAGCCAGTCAGGGACAGCAATACCCACGGAAGAACAATATATAATACCAGATATCCTAGTGGAGGAAGTAACAAATGCTATAGAATTGATGAAGAACGGCAAGGCTCCAGGAAAGGATAGTGTAACTGTCGAAATGCTAAAAGCTGGTGGTCGGACGTTACATAAAACACTGGCAAAATTATACTCAAAATGCCTCAAAGAACAAAAAGTACCTGACTTATGGAAAAATGCAGAAGTGATCCTTTTACATAAAAAAGGAGCACAGGAAGATTTAAAGAACTACCGTCCAATAAGCCTCCTATCAGTGATGTACAAAGTTTTCACTAAGATAATTTCTAAAAGAATATTAAAAAAACTGAATGACGCACAACCAAGAGAACAAGCAGGATTTAGAAGTGGATTCAGTACAATGGATCACATCCAGGTTGTACAGCAGGTCATAGAAAGGCACAACGAATACACCATGCCACTGTGTTTGGCTTTTATCGACTACGAAAAAGCATTTGATTCCATCTCAAAGCATGCGATAATGGATGCACTGCTTAGCCAAGGTGTAGAGAGAGCCTATGTAAACCTATTAGAATCGATATATGATGGAGCTACAGCCACAATTCACCTTGATGATCTTGAAGTGGGAATTAATATAGAACGAGGTGTACGGCAGGGTGACGCAATATCGCCTATTCTTTTCTCGGCTGGCCTTGAAGAAGTATTCCGTAAACTGGATTGGGAACAGGATGGGGTAAAGATCAATGGTGCAAACTTAAACCATCTTAGATTTGCAGATGATATTATTCTCATTTCACAAGACCCAGAGGAGCTGCAAAGACGCATACAAGAACTGCAAAGGGCTGGCGAACCATTTGGCTTGAAAATAAACCTGAAAAAGAGTCAGGTTATGTTCAATAACTTCGCTCAGGACAGAAGAATTTCAGTTTTAGGAAGGGATTTAGAGATTGTGGACAGCTTTGTATATCTTGGGCAGAGGATTTCCATGGAGGGGAATACCGCCCGGGAGGTGGAACGGCGTGTTAAATGTGGCTGGCAGGCATTTGGTAGGCTCAACATAGTGTTTAAGAGCAGACTCCCACTTTGCCTGAAAAGAAAAGTATTCGATCAGTGCGTTCTACCCGTTATGACATACGGAAGTGAAACCTGGACACTCACATCGCAATCAATTCAAAAACTTCGGGTGGCACAGAGGGGAATGGAAAGATGTATGCTTGGCATTACAAGACGAGACAGAAAGTCCTGCGCATGGATCAGGGAACAAACAAAAGTCTGTGACATCATTGGAAGAGTAAAACAGTTGAAATGGAGATGGGCAGGCCATATAGCGAGGCGATGGGACGACAGATGGACCAAGGCAATCCTGGAGTGGATACCGCTTGATCGCAAACGTCCGCGAAGAAGACCGAAAGCACGATGGTCTGATGACATCGTTAAGTATATTGGACCCGAGTGGCAGAGGAAAGCCCAGGACCGTGAAGGTTGGAAGCATGCTGAAGAGGCCTTCATCCTGCAGTGGATCGATACGGGCTGATGATGATGATGATGATGATGATGATATATATATATATATATATATATATATATATATATATATATATATATATATATATATATATATATATTGTGTATTTTTTTTAAACTTGACATAGGTTAACTTTTTTGTTTGTAGTGATAGACTAGTACTTCCTTAGAAAAATTTACAAACAATGCTTTCCGGTGTTGCCAGATTTCTTCAGTAACTACTAAAACAATATTTTTAATAGCGATTTTCACCATAATTTGACAAATCTTAAAATTCGAACTCCCGAGACAAGACATCCTGAGAAGTATCTTCCAAATCTAAAGTTTTTAAGAAATAACTTAGAAAAACTATAAACAACTGGTCGTGTGGGCGCAAAAGGCGCAAACATGTTGTTACTGAAGAAAATATTCTTCTTTATAATACGGAAAATCCTCACAAGTCAAAATTACACTCACGCACAAAATTACCCAAGAGGTAAGTTGTTCTCAGTCAAAGGTGTGGGCCACTTTACAGGGGAACAATTATCATCCATACAAAATGAGAAGCGTACAGGAATTGCATGTTGATGATTGCTATAAAGAAGATTGTTAAAATTGGAATTTTGCGACTGATTTTTGGACGATAAAAAGCGTCAGCAACCCAATTGCGAGTAGCCCCCAGCGAGTAGCACATTTTCATAGCGACGAAGCAACTTTTTATTTAAATGGCATGGTCAATAGAGAAAATTACAAATATTGCATACACATATGCTGTGAAATCTGCAACAAAAAAGTGATCGAACCTATCTTCATATAACAAAATTTAAATGGTGAATGTTATTTAGAGTGATTGAGAAACGAACTTGAGTTATTTATTGATGAACTACCGTTAGTAGAAAGAAGGCTGTTCTACTTCCAACAGAATGGGGCACCACCTTATTTTACGCCAAAGGTGCGCGATTATATTCATGAACTGCAGCCAGAATAATGAATACGAAGGAAGGGGTTCAGTTGGGTGACCTGCTAGGTCGTCTGACCTCACATCTTTAGACTTTTTCTTGTGGGGTTTGTTAAAAACCAAGGTATACGTGACCGCTCCTAATCCTATTGATGAACTGAAATAATCAATTCGGCGAGAAATTAATAACATTTCGCTCAATATGTTGAAGAATGTTAATAATAATATTGTTAAAAGAGTTCATTATTGTAGATTACAAGGAGGACACCAGTAAGCATTTGTTAAATGCTTATTGGTGCAGTTATTTTTTATTGTTATTATAAATTAGTTTCCTTTAGCACAAAAGTTGTATTGTTGTTAAATAATAACTGATTGTTCTAAAACAACTAAACCATTAAAGAAATGTGGCATAAAATTTTATATACATATATATATATATATATATATATATATATATATATATATATATATATATATATATATATATATATATATATATATATATATATATATATCATCATCATCATCATCATCATCATCAGCCCGTATCGATCCACTGCAGGATGAAGGCCTCTTCAGCATGCTTCCAACCTTCAAGGTCCTGGGCTTTCCTCTGCCACTCGGGTCCAATATACTTAACGATGTCATCAGTCCATCGTGCTTTCGGTCTTCTTCGCGGACGTTTGCGATCAAGCGGTATCCACTCCAGGATTGCCTTGGTCCATCTGTTGTCCCATCGCCTCGCTATATGGCCTACCCATCTCCATTTCAACTGTTTTACTCTTCCAATGATGTCACAGACTTTTGTTTGTTCCCTGATCCATGCGCAGGACTTTCTGTCTCGTCTTGTAATGCCAAGCATACATCTTTCCATTCCCCTCTGTGCCACCCGAAGTTTTTGAATTGATTGCGATGTGAGTGTCCAGGTTTCACTTCCGTATGTCATAACGGGTAGAACGCACTGATCGAATACTTTTCTTTTCAGGCAAAGTGGGAGTCTGCTCTTAAACACTATGTTGAGCCTACCAAATGCCTGCCAGCCACATTTAACACGCCGTTCCACCTCCCGGGCGGTATTCCCCTCCATGGAAATCCTCTGCCCAAGATATACAAAGCTGTCCACAATCTCTAAATCCCTTCCTAAAAGTGAAATTCTTCTGTCCTGAGCAAAGTTATTGAACATAACCTGACTCTTTTTCAGGTTTATTTTCAAGCCAAATGGTTCGCCAGCCCTTTGCAGTTCTTGTATGCGTCTTTGCAGCTCCTCTGGGTCTTGTGAAATGAGAATAATATCATCTGCAAATCTAAGATGGTTTAAGTTTGCACCATTGATCTTTACACCATCCTGTTCCCAATCCAGTTTACGGAATACTTCTTCAAGGCCAGCCGAGAAAAGAATAGGCGATATTGCGTCACCCTGCCGTACACCTCGTTCTATATTAATTCCCACTTCAAGATCATCAAGGTGAATTGTGGCTGTAGCTCTATCATATATCGATTCTAATAGGTTTACATAGGCTCTCTCTACACCTTGGCTAAGCAGTGCATCCATTATCGCATGCTTTGAGATGGAATCAAATGCTTTTTCGTAGTCGATAAAAGCCAAGCACAGTGGCATGGTGTATTCGTTGTGCCTTTCTATGACCTGCTGTACAACCTGGATGTGATCCATTGTACTGAATCCACTTCTGAATCCTGCTTGTTCTCTTGGTTGTGCGTCATTCAGTTTTTTTAATATTCTTTTAGAAATTATCTTAGTGAAAACTTTGTACATCACTGATACTCCTATGCTACTGATGCTCCTTTTTTATGTAAAAGGATCACTTCTGCATTTTTCCATAAGTCAGGTACTTTTTGTTCTTTGAGGCATTTTGAGTATAATTTTGCCAGTGTTTTATGTAACGTCCGACCACCAGCTTTTAGCATTTCGACAGTTACACTATCCTTTCCTGGAGCCTTGCCGTTCTTCATCAATTCTATAGCATTTGTTACTTCCTCCACTAGGATATCTGGTATTATATATTGTTCTTCCGTGTGTATTGCTGTCCCTGACTGGCTCTGATCTTCATATAACTGGGAATAAAACCTTCTGACAATCTCTAACATTTGGGTACGCGTCCTGCACACTGTGCCATCCTCACGCTTTAAAGCATATATTTGCGTTCTTTTGTTTCTCAGCTTCTGTTTAGGTTTGTTAATTCCTTTGTTTTCTTCCAGGGTTTTTTGCACTAGCTGCATATTGAATCGGCGCGTGTCCTCTCTGATACGTTTTCTTATAGTTTTGCAGAGCTCAGTGTACTCGACCCTGCCAAAAGGACTACCTGCATTTCTCATTGCTCGCCGTTTCTTCATTAAATCAATGGTCTCACTGGAGATTTTTGTTTGTTTGAGACATTTTTCCTCTGGTGCTATTGAAGCAGCCGTTTGAAGTACATTGTTGGCGATTTCTTCATATTGAACTGATATTTCCACGTCCTCTGGATCTTGTAACGCAGCAAACCGGTTTGACAAAGCAATCTCAAAATCGCTTCCTCTCTCCAGCAGTTTTCCAGAATCCACCTAGCCCTTCTTTGATCTTACCATTCTTTCGCGCTCTTTTCGACAGTCAATCCGAACCCTTGCTCGTACAATTCGGTGGTCACTTCCAACATTAAAATTGTTAAGGACAGTACAATTGGTAAATATTATTTTATCGTTGGTCATGATGTAGTCAATTTCGCTTGTGAGCCCAGATGGACTTTTCCATGTCCATTTTCTACTGATATTTTTCTTATAGAATGAATTCATAATATATAGTTCTTGTCCTTCAGCAAAATCAACTAATCTGTCACCTCTATTGTCTCGCTCACCAGTTCCATATGGGCCAGTTGCATTTTCGTCTGTTCTTGTTGTTCCAATTCTGGCATTAAAATCACCCATCAGGATTTTGTACCTACATTTCTCCTTGTATAAAAGCTGGGCCACATCATCATAAAATTCCTCAATTTCCTCATCTTTATGGCTTATAGTTGGTGCATAAGCTTAGACGATTTGAAGCCTAAACTTTTTATTCAGCTGAATGACGCATTGGGCTAATCGGTCGGATGTACTTTCAAATTTTACCACACTGTCCTTCAGCTTTCGATTGATGAGGAATCCTATTCCGCCACATCGGCCATTTTCCGTACCTCGAGTGTAGAGTACGTGTCCAGTTGGTTCCAGTTTGATTAACTCTTCACCCTTCCTTCGTGTTTCACAGAGCCCAATAATATCCCAATGTATGTTGTCAAGTTCGATTAACAGTTCTTGCAATCGGGCCTCTGTTTTCATAGTCCGTATATTTAACGTTGCAATGTCAAAAGTCCAATGGCAGCCTGATCTAACCCGGTGATTCTTAGCACCCTCTGCCTTGGGGCAGGTCTTCCCGCTGCCGTAGGTAGTTGCCCCTTGGCCTCCGGGGAATGAGAGCCGTGTTTGAGGTTGTACTGTCATATTTCAACATACTGAAATATAATATATATGAATATATATATATATATATATATATATATATATATATATATATATATATATATATATATATATATATATACATATATATATATATATATATATATATATATATATATATATATATATATATATATATATATATATATATGTATATATATATACATATATATATATATATATATATATATATATATATATATATATATATAATTTATTATCAGACTAATGTAATGTATGCATTATTACATTAACGGATTTTAAAATATTATTTCTATTGTAAGAATATAAACGATGACGAATCGTCTTTAAATAACCTCCCAGGTCCAGTAGCTTACATTGCAATCAATTGTCAAGAAATACTTAATAAAAATTTAATTTGTTACACATCAAATGTCACGACTGTTAATGGTGACAAGCCGCAAGCCCGACAAAAAAAAGCTGACCTGAAATTGACAGCACGCGTTTTGGTCATTCTGCAAAGCTCATAACTCCTCATAAAAGCCAGCTGCTATAGTCGTGGCATCCCACCGAGAACAACTACCCTATCTATAACATCCAAAGACGTGCATTCTAAACGCTCTACTTATCGCTTTGTTGTATATTTCCGAGATGAGACTGGTTTCACAATGACTGGCTTGACACTAATTGTTCATAATTTTAGATCACGGAGACGAGAGATTTAGTTGGTGTGGTTATAAAGCGATTTTTTGCGCCCCTTTATATTAATCCCATGACGTGGTTTATGTGGGATTTATAGTTATAAATCTTGTTTACAAATTACATTAAAAGATTTAATGCGAGAGAAAGTTAAAAAGTGTATTTAGAAATGGCAGATAAAAATTATGAAGATATAGTGACAGAGAAACGGGTGATTATAAAAATGTTGTTATAGAAGAAAAAACATTTTATTTTTTAAAGATAAAATCTGAAAAGTGATCTCCATGTCTTCGTAAACATCCTTTCAATCTCAACAGCACATTACTCATTGCTTAGTGCACAAGTTTTACTGCAATTTATGTTGGAAATTATGTTTTCTATTAGATCTAAGTGTCAGATCCACAATATCTTTAGGGGGTCATCAAATAACCTAACATAACCTATATATATATATATATATATATATATATATATATATATATATATATATATATATATATATATATATATATATATATATATATATATATATATACGTATATATATATATATATATATATATATATATATATATATACGTATATATATATATATATATATATATATATATATATATATATATATATATATATATATATATATATATACGTATATATATATATATATATATATATATATATATATATATATATATATATATATATATATATATACGTATATATATATATATATATATATATATATATATACGGACGAACACACGGAAGAACAATATATAATGCCAGATATCCTAGTGGAGGAAGTAACAAATGCTATAGAATTGATGAAGAACGGCAAGGCTCCAGGAAAGGATAGTGTAACTGTCGAAATGCTAAAAGCTGGTGGTCGGACGTTACATAAAACACTGGCAAAATTATACTCAAAATGCCTCAAAGAACAAAAAGTACCGGACTTATGGAAAAATGCAGAAGTGATCCTTTTACATAAAAAAGGAGCACAGGAAGATTTAAAGAACTACCGTCCAATAAGCCTCCTATCAGTGATGTACAAAGTTTTCACTAAGATAATTTCTAAAAGAATATTAAAAAAACTGAATGACGCACAACCAAGAGAACAAGCAGGATTCAGAAGTGGATTCAGTACAATGGATCACATCCAGGTTGTACAGCAGGTCATAGAAAGGCACAACGAATACACCATGCCACTGTGCTTGGCTTTTATCGACTACGAAAAAGCATTTGATTCCATCTCAAAGCATGCGATAATGGATGCACTGCTTAGCCAAGGTGTAGAGAAAGCCTATGTAAACCTATTAGAATCGATATATGATGGAGCTACAGCCACAATTCACCTTGATGATCTTGAAGTGGGAATTAATATAGAACGAGGTGTACGGCAGGGTGACGCAATATCGCCTATTCTTTTCTCGGCTGGCCTTGAAGAAGTATTCTGTAAACTGGATTGGGAACAAGATGGTGTAAAGATCAATGGTGCAAACTTAAACCATCTTAGATTTGCAGATGATATTATTCTCATTTCACAAGACCCAGAGGAGCTGCAAAGACGCATACAAGAACTGCAAAGGGCTGGCGAACCATTTGGCTTGAAAATAAACCTGAAAAAGAGTCAGGTTATGTTCAATAACTTCGCTCAGGACAGAAGAATTTCAGTTCTAGGAAGGGATTTAGAGATTGTGGACAGCTTTATATATCTTGGGCAGAGGATTTCCATGGAGGGGAATACCGCCCGGGAGGTGGAACGGCGTGTTACATGTGGCTGGCAGGCATTTGGTAGGCTCAACATAGTGTTTAAGAGCAGACTCCCACTTTGCCTGAAAAGAAAAGTATTCGATCAGTGCGTTCTACCCGTTATGACATACGGAAGTGAAACCTGGACACTCACATCGCAATCAATTCAAAACTTCGGGTGGCACAGAGGGGAATGGAAAGATGTATGCTTGGCATTACAAGACGAGACAGAAAGTCCTGCGCATCGATCAGGGAACAAACAAAAGTCTGTGACATCATTGGAAGAGTAAAACAGTTGAAATGGAGATGGGCAGGCCATATAGCGAGGCGATGGGACGACAGATGGACCAAGGCAATCCTGGAGTGGATACCGCTTGATCGCAAATGTCCGCGAAGAAGACCGAAAGCACGATGGATTGATGACATCGTTAAGTATATTGGACCCGAGTGGCAGAGGAAAGCCCAGGACCGTGAAGGTTGGAAGCATGCTGAAGAGGCCTTCATCCTGCAGTGGATCGATGCGGGCTGATGATGATGATGACCTTTTAAATTTGTTAACACTTCGTTTCTAACCTTCCTAATTTCGAGATCGTTTTCTTGCTAGACTAGAAATCACTTATTTTATCTTCGAAGGAGACATTTTATCTAGTTTTTCATAAAATATTCAGGCTAAAATCAATGATATTGACATAATTTTTGGATGGAAGAACCATCGCGAAAATGGAAAAAAGTTGAAAAAATATTATCGTTTTGATGTAGTCGAACCAGCATGAACGCGACGGGCTCACGACAGTCTGTTAAGGTCACTACTGAGAAAACGGTCAACAAAATCTATGATATCAGGTTGGCCGATTGCAAAAGGTTAGTGAGATTATCCAGATGATTAACATATCGCGCGAACGCGTACGGAAAATCCTACATGAATATTTAGGCATGAAAAGGTCGTCAGTATAGTGAAATTGGTCAATTTGCACTATGAATTGATGCAGCATCCACCCTATTCTTCAAACTTGACCACCTCCGACTTCTGCCTCTTTTCAAATATGAAAAAATTGCTGACTGGAAAGAAATTCGCCTCAAATGAAGAGATCGTCGCCTAAACAAAGTATTATTTGGCTGAGTTCCGCAAGTCTTTCTTTTTCGAAAGCATGACTAGGTCGGAAAATTGTTGGGCGACTTATATTGAGCTAAAAGGAGACTATGTTGAAAAATAATCCGAATTCGGATCAAAAAAACAATATTTCCTTTAAAAACTATCCGACTCTACCCTCGTAAACATTTTCAACATTTTTTTATCGTATTAATGCCAAATGTTAAAGAAAATTATTGATTTGTTATATTAGTTCACTAATCTTTTTCAACTAACACTTTAGAAACAAATATTTAATGGAAAAAAAACTCGTTACTTCCTCAAGGTTAATAGGCCCTCAACATGAAACGACAAGTTCATCAACTAACCAAAGCGCTCTTGATTTTGACAGTTAAGATTTAAGCCCTTATTTTTTTTCTAAACGCAACAAATACGTTCTTTTGTAGCTTCGCATATTCCGTAGCTATTGTTACCAGTTGCTAAGTCCCTAAGGTTTTTTCGTTTTTTTTCTTCGTGTTCTCTGGCTGCCTTAGCCTATAGGTCGATGTTTTGCTAAGCAACTGAATTATGATGGGTTATGGTATTTAACCAGGGGCGTAGGATATTTTTTTTAAATCTTTTTAAAATATCCTTATTTCAAAATAACATTTAATTTTAAAGTTGTTCACAAGTTTTACAGATTACTTGATTTTGATGACATTTGTGTATCAAGTCCTTGTTTAATTTAGTCAAGTATTGCTTGGGGCGATTCGCGTTTCGAGTGTGTCATTTCATAATAGCGCAAATTTTTCTAAACATACCAAATACAGAATAAGCATACATGATTATATTTTCCTCTTTGCCGTTGATCTGGATGGTTCGTTTGGGAAAATCTTCTTCACTTAAGATATTCGAAATATCACCATCCTACAAAAAAAAGTCTTTTTGCTTGACAAGCAAAAAATTACCATTTGTCAAATAATTAGACAAGAGCCACTCATCAAAAACTTTTCTCTCCAGGCAAAGTAGGAATTTGTACTTAAACACTATGTTGAGCCTGCCAGCCACATTTAAAACGCTGTTCCACCTCTTGGGCAGTATCCTCCTCCACTGAAATTCTCCGCCGAAGATATATGCCATCCACCACATTCAAATCCCTGCTCAAAATAGAAATTATTGTGCAATCGGCTAATATATATACATATATATATATATATATATATATATATATATATATATATATATATATATATATATATATATATATATATATATATATATATATATATATATAGATATATCAATCCTTTGCAAGATGTAGACTTTTCCCAATCCCTGTCACAGCGACCTATTGTGTTTTTCCCACCATATGTTTATGTCATATTTTCATCTCCATGCACTTATGCGTCCATGCCTGGGTCTCCACCTTAAAATTAGTTTCATCCACCTATCATCAGAACTGCGACCCTCGTATGCAACGCATCTCCATTTTAATTCAGCTATAAAACTGACAAAAAGCTTAATAAATGTGGAAGCGATAAGCTATATGATCAAAGGAAATGTTATCTAAATACTGTAGAAAAAAAACAAGCAAGACAATTGCAAACTTGCGAAATATTTTGAACAACTACTAAACTGTCCTGAGCCCTTAAACAAATTACCAACACTAAACCCTAAATAAACAAACCCAGATTCATTACCACCAAATGAAGAAGAAATAATTAGGCAAATCAAGCGACTTAAAAATAACAAAGCTACTGGTGAAGATAGAATCACTGCTGAACTTTTGAAATCCGCTGGTCCAGGTACAAAATTCTATAAGAAGTTTGGTGAACCGATCGGATTCCGGAAAATTGGAAAGATGCTCTAATCCATCCACTACACAAGAAAGGAGGTAGAACGGATGTAAACAACTACAGAGGGATATCTCTTCTCTCAGTTTGCTACAAGATTCTATCTCAATTAGATGCAGATGCCTCAGAGCCCTTCAAAATTAAAACTGGAGTGAGACAAGGGGATGGACCCTCGCCACTATTATTTAACTGTGTTCTTGAAAAGGTAATACAGGAGTGGCGGGAAAAAAAGTCGGCCCTGTATATTGGCCAGCTCATTAAACTGAGGAGAACCAATATTAAAATTGACTGTCTGGCGTTTGCTGATGATCTAGCAATTTTGGCTCAAGATATAATAACGGCACAAAAACAGATTGAAATCCTAAAAGAAACAGCAGAAAAGGTAGGACTCCAAATTTCCTTTGAAAAGACGCAGTACATTACCTGCAACAGACTAAGCGAACCATTTCTAAAAATAAAATATGGTAACATCAGACGAGTCTCTCAATTCAAATATTTGGGTGAAAAAATCATGGAAAATGGATTGGAAAAAGCGGCCAATAAGGATAGATGTCAAAAAATGGAAACGGTAGTGAGACAAAATATTTATAAAACGACAAAAAATGTATAAAACTACAAAATAAAAACACAAAAATGAGACATTACAACACAGGAATTAAGCCAGAATGTCTATATGGGGCAGAAACGCTCATTTTGAACAGAAAGCGAGACATCGAGGACATTGAAAAGAAGGAAAGAAGAAGAAGAAGAAAAGTAGGAATTTGTACTTAAACACTATGTTGAGCCTGCCAAGAGCCTGCCAGCCACATTTAACACGCTGTTCCACCTCTTGGGCAGTATCCTCCTTCACTGAAATCCTCCGCCGAAGATATATGCCATCCACCACATTCAAATCCCTGCTCAAAATAGAAATTATTGTGCCATTGGCTAATATATATACATATATATATATATATATATATATATATATATATATATATATATATATATATATATATATATATATATACATATATATATATATATATATATATATATATATATATATATATATATATATATATATATATATATATATATATATATAGATATATCAATCCTTTGCAAGATGTAGACTTTTCCCAATCCCTGTCACAGCGACCTATTGTGTTTTTCCCACCCAATTATTTCCTGCCTTTAACTTTATGTCATATTTTCATCTCCATGCACTTATGCGTCCATGCCTGGGTCTCCACCTTAAAATTAGTTTCATCCACCTATCATCAGAATTGCGGCCCTCGTATGCAACGCATCTCCATTTTAATTCAGCTATAAAACTGATAAAAAGCTTAATAAATGTGGAAGCGATAAGCTATATGATCAAAGGAAATGTTATTTAAATACTGTTGAAAAAATCTGTGGAATTGATAGTAAGCAATATCATAGTAAGTATATAAGTAAGTAAGATTGAAAATATAGATATAGATAGAAATTAATAGTAAGCATATCAACTATACATGTATATACAAGAGGAAACTGAAATATACTTTAAATTTATTAGAGAATAAGGTTGCTAGAATACATAGAAAATAATGAAAACACACAACAAAATTGATCATTAAAAGTCGAAGGACAACCTAGTTTTCGAATTCAAGACAATAATAACTGCCTATTTACACTTAGAAAAGGAGGCCTTCAACAAAGAACTGCATCTGCTCTTCACTGACATATAAATGGAATAGTACGTATAGTAACAAAAACATCAAGGGTTTATACGAAAAACCACAAAAAAAAATATAAAGAGGAAGCAATTTAACACAAGGATTTATAATTACAGGGCCTAATCTATACGAAAAATGCATCGTTGCGCAAAATAATTCGAATATTCTTCAATACTTAATATAACATTTTGCTATATATCGAGCAAAATATAAATTCTGAAGAGAAATTCTGGCAATGCTTATTTCAGAAATTTGCCACTCCGGAAACGGTTCATTCGGTTGAAAAATTCAATGTAAAGCGCGCTTTTCTAATTTCACCAAATATTGGACAATGCCATATGACCGTGAAGATTTATCTTTGTCATATGTCATATAGCAGTTTCAAGGATACCGATATGGAGCGCAAACTAAGAGAGTAGAACTAAAGAAAACTGGACACCTCTACTGTAGTGGAAGTGGATTTATAAAATGAGTTTATATTCAACAAACTACGAATAAAATAATGTGGTACCTACAAAAATCTAACTACTCGAAACTATAATTGTATAGGGACAGGTTACATCATTATTGTATAGTTCTTGTGGAATAAAGATCGTAAAAAATAGTATAATATATTATAAACACTAAACTTGAAGAGATTTAGTACTAAACACCAAATCGTTCTTTTTTTAACTTCTCGACGCACGTTTCGCTAACCATGTTATGATTAACCGTATGATTTAATCTTTAAAATTAAATCATCTCCTGATGATGCTAACATGGTTAGCGAAACGTTCGTCGAGAAGTTAAAAAAAGTGATTTGGTGTTTAATGGTAAATCTCTTCAAGTTTAGTGTTTCACACCAAAGATTCCAATAGAAGAATTCATATTAAAAACAAACAAATTGTAAAACCCAAACCAGAAGTAAGAAGAAAATGTGAGAATTTTAGAACAACCTGACTGAAACAGTAGCCCATTTTTCGAATTTGAATCACATGATATGACTGGATTTAGGACTATTCAAATTTGGGGAAATGGAAATCTAATTGAGAATTGTGACCTTAATTATTTAGTCAACCCTTATTAACCTGGTTCTTGATAGGATATTGTTATAGCTTCACAGTACTAATCAGGATTCATCTACTATTATATGGTTGTAGATCTTTGCATTCAAAATTTCCATCACAAAATCGCTGGTATTACTTTGTGTTCTTTAATATGATATTACATTTTTCCACAAAGCAGCA
Organism: Cosmopolites sordidus; assembly: GCA_031761425.1. NCBI lineage: Eukaryota > Metazoa > Arthropoda > Insecta > Coleoptera > Curculionidae > Cosmopolites > Cosmopolites sordidus. The sequence goes on from JARFXV010000968.1 coordinate 730,075, forward strand.
TATGAATTGGTGATATAGCGTTCGATGTGGCAACACAATTGACTTCCCCTTTGGACGGGAGACAGCCCATCATCTGATGTGTCTTTAGTACGAGTTTGAACTCTATAGACTCACTACTACTACTGCGTTCAACAAGCAATAACTGAACTTCAACATGTCTAAGCAAACAGTATTTTGTCAATTGTCCAGGTTTTCAGGTGGTTTAAAGCACTTTCAGAAGGCCGAGACTCGATTAAAGATGAACCTCGCAACAGAAGATCTTCAACTGCAAGAAGGAATGAAAATCTTCACAGAATCCGGGACCTTGTGTCTTCTGATCATCGGTTGACGGTCAAAATGATCGAGGAAGTGTTGAATTTGATTCACTCAACCCTTCTTCATATTTTGACCAATAAATTGGGAATGAAGAAAATCTGCGCCAAAATGGTTCTGAAAAACCTTTCGCAAAGGGACAACAGCAGGAAAACAACGCTTGACTTTTTGGGTAACATTCAAAATGCCCATCATTTTCTGGAACTGGTGAACAACCGGGAAACGAAGCGCCAGAGCCAAGAGCCAAAAAAAGCCGGGATCAGTCAAAAAAAAGTTTTCGTCGCACAGTGCTTAAGTAAGAAACATAACGCTTGGTAGCGCATCGTTGTAATAGATATAACGGGTCTTTCAAACTGAGCGGATTTTTAAATTCTTGAATAAAACACAGATGGCGTTGTGAATTTATCTAGGTCAAGTCTCGTTTCAGAAGTATAATGTATGACATTTATAAAAATGGAGTCATGCACAATACAACATCGCGTTAACATTGTTGAATTATTTTATGAAAATAAGCGTTAAAAAGGTTTTAGAAAATTAGGTGATATTTGCTGTTTGCACAATAGTCCATCTGAAAGCACTAGCAATAGAATTAATCAAAAATTTCAAGAAACTGATTCGGTGGAAGATAAAAGAACATCAATATATATTCTTAGTGGTCGTTCACAATAGCATATTGATTTGGTACGCGAAAGTGTTGATGAAGATCGAAAAATTTCCATTAGTAGACGTTCACAACAATTTGGACTCTTGGACGATTTGGACTTGCATCTTCTCCAAAGGGGAAGTCTGTAGGGGATCTGCGTTGCCAGATAGAACGCTACGCCACCAGTGCCATTAATTTATTTACATACTTTACAAATCTAAGCATAGTTAAGATATAGGGATTATTGATTAGTTCATATATAACAGGTCTTTCAAATTGAGAGGGTTTTTTAATTTTTGAATAAAACAAATGGTAACAGACTTGTAATGTCGACATTAGTCGACGTTCACAACAATTTCGACTCAGTGAATCCACCACATGGCATATTTTACGACAGGATTTAGCTCTGAAGGGTATATAAGGTTCAAATAACACAGGAACTAAAGCAACCGGATCATTCAATAGACCATGTATTTGTCAATTGGATCAAAGAACAAACAGGTGATATTTACACAAAAAAACATCTTTTCAGATAAAGTTAATTTTGAAATTGGTAGAAATGGTTGAATGAGATTAACAAATAAAACTGCCGCATTTGGAAAAAGAATATACGATTGATTCAAGAGAAACGTTTACATCCTAAAGAGTAACTGTTCTGTGGAATGTATTATGGCCAGGAGGTGTAATTGGCCAGTATTTCTTTCAGAATGTTGCTGGTGAAGCTGTAACTGTAAATGGTGTTCAATTTCGTCAGATAACTGAATTTTTGTGGGCTGAATTGAACAATATTGACCTGGACGATATGTGATTCCAACAGGATGGCGTTACACCTCACTCTGCCAATAAAACAATTGATTTATTGAGAGAAAAATTTCCTGAACGAGTCATTGTAAGAAACGGTGATGTTAATTAATCTCCAAGATCATGTGATTTGACACCGTTGGACTATTTCCTTTGGGGCTGACGTGAAAAGCCAAGATCAATTTATTATCAATTCCTGAACTAAAGGATGAAATTATTCCAGTTGTGCCAAAATATCACCCAAAATGTTGACAAATTTGACATTTTAACGTTTGTGTGTGAGCTACAAGAACTGATCATTTGGCAGATATTGTCTCTCGTGTTTAAATGTCTTACACTATGCTTCAATAATCAATAAAAAGTTTCTTGAAATCAACGCAAATTATTTGTTTTATTCAAGAATTTAAAAAACCGCTCAATTTGAAACAAGAAAATAGTTGATAATTCTTGACAAAAACCATTTTAGTTGTGCAAATTATTTTCCCTCACCAGAAATATTATTTGCATGTTTAAAAATGCACAAACGGCCATTTTACGTCGCTGGTTTACTACGAGATTTACAAACTACTGTGAATTAAATGCGTTAGATTAAATGAAGCTTGTACTGATTATTAAGGAAGGTTAACACTTCATACGCAATCTTTCACCAACAGATGACTGCACAATTTGGTATGATGAAGTGAAGTGCCATTTAGGTATGATGAAAGTTATGATAAGTGAAAATTATGAATGTATATGATATAAATGTGTATCAATGCTTCTATTGGAACCTTCGGTGTGAAACACTAAATTCGAAGAAATGTACCACTAAACACCAAATCACTTTTTTAAAAAACTTTGCGACGCACATTTCGCTAACCATGTTAGCATCATCCAGAGAGGATTTAATCTCTAGATTAAATTAATTTATTAAATTAAATTAATTAATCTCTAGATTAAATCATTTCCTGATAATGGTAACATGGTTAGCGAAGCGTGAGTCGATAAGTTTTTTAGAAAAGTGATTTGAGTGAGTGAGTGAGTGCGTTTTTTAGAAAAGTGTAAAAAAAGTGAATACACCACAAAAAAAACTTAAAAAGTAAAACAAATCCATAGATATCACTCCATATGATTAGACCTTCAACTTATTTCTTAATCCCTACTTTTTCTCGATTACAGAACCGATTCAAATCAGAAGCTTTTCCCGTCGTATAGTTATTTTAAAGTGCAAGCAAAATAAATACTGCGAAAGCTTAAGGCATGATTTGTGTGGATGATGTTTCGTACAGTACTTGTAAAAAGTGATTCTAATAATTTCAAACTTAAAATGTTAAAAAGTGTAAAAAAAGTGTAGGATGAAGAACTGGAAGCACTGCTAGAAAATATTCCTTATTGTACACAGCTAAAGCTCGTCAGGAACTCTGAGTAACCCCGCAAGCCATTTTTAAATCTTTACACAATATTTCTACCCTGACGCCTCGATAGCGCTATTAATCTGGGGGCGACACATTTTTTGATCAACCCACGTTTTCCTTTAGACCACTTGTGTAATTTTTCTAAAAGGCGTAAATATACAAGTCACTAGATCGTTATCTAACCGGAACATATGAAATATATTCATAAATATTACATTATTAGTTGATTACTGGCCACTTTCCGTTCAATATTACAATAACCATTAATAAATTAATAAACATATTGAATTGAATTCTATAAGTTCCCACCGTTTGTTTATTAAAAACTGTTAAAGAGAAAAGTATAAAAACAAATTAATTAAGCATTCAAATTTGTAAGAATTAAGAACTGTCCAAGTACAAGATGTTAAATATATCGGCATTTAGACCGACGCCTGAAATATGTTAAGCCATATGTTATTGGCTCATTGGCCGTAACTCAAAATTGTCCTTAGACAATAAGGTATTGATATATCAGTCCATTATTAACCCCATTTGGACTTGAAATTCAACTGTGGGGTACTGTCTATGACTCCAACATTAACATCCCTCAAAGGTTCCAGAATAATGTATTGTAGGTATCGTACATGCACCTTATTACGTCCCCAACGAGGTCACTGAACATGATATATCTCTAGAATCCATCAAGGAAGCCATACATCGTTTCAGTGCAAATTATAGCAAGAGTGCTAGTGCATCCTAATGTGCTGGCAAATTTGAACGTGCGTGATAAGAGTGAAGAGTGTAGGCTAAAACGTCCGCTGCTGTCAGACCTGACTACAAGACTCAGATAAGTTAAACTTAAAACTGAATAGATAAATGTACTCTAGATTTAAGATTTAGATAATAACTTTTAAAGGATATCGCTCACAGGAGTGATACTCTACATGTCACTTTTCTCTACTCAAAACAAATGCTTATTGCCATCTGGACCGATTGCAGATCTCTCTAGAAGTAAAAAAAAAGTATTTTCCCTCATAGTTCACTACCTGCACTCACTTCTCGATTAATTTATCGATGCCGTTTTGCCAGAAATCGCCGAGTCTGGACTCGAAAAAGTTGTTAAGCCAATTTGTGAGGTCCTCAGCGTTGGCGAAGGTTACGCCCTTCATTTGGTTGAAACAACAGGCGGAAGAGGTGATAAACAGTTGACGCAAACTCTAGAGAGTACGGCGGATGAAGAAAAATCTCCTATTCGAAATCATTCTGGGCCTCCTTAGTGCCAGGGCCAGTGTGATGTTGGGCACTGCCGCGGAGCAAGATGATTTGGCCTTGTCGATCGGGTCGTTTCAGTTGAATAACCTTATTTACACGATGAAGCTGGACGAGATAGCGTTCAGTATTTCCAAGTAAACGAAGTCCACCCATTCTTCAACTTCCACCAAACGGATATCATTGGGATGGAGTTAGATAAAATTAAGTTTTTCATAAAAATGATGCCAATAGTTTTGTGGAGTAAGAAAAGGGTTTTCAAATGCATATATACACTTGCCAAACAAAATAATAATGGAGGAAAAACAAACGAATGATAAAAACGGTGGGAACTTATGGAACAACCCAATATACAAGGGGTCCCATAAGAAAGTTTCTATTTAATTGGCTCACTGCGCAAACACAATACCTGTGAGGGGCGAGGGGCGCATGCTCATCGATGGCCCCGCATTTAAGGAATTTTCTAGGTATGGAGCGTTTCTCGGGAGCAAACCGCGCGTTCTGTGTGCGATAATTTTACAAAAACAATGATTTGTTGGTTCATTTTCATCTCAACGGTCATATAAATAAGCAAAACTGTCGTTACTGGAGTGCAACAAACCCGAAACACAAGCATCAAAAAGCCCTACATTCGTTTAATGTCACAGTATGAGCTGCAATGTCAGCGCGAGAAATAATTGATCCGTACTTATTTGAAGAAGGCAGCGGATCACTTTTGGAACCCGAACTGCAAAATTTTGCTGGTTATAATCAAAGAACATTATTTCAGAAGGAGGGCAACACGTCTCTGCCACAAGTTCGTGAAATTTTCCCAAACAAATTGATCTCCAGGCGAGGTGATATAAATTGGCCTCTACCTAGTCCTGATTTGAACTCTATGGACCTTTTCTTGTGGAGCTATCTAAAATCGAAAGTTTACGTCAATAAACCGAATTCTTTGGTTCAGTTAAACACGAAATTGCAGCCATTCCAGAAATTATGTGCTGAACCGTCTTAAGGAATTTTGCTGTTCGTTTAGATGAATGCCGTTTTTTATTGATTTTATTGACGGACTCTTTTATTTATATCACTATATCGCTATATCAAAAATAAACTTTCTTATGGGACACCCGTTATATACCAACATGTTTCAAAAATAGTTCGTTTACCTTCTAAAAGTACGTTTACAGTCACCTGTCTAAAAAATAAAAATATTATTATCTGAAACTCTCCTAATTTTTTTTAATATATTTTACGACGCCAATGGTGATAAAAAAACAGGATTTTTTCTCAGTGTCTGCCACTTATGATTAGAGCATTTCTCATACATTGACCGTATCAACCCTCGAACCTGATGGGGTGCATTACCATATTCTTTGGGTCGGTATCCAAATCGTAGCCAATTTAAATGCAATATTTTTATCGCTATAATATTCTGTTGTGGCGTACGAATGAGGATAATCGCCTTACACAAAAATCTATTCTCCAATTTAACCAGAGGGAGTGACGCTCAAGGATTAGTTGCGATTTTTTTAGTTAGATCAAACGATGGAAACAGGAAAAGTGTAAATATGATAACAAGGCATTTGATGTGTGCATTGCATTTTACGTGTATAAAAACAGGTATAAAACAACATAAATGAATGGATTATGACATCTAAAAAAGTTTATTTTCTTTTTGTACAACATTAAAAATAGATAAAAGACCACTGTAGACTTTGCAAGCATTAGAATTATTATGCAATAAAAAAGAACTTCAAAGAGAAAGGAAAGTTTTCTAAATAGAAATTTTATAGAGTAGAATTATTATATATAGGTATAACAATTAATACAAAAATGATATGTATTATGGTTCGGAGAGTTCAAAATAAACAGATTGAATTAATATGAAAAAAAACTTGATATTTTCTTTTTCTTCTTCATCTTCCCTTCCTTTAATTTTCACAGGATCTTTGGTTTTAAACTTTCTCTACAATTATTACACTTCTTTTCTCCATTAATGATAGCATACGTCAATTTATGATATATATATATATATATATATATATATATATATATATATATATATATATATATATATATATATACATACATATTCATATACATATATCATCATCACATAATCATCATCATCATCATCACATAATCATCATCATCATCATCGGCCTGTGTCAATCCACTGCAGAATGAAGGCCTCTTCAGCATGCTTCCAACTCTCGCGGTCCTGAGCTTTCCTCTGCCATTCGGGTTACTTATACTTGATGACATCATTAAGTATAATAATGTCATCAATCCATCATGTTCTCGATCTTCTCCGTGGACGTTTGCAATCAAACGGTATCCAGTCCAAAATCGCCTTGATCCATCTTTCGTCCCATCGTCTTCCTACATGGCCTGCCCCGCTCCATTTCAATTCCTATATTCTTCCAATGATGTTACTCACATTCGTTTGTTGTCTGATTCATGTGCAGGGCTTTCTATCCCGTCTAGTACTGCCAAGCATACATCTTTCCATTCCCGTCTCCCCGAAGTTCTTGAAGTTACTGCGATGTGTGTCCAGGTTTCACTTCCGTATGTCATAACGGGCAGGACACACTGATCAAAGTCTTTTCTTATCAGGCAAAGTGGCAGTTTGTTCTTAAACACTATGTTGAATCTTCCAAATGCCTGCCAGCCATAGTTAACGCGTCGTTCCATCTCACTGACGGTATCCCTTTCCATACTCTGCCCAAGATATAATAATCCACAACTTCCAAATCCGTTCCTAAAATAGATTTTTTTTTGTCCTGAGCAAATTTATTGAACATAACAAATGATTCTCCAGCCCTCTGTTGCTATAATACGTGTCTTTGCAGCTCCTCTTGGTCTTGCGAAAGAAGAACGATATCATCTGCGAATCTAAGATGGTTTAAGTATGCACCATTGATCCTTATTCCATCCAGCTTCCAATCTAGATTACCGAACACTTCTTCCAGGCAGGATGTGAAAAGAAGAGGCGTTAGTGCGTCTCCCTGCCATATGCCCCGCTCTACATTAGTTCAACCTCCAGATCATCAAGGTGGACTGTCGCTGTAGCTTAATCATATATCGATTCTAGTAGGCTTACATAGGCTTTCTCTACACATTGGTTAAGCAATGTATCCATTATGGCCTGTTTTGAGATTGAATCAAATGCCTTTTCATAATCGATAAAAGCCAAACACAGTGTCATAGTGTTTTCGTTGTGTCTTTCTATGACCCGCTGTAGAATCTAGACGTGATCCATTATACTTAATCCACTTCTGAATCCTGCTTGCTCTCTTGGTTGCGCGTCATAAAGTCTTCTTGGTCTTCTAAAGTCATATTGGGTGAAAACTTTGTACACCACTAATAGGATGCTATATATATATATATATATATATATATATATATATATATATATATATATATATATATATATATATATATATATATATATCGTGTATATCTCGAGAACGTTTTGACATATTTTAATGAAAAAACACACACATCAGGAAATGTTTGCCACTTCTTGAATATATTTTCTTTTTTTTGTTGTCGCATATTGGAAATCCAAGGCTAACTTTATTATTTTTTATTTAAATGAAAACAGTAGTTTTTTCTGAATTCAACAAGAATTTTCTGATTCAACGCAAATATTGTATTGTTTTTTTTTCAAAATACATTTAAAAAATGGCTAAAAGACGTTTCGGTCTGTTTTAGGATAAATATTTATGTTTTTCATTTAGTAACCTATGAAACAATGGATGACAGATGAAGTATTTAATTACACTTGGCAAGTGTTAATGTTAATTAGTAAATTTCATTCAAGTTTTATATGGAATTAATATGTATTTAACTGAAGAAAAAAGAATATTTATGTATTTAACTAAGGAAGAAAATAATACTAATAATTGTTAGATTGTGATAATTGTCCAATTGTTTGTCCAGTATTTAGTGAAGTACATCCGAACATCACTAGGTCAACAGTTTCAAAAACGGTGAAAAGATTTAATGATACAGGCAGCATTAAAAGTTATCGAAAATTACGAAGACGAAAGGTAAGGTTTCCATGAATATTTTTCCATCAGAACTTCCAACAAAACAATCTTCACTTAAGTCTTAAGTAATTCTATTTTGTAAGGATATTATTTTTTAAGGATTTGTTTACAGCAAATTGTTGCACGGAAATCTTACCATTATCTACTACATACATCAACATTCAACAAATTTTCGTCATTAGTTTTTGTTTTTTGTCTTCCTAATTTAGGACGACTTTTAATGCTGCCTGAATCACTGATTCTTTTCACCGTTTTTTAAACTGTTGACTTATTGACAATATTTACCTCAGAAAAAAATTCTCTTTCCAACAATACCAAATTCAAGTACTGTTGTCATTTAAAAAAATAACAAGTTAGCCTGGGATTTCAAATATGCGACAAGAAAAAAAAACGAAAATACACCCAAAAAGTGGAAAAGTTTCCTGATGTTTGTGTATAAAAGTTCATATTCCCGTATATATAATTCCTCATATGATTTGAAAGAAAAGAGCTTCTTACAACAAGGGTTTCCGCGGAAAAAATTGCAAAGCTATGATAACAATTATCATTTAAAGTAAATATATGTGAAAACATATTCAGCAAATAATAATTGGTTATTGTTTAACAAATAAACTAATGAACATTGTTAAAATATAATTTTTTTAACTATGTGAAAAAAAGCACTTAATAAAGTGATCTAAAACCAAGTTGAAGTGCTTTCTTTTACATAGTTAAAATATACGGTCAAAAAGTTATGGACGAATCAATCAATTATTATCTTTTTAATTAAGAAACAAAGATGAAAGTGGCAACGTCGCATTGACTAATTGAGATCATCCCCACGACAAAGGGTGTTGGTCACAAAAATTAGTTCAGGGTATGTCAGTGTGTGTATTTAAATTTTATTTAAAACCAAAATTGTATTCTGTACGTGAATATCAGGATATGTTTCTTATTTACGGAGAAGCTGCTACCAACCAGATTAGAAATATATCAGGTCAAATGGTGGACATTTTGAACATTTAATTTAATAAAACAATTAATCATATATTTCTTAATGTGATGTGAATCGTTTAAGCGTATTATGGTGCAAAAAATTACTGCTAGTAATTTCAGCTTTGACATTAAACGATATTAATATGTAAGTTTCCTTTGTTTTCTGTAAAAAAAACAAACCAAATTTATGCAGAAACATATGAAATAAATAGCTATAAAAATATTACATTTTATGTTCATATAATACTTTAAGAGGACAATGAAATGAATTTCGGACATCGATGGGGATCTAAATAATAAAAGACAGAAACCGGTCTCGAGAAATAATGTTGGCGATCTGATAATGTAGTGCAAGGAACCAAACCGATGTCCACCAAAAACTGTTCGATCTGTAGAAAAAGCTGAAAATTCTTAGAACTAATAAATGAATATTTGCCAGGTTTAATCGAAGAACTCACAGGCATTCCTCCATTTTACCGAAGAATCTGCGCAAAAATTCACTTACGTCGCTGAGCACAAAAACAGCAACTGATATGATAACACATGGATGGTGCTCGACCACCCTCCATATTCACCTGATATGACTCTGTGTGACTGCGGACTATTTCCAGAACTGAAACCGGCTGTGAAAGAAACTGATGTGAAAAGACGCTTCAAGCGTTGAAGTAACACATAAGTAGTTTTTGATAAATAACTTCAATTTCTGTATTTCAATATCCATCAATTAGCTTTTCCTTTTCAGTATAAACAGGGGCATACTATTTATAATGGGTGTTCCGTAAAAAACTCATAAGTGGCAAGTTGATTTTCCAAATAATAAAAATAAACTAATATCGTTTTATCCATAACATCAGGATAACCTCAAGAATCGTTTTAATTCTCTGGTATAAAGCCATATTATGCTGATAAATCCTTATATCAAATTTAATGGTGATGAATACTCTTTTATGATCACATCATCCAAAAAATTGATTGAAGAAGTTTCAAACCGTATAAAATTCAATATATATAATTAATGAATTTCCGACAGTTTTACATGCATATAAGAATAATGATCCGCCAAGGGACCTACTGAAGATACTTTATAGGTTCTCGTCTCACTCTATTTGCGGTCGCACCGCTTCAAACTAATCAAATGATGCTTAATTCTCGGCACTTCCCACTTAATCCCGACCTGATGGGTTGTTTTCGAACTACCTGAAGACGTTGTCGAAGTCGGGTATCCTAGAAGTGACGGACTACCTTTCGGCAGAGGCCCTTTTTGATTGACACGTCTGTGGGGTGGGACCGTGCGAACTCCCGCTGACTTTTACAGGAAGGAAAACTGTTATTTCGTTATTTGATATAGGTATTTTCCTTTTAATTTTTTTAGGGGAACTTTGAACTAACAATTTATAATCAATAAGCTTTTGATCACTGATTATTAGGATATATATATATATATATATATATATATATATATATATATATATATATATATATATATATATATTAAAGCCTGACATAGGGTAACTTTTTTATTTGAAGTGATAAGACTAGTACTTCCAAATGCAAAGTTGTAGGAAATAACTTGATTAAGAAAAATTTACAAACAATGCTTTCTAGTGTAGCTGGATATCTTCAGTAGCTACTAAAACAATAGTTTAAATGCGGTAAATCGTATATTTTAATTCAATTATTTGAATATTAACTTTATTGGAGTAGGCGTTTTAGAACAATTAACAAAAACAACTAAAGTAATCTGCAGTCGGCAGGTACTAAAAGAAGCTAACATAGCAATAGGCCTTGGAAATGAAACATAAAATATTGTGTTGTTTGAAAAGAGCCATCATTATTGTGCTGTCGTTGTGTTATTTGAAAGCTGTTGTATTTGAATGTATATAAAAGTAACGTTTTAATTCAGTAGCCAAAATGAATTAGTTATTTAATCAAAAAGAGAAAGTTGGCTTAATTTTTCTTCATGGTCTACGCGATGCGTACGTGTACGCAGAAAATCGTAGGTTGACCCAGAACAACCATGGACATCGACCGCAAGACCGAATGGCTTTAGAAAGAACACTATTTCGTGGGATTAAAAGGGTGTCGTGTACTATGAACTTCTGAAACCAGGTGACACAGTTAATACCGTTCGCTACCGTCAACAAATAATCAATTTGAACCATGCATTGATCGAAAAGCGACCAGAGTGCGCTACAAGACACGGAAAAGTGATTTTGCAGAACGACAACGCCCCATCACAAACAGCGAAAGAAGTCAGAGACAACATTTCTGCACTTGGCTGGGAGCTCTTGCCCCACCCGCCGTACTCACAGGACCTTGCCTCTTTCGACTACCACTTCTTTTCAGCGATGTCTCACGCACTTTTCATGAAACACTTCAATAATTACGGAGATGTCAAAAAATGGCTTCATGAGTGGACCACCTAAACATGTACGGTTTTTCTGAGAGGGCATCAACAAATTGCCAGAGACATGGGAAAAATGTGCAGGTAGCGATGATGCATACTTTGATAAACCATTTCTTACTTTGCTCCCATATTAAACGTGCCTTGTTTAGAAAAATTAAGAATCATTAACCGACCTGGTAATTAGTATAAAAAATACACAATCCGCCTTTATCTTTTTGCCGGATATCTTTGTCAATTTGTTATTAGAAGTCTAAAGCTGGGTCCACATCAATGAAAATAGCAAGGTCTCAAGACATTCAAGGTCACATACAAATATTGTCACCGCACAGCAGGCACACGAACCAGCTGTTATCTACCAGATGATTTAAACAAATTGTTCCAGTAACTTCAACACGCGCGCAAAATTTTATTGGTGTGAACCCATCTTAAGATACCGTTCGTTACGACCTTAGATACTTCTAGGCGACGATAATTTCGTATTCGTGTATCACTCTGATCTTCAAACTATCTTCTACATTTTCTCAGAACGATAAATAATAGAACCAGAAAAATACTCTTTTTTAATACAAAATTACATTTAATACAAAAAAGACCCCAAAACATGATCATTTTGTTTTAATCGCTTATTTCGTTACCTTTTTTGCAATTGCAGACTGAAACATAAAGGTAAAAAAGAAAAAAATGTGTAGTTTTATATTAAATTTATACTATACAATAAGTATAACCTTTTAACTTGAACCTTTCAGTTCAGTTCACTATAAACCGAAAAAATCAATAAACCAAAAATGGTCGTGAAATAAAAAATTTATAATACCAAAACATCATTAAGAATAGCTTCAATAATGATGACCTTCCGCACTGCACCGAAACTAATTTTTGTACAACAAATTAAAAACGCAACTACAAAACAGACAGATGGAGAAGGCCGGTACACGCTTATATTTTTATTCAATTTTGAGATCGTATCGCATGAATTTTAAAATTCATATGGCACGTGGTACGTCATCGACGTTGAAATAGCCTAGACGAGAACTGATAACTTATTAAAAAATAAACCTTTTAACAACTGTTAATTGTTAAAAAAAGGTCAGAATGTAATTGCTTAAAAGTTATTTATTGTGACCGCAATTTAAGAAGAGAAAAAATTAACTGAGTACCATTTTTCTATGACAATCACCTCGTCCTGGCCTTGCTGCTCCAGCGACTTCAATAGTCTCCGTAAAAACGATCATCTGATAATATAGGGTATGGTAGATGGGACTCATAATTATTTATTAATTGTTCATGGTTATGTAACCATAGAGTGTATGTCATCAGTTATAAAACCATAATAAAAAGCCATCGACGGACAATTTATATTGAAACATTAGGGGACTAGGGAGCTAGTTATAAAACAGAACATTTAGTTAGCGAATTGGTAGGTGTATCCATAAATATTCATGTTTATTTTCAAATTTTAAAAACATTTTCATAAGAACAGTGATGTAAACTTTTCGACAGTATAAAATATGAAAGATCTATTGAGTTTGATTAGGATCTGTTACCTAAAATTGAAGCTGATTCCAAACAAACCATCCACGAATTAGCCACAAAGCTTAAAACTACATAGTCCACGATACAGCGGTCTTTAAAATAACTGAATAGGATGCAAAGAGAAGGAATATGGGTACCATATCAACTTCAAATTGAAAACAAAATTCAACGTGAAACCATCTGCAGTGTAGTTTTTTCCAAGTTAGACAGAGATTCTTTCTTCATCAAATTGTTACTGAAGGTGAAAATTTGGATTCCATACAGTTACCCACATAAGGAAAAAACATTACTTAACACCAAGATGACCAAAACCCCACCGCAAAACGAGATCTTCACCCTAAAAAAGAAACTGGAAGCTAAATGTGCATTTCGTGAAATTGCACATTGTTGAAATTTCAGTCATAATAATGGAATGTTTTCTCTAGCTGTGTTACCATAGCGCCATCTTTTTGGTAACATATATCAGACACATCAATAGTATTAATTTCCAGCCATAAAAAATCACTCAATGTTCACAGTAACTGCATTTCCAAGATCATATTCAAAGAAAAGTAATTCAATGATTCTATTTAATCAAAATGCACACCAAGTAGCAGTACTTTCATCACCTCGGATACGATAATTTGGCTTAAAAAAGGATCCATCCATTGAGAAATGAGCTTCATTACTAACAAAATATTGCTTGGAGATAATGGATCTTTTGTTCGATGTTCAATAATCCAATTACAGGAATTACGACGTTGCACATGGCCTTTTTATTTTTATTCATGTAAGGAAAATCCTCAATGAAGATCATAACTTATGCCAATATAAGTATAACACACGGCCAATTCTTGCCAAGGACTTGCAACTGATATTGTCACTTAATTTTTACTTACAGCAACAATATTTTTATTTGTACATATAGTTATGGGTCTTCCATTTTTTAGTTTATTAATATTTTTTCAAATTTCTGCAATAACCTTTCAATCGAAGACTGATTCAACCGATAAATTTCATCAAAAAACAATCCCTGTTTTGGTATTTTGTTACAATGTTGGTAATAGAGAGACAAATGTTACCAACAGAATTTATATATATATATATATATATATATATATATATATATATATATATATATATATATATATATATATAGCATATGGGTGATATTCTAAAAAAAAAACGTCAAGAAATTTTATAAATAAAAATGTCAAAATTGAAAAAAGTAAGATACTACTAAAGATAAGAAAGATTATTACAGAATATACACACGTTCTGATATTTCCAGAACAGGATTTATTTATAAATATTTCCATCGGAATCTTCGGTGTAAAACACCTAACTCGATGGAATTTACCATTAAACACCAAATATTTTTTTTAATTTATCGACGCACAGATGCGGAGATGATTGAATCATCTCCTGATGGTGCTAACATAATTAACGAAACGTGCATCAAGAAATTATAAAAAAACTGTTTAGTGGTAAATCTCATCGGGTTTACAGTTAGTAAACCGTGCCCTGGAGCAGAAAGATTTCCTTATTCTTACCTGAGTTCCTTACTTTTCGTCAACTGGAAGATTTTCATTTCATTTCACTTACCTGAGTTCGTTATTCTTTCTCAACTTGAAGAGTTCGTTATTCTTACCTGAAAGTTACAAATAACATAATGTAGTCACAGCATAAAAATATTGAAATATTCTTATTTGTTTTTTTGCAAATATACTCCAAGGTGGGTTACTGAAAACATAGTACTAATTCCACAAAGCATTCCATTTCAGTTGCCATCGGGCCTTTAAACGGATTATATCCATAGAATGATGCTATGGTAGAATGTGATAATATGAACTCAATGTAGCAATAAATTCGGCGAAGTGTCGTCGAGATATACATACAATATTTTGTGAGTGCAATGATGTGTGGGAACGAGAGATGTCGAGATATCGAACGAGAAATATCAAAATCTTCCGTTTTCCGAAACCTACCCTGTATATGCTCCAACCTAAAGTCATATTGAGCCAGAATTTTTGATATAAATTAATTTTAACATACTGCAATACTTCAAGAAAATTTTTTTTGAGGTTATCACAGAATTATAAGTATTTAATTCAAAATTAAGTGTTAATCACCTTAAATCAGCTAAACGTAATTAAAAGATAACGTGAACAGTCTGTCGAATAACACTAGTTTACAAATTTGACCATTTTTTATATGTCCCGGAAGAAATGTATCTAAATATGTTAACCTATACACTAGATCTGATTTTTCCAGAACAGGGTTTGTTTATAAATACTTCTACTGGAATCTATAATGTGAAACACCAAACTCGATGAGATTTGCCATTAAACACCAAATCACTCTTTTCAATGTTTACCTTCTCTACCTTCCTTAAACTACCTTTCTTACCTAAAACCTACCTTCCTTAAACCCAAAAGCAGAAATATTCTCGCAGAAATATTCTCTATCACGTCACATTTTCTTTCTACAGTCAAATCATTTTTTTTCAATTACGTGGTGACTTCGTGGTGGACCTACGTGGTGACTTCGGTTTAATATTTATTACTGTTATTAAGCCAATTTTACATTCGAAGGATCTTCCATATCCATTTTGTCGCGGTAATTCGAGTCAAAATATACTAGAAGATGACAATGAAAGTGATATTGAAGTTAAATTGATTTCTAGTAATTCTGACGATATCTCTCTTTCAGGAAATACATCACATTTAATTAACCAAATCGAATTAAATTATCTTATACGAGATTTACAACTATCAAGATTCAAAGCAGAGCTTCTTGGTTCTCGCCTACAACAACGAAATTTATTAACACCAGACAGGAAAGTAACGTCCAAAAACAGGAAATTTACTCAGAATTTTTTAAAAGAGAAGGGGAATATTGTTAATGTACTGATATACCGGGACATTTTAAAGCAATTAATCAAAACTATAATAAAACGGAGTGGCGGTTATTCGTGGACTCTTCAAAATATAGTCTGAAAGCTGTTTTATTACACAACGGGAATAGACATGCCAATAGGACACGCAGTGAATTGTAAAGAGGGCCATGAAATTATATATACTTTAATGAATTTATTAAAGTATGAAGAACACTAATGGAAAGTGTGCAGCGATCTCAAAGTCATCGATTTGCTAGGGGGATTGCAAGGTAGTTACACAAAATACTCTTGTTTTCTTTGTCTGTGGCACAGCAGAAAGAATGGCCTATTCGAAACGAGTATATTCCGGTCAAAATAAACATTAAACATAAATGGTAGTATAGATCCAAAAGCCATCATTCTACCCCCTTTACAAATTAAATTGAGACTTATGAAAAACTTTGTGAAGGCGCTAAACAAAAATAGTGATGCTTTCCGGTATTTACAAAAAAAATTTCTAAGTATCACAGAAGCAAAACTGGAAGAGGAGATATTTGTAAGCCCACAGATCCGTAAAGTTGAAAAAGATCCTCAGTTTGAAAGCATTTGATCTGTTAATAGAAAAGCTGCTTCGAAGTCATTCAAAATGGTTGTCGAAGAATGTTTGGGAAATAAAAAAAGTGAAAATTATAAAGTTATTGTTGCTGATTTATTGAAAAATTTTCAACAGATGGAAGTGAACTTGTCATTGAAGATTCATTTCCTGCACTCGCATTTGAGTTTTTCCCTGAAAACATAGGAAGTACGAGCGACGAACAGGGCGAACGTTTTCACCAAGATTCAAAGATTCTCGAACAACGACATCAAGGATTTTGGAATGAAAACATGTTAGGGGATTACTGTTGGTGGATTATAAGAGACACCGATCCAAAAACGATAAAAAGAAGGCGAACATTAACCATTTTTAATATTTTTTTATTATTCATACTAAGATTTTTTTCCATTTTTAAGTAAATAAATATTTATAAAATCAGACGTGACAGATTTTTTTAATAATTTTCTCTGGATAACTATTGCCTAAATAAACAATAATTGTTTATTTAGGTAAGGTTGAATTATTTAAGTATAATAAGAAATGATACAGAAATTCAGAATGTAATGAAGCTTTATTGTTCTGAATATAACGTCTAATAAATTATAATGAAGTTTCCATTTATAGAAATGCCTACGTGTTTTAGTTTAAATTGAAAGCAAAAATCGTCATAAAAATTATTTGTTTCATTAAGAACATAATAATTTTCCATTACAATATATTACTTTTTCTGAAAGTTTCGGCAAAAATTAAACATGCAATCAATTAATAATCCCCTCATTTTTGAACATCTTATTAATTAAAATAAAGTGTATTAATAAAAGTGTGCTGACTCGATCAAGAAAGATGATAATCAGATGGTATCAAGTCTGAAGAATACGCTGAGTAGTGAAAAACTTCCCATTCATGCTTCCTTTCCCCAACACTACCAACATATGGTTGCACCAACTCAACGTTGAGTTTAAAAATGTGTTGTTTGAAGCAGTTGGAAAAACTGTTTCATTCGTTAGTAATAACTCATCATAAAGTATGCCTAACAGATTCCACCAAATACAGAATAACACCTTATGAGTTTGGACATTTCTCTTCGTCATCGACATAAAGAGTTGTCCGTTACTAGTGTCAGAACTTTGAAATGAAGCACAATGGTAAGAACAAATGGTAATCCGGTAATCTTTACTTTATCTTGACGAACAAATAATGGAATTATGTTTTGAAAATAATGTCGTTCAACTTACCCCCTCGGCTTCGTCTGGCGGAATGCATTGGAGACCCGATTTTCGACTACACTTTCACACACATCGCATGGTATATATTCAATGGTGGCCGGAATGTTTCATTTAAAGTCAGTAATTGTTCGGACTTTATTTCTATAAGCCAGAGATTGAACATAAGCCCACCAAAAAATAATCCAATGGTGTGAGATTGCAAGAACTTCGTGGCCACATTACTATTTCGCGAAATAACACGTCCTGGACGCGTTTTCTTGCAATAAAGCGATTGTATGGCAAGATGTGTGACAAGTCGCACTTTCTTGTTGACAGAAACATTGTATATAATCCCATTTATCAGTTCAAATTAAATATATTCTGTTAGCAGACTGCTATAGCGAACATCATTAAGACTAAAACGATTTTCACTATCATCGTTAAAAAATAAGCCTAAAAGCAACATCAAACAGTGAGTTTCTGTGGATGAAGAGCTAATTCCTGAAGTAGAGAAAGATGAAACATGGTGCTGTATATGAATCACTTTTCTCCGACCCCCACCTTTCCCCAAACACAATGTACTGAACACAACAATCTATGAGTGAAATTTGCATTTCAAACAGTGTTGCCGCTATTATGTTTCAAAGTTCTGACACTCTTATTCGGAAACCTTTTAGATGGTTCGCCAATTTTTTTGAACAAAAAGGAAATCAAGAACTTCTGACGTAACCCTATCTGAATTAAAAATACAGAAATAAATTGACACAGAGGAAAAAACCGTTTTTTCCATTGCGCCCCTTCATCCTAACTGACCATAGCTGAGCTTAACCCGGTCAAATATCTTAGTGGCGCGTGGCGAATGGTCAGAATTGTCTACAACTCCTTTATTTTGTTCTAAATAGAGGCGTGATATGCTGAAAAGGGTGACGGATTTGCGAAAATCATTTTTAGCTGCGCTGTCCGCACGACACCCCGGTCATTTTGGGAGGTGTCTGGGGGTGATTAAATTAGCTGGCCACGTGCGACCTGCTTAATTCAGTTGCAAAAGGGGTAACGTTATATTTTTTTATCACTCTATGGTTAGTAGTATTGTTCATTGCGTTAGAAATAGTTTGAAGTCGGTATAACAAACCTAGCTCAAATACTAGACGATAATTGTATTCAACTAAGACTTCACTAAAGACTTAACAACTTATTATTATATATAAAAATTTCGTGCCACGTTGTTTGTCCGCGATGAACTCCTAAACTGCTGAACCGATTTTAATGAAATTTTAGACACTGTGTGCAGTTTGGTCCAACTTGAGAGATAGGACAGTTATTGTCTCAATTTATAGTCGTCATATTTTTTTACTGTAAATTCTTTATTTATATGACAAAAGGTTATAGTTATCTTTGAGTTCCATAAGTTTCTAACAGAGGGCGAAGCAAGTTAGTTTAACAACATAACGCTTTAACTCTTTAGTGTCCGAATTGGGTAAATATCTAATAGATGGTGCTGTGTTAAAGAGTCCAAACGTTTCATTTATGCTACAATTCATTTCACGTGCCACGTATGTTCAAAATTTACTTACGACCTAACCTTGATTTTTCAATTTTTGGTGCATTATTGTTTCATTTAATTTCAATTGTTCTGTGTTCTTATGGTGAAGTATCGAAACACTTCGATTGACCATAAACAGGCGTGTACGATTGCAAAATGATCATGTGATGAAAATGTTGATGATGACGAAATTAACTTCCAGATACAACAGTTGTTGCCAGGTAATCTGATGTCTTTTAAAGCAATCGACACTGTTGTTGAAGAAAACGAAAGTGTAAATTTTCCAATTGAATTTTTAAATCCTCTGGATATGCCCGGAATGCCACCACATAATATTCGGTTGAAGATTGGTTCACCTATTATTCTTCTGTGTAATTTGAATCCACCTCGATTATGCAACTGTACACGTTTGGTCATCAAATAGATCCCAGGAAATATTCTTGAAGCAACCATTTTGACTGGAAAGATTAGAGAAGTGGTCCTGTTGTCACGTATTCCAATGTTACAGAATTCTGAATGGTCAGAATCTGCGATACTATTCAAAAGGCTTCAGTTTCCAATTCGTTTAGCTTTCGCCATGACCATAAATAAGGCTCAAGGCCAAACAATGTCCATTTGCGCCATAGACTTGCAAAATCCATGTTTTCCCATGGAAAACTATATGTTGCATGCTCACGTATGGGAAAACCATCGAATCTATTTGTGTTAGCAAGAGACAGGTTAACCAAGAATATCGTGCACCGATTAGCGCTGAATTAAATTAAAGCTGAAAATTTGTATAATTCAAAATGATAAATATAATTATTAAAAATAATAAATAATCTATGCTACCTACCTCATTTATAAAATTAATTGTTATATGTTATCAATTATTAGTTATATGTTACAAAGAACTTTGTAAATTACTCATTTATTATAAAATATACTTAAATATATGAGATGAATAAAATAAAAATTTTTATGTTGATTTGTGCTTAATATCAACTCTACAGAAATTCAACGAATAACTTAGCCAAGCAACGCGTGGACGGGTCTGCTAGTATATATATATATATATATATATATATATATATATATATATATATATATATATATATATATATATATATATATATATATATATATATATATATA
The DNA here is from genome assembly GCA_031761425.1 of Cosmopolites sordidus. Classification (NCBI taxonomy): domain Eukaryota; kingdom Metazoa; phylum Arthropoda; class Insecta; order Coleoptera; family Curculionidae; genus Cosmopolites; species Cosmopolites sordidus. Next base: position 750,762 of record JARFXV010000968.1, read on the forward strand.
TATATATATATATATATATATATATATATATATATATATATATATATATATATATATATATATATATATATATATATATATACGACTATATAATAATAAAGAAATATGTTGTAGCAGCATTTTATATGTGTATATATATATATATAGTAGATAATGTTTCTAAATCATTCCGGGTATCGATCCGTTGATTCTGTGAAGAGTCACGACGTTTCGTCAAAATCTCATTTGGCATTTTCAAGTGTTGTCCGTTTCGACTGAACAGTCCAACTGACATACTGAAACACTGACAACCCTTGAAAATGTCAAATAAGATTTTGGCGAAACGTCGTGACTCTCCACAGAATCAACTGATCGACATCCGGAATGATTTAGAAACATATATATATATATATATATATATATATATATATATATATATATATATATATATATATATATATATATATATATATATATATATATATATAAGGCATAATGAAATTGTCCTTCATGGAATCTCTTTCATCTCTATTTTGTACTAATTTACAAATATATATTTGTTTTTGTCGTATCTGTTTGTCACCATATTTGCAGTTTCCTGTCATGTCTTTCCTTTTCTTTGAAGGTTTTTTCTCCCACAGTGTTGTTTCATGTTTCTTTTGTGTTCCATGTTTCTTATTATGTACTAAATAATAAATTTCAGTAATGTAATATCAGGAAAAACAAAAAGTTAAAAAAAAAAGCGTTATACGAAACAATCTGTACATTAATACTCACATACGGTAGTAAAAATTGGATACAAACAGCACAATAAAAAATTACATTACAAACTACAGAAATGAAAAGTGTGAAGAAAGGCATCACAAAAAAAGACAGAACTAAAAATCCAACGATGTGGGAAGAATTAATGGGGGAATTAAGCGATGCGATTATAGAAAAACAACATCTAAAATGGTTTTCAGAATAATCTACCAATAGCATCTGGCAAAAACTTTGGCTGTCACAATATCACTGAAATTTGATTGAAGTCCGTAGGTATTTGAAATTATCAGGTTATTCTATTCATGTAACATGAAAACTACTCAGACCTAACTAATGAAACTAAAAAAATATTTTTAACCGTGTCGAGAAGAGCAACATTTTATCAGGTCAGTTTAACTCGCCCGAGTATTTTAAACAGTGCGTGTTCAATGGTCAGTTTTTTTTTAATACAGGCGTGATGATATAGTGAAATGGGTGATGGATTTGCAAAATTATTTTACCCTGCACTGTCCAAAAAACAACCCGATCGTTTTGAAGGGTGTTGAAGAGGTAATTAAACTGATCATCTATGAACTGTAATAGAGAATAATTTTGAAGAGCAACACAGCCATTTCAACGCTTTTCTAATATTTCTACACCTTTTTGAGGGAACGATTTCTCTTTGCCTTCTAAATATCCTTCAGTTTCGGCCATTACCTCTTCTTTGGAGCGAATTTTTTCCCAGCGACTATTTTTTGGAAGTCTCAGAACAGAAAATAGTCGCTGGGGGTCAGATCTGGATAATTTTGTAGATGAGGAAGCAATTCGAATTGCAATTCATACAATTTAACCATCGTTGCCAAGGTTGGCACAATCCATATTGGTTAGGATTCTTCGTAAGTGACGCCATCTCTATATTAGATCGGAGACTTATTGACCAATGTTTTAAACTTATTCTAACGCTAAACCATTGATATTTCTTTCAAAGCGGCCAGTAAAATCACTTGAATGGTTTTTGTTGGCATATTTGTTAAAAATGGAAATGAATGGTGTGGAACGAATTTTTTTTAATGTCTAGAGAAAAATTGATGATGATGGTGCGTTATAGTGAACTAAAGTGACACAAATAACATGAAAAAGAAATGGTGGCAAAAAATGGTAGCTTGCTATATATATATACTTATATATATAGCAAGTATAGATACTTGCCCACCCTATTATAAGCAAATTAATTGATTTAAAATATTGCTCTATCTAGAAATTGGCATCTGAAAAAGGCAAACAAAAAAAGCCCAATCTTATTCTAATATACCCAGATAAGCAAAGAATGTTCGTGTTCTAATATTACCTCACTTTTTAGTTGACATACTGTTAATTCATTGTTGATAAGATTACTTCAAGTAGTAAATAAAGTTGCGTGTCGTAACCAGTGACCTACAAAGCAGCAATTAAAATAATTTTCTTTGCCATATCAGTCATTACCTAAAAAATCAAGCTTCCACGACATGTCCAAACACTTCGCGTTCCTTACGAGCACGTGTTTCTGGTAAAATAAAATCTTATCACTAACAGCAAGTTGATAACATGAGCGCGAAAGTTTTTTCCACCAAACTTATATATGAAAAGTTTATCTTTGGTTGGGGGAAGGGTTCTATATCCCCTGTATAAAAAGTTCTACGCCCACTTTAACTTTGTAGTAGTGCAGGCTGTGCTGTCAGCTGTCCACTGGTCAGCGAGCTGACCTTTTTGGGTCAGTTACTTTAAAGATTTAATAACGAAAATTTACATCATTTATTCTCGAACTGACTGTTAACAGCTTTAGCAAGCTGTATGGGTTCCAAATGAAATCATTAATTTATATCAATATATTCCTTAAAAACTTACTTCAATTTCAAAGATAGTTTTCAAGTGAAAATTGAAATGTTTGAAAGGATCAAAGAATTGATAGGAAGAGACATCTGGATTAATGATGATTATACAAAAAAAGGGTCATGGGGAAAGGAAACTTTTGATACCCCACTTAAAACAGGAAAAAAATATATATAGAAAAGAAAAATAGTAAAAGTACAGCTAACGAAAAGTTACCGGAGAGTGAGACCCTCAATGAACAAATGAGAAAAATCACGAGAACCGAGTGAAGTGAAAAAACTGTTAAGGGAAGGTGGAGGGACGAACAAAGATGACGACCATGGGGCAAAGATAGGGAAAACGAATTGAATGGTAAATAGGAGGAGGAAGAAGAAACGTGCGGAAACGCGAATAGAGACCTGAAATGTAAAAACATTGTTAGCTGTAGGAAGGACGGAGGAGGTCGCCAGAAAAATGCTGGAATATAAAATAGAAGTGTTGCAGGAAGTGAGATGGAGAGGAGAAGCAAGAATTGATAGGGAAGAATATACAATGTTGTATGTAGGGAAAGATAAGCAGGGACAGAATGGAATGGGGTTTTTGATAAGCAGAAGCTCGAGGGGAATTAATGCAATTTAAGAGAATAAATGGGAGAATTTTATACATTAGATTAAATAATAAGATAGCCAACATTACAATCATAAACGCCTATGCACCAACAGAGATAGCAAATGAAGAAGAGAAGGTTGAGTTCTACGATAAAATAAGTAAGACTTGCGAAAAAACCCCAAAACATGACACAATCATCCTTATGGGAGACTTTAATGCAAGGATGGTAAAGGAAGAATACTGGAGAGGAGTGGCTGGAAGGAAAACTTTGCATAACGAAACAAACAATAATGGAACGATACTATGAAACTTAGCAACAGAAATGAAAATGTACATAGTTAGCACAAAATACCAACACAAAACGCAGCATAAAGTAACATGGCTAATCTCAGGCAGAACGACAGGAAACCAGATAGACCACATCCTCATAGACAAAAAATGATACAAGATGTAAGATCGTTCCGAGGGGTAGACATGAGTACAGACCACATTCTAGTTATTCGACTAAGTTAAAAATGGTAGGTGGAGTGAATTCACAAAGAAACAGAAGGGGATGGAACATTGAGATGATAACAGGTAAGGGGTCACTATACGAAGAAGAAGAAGCGATACGGAGTAGTAAGAAAACAACTAGCAGATAGTCCAGAAGACGAAAATATAGAAGTAGAATGTAGTAATATAAAAAGATGTATTGAGCACGCCGCAGATAAGATAATGGGAAAAATCCATAGAAGGAAGGAAAGAATGGTTTGACGAAGAATGCAGAGGAATAATGCAGAAGAAAGGGGATGCTAGATTGAAGTGATTAAAAACAGGGATTGACATAGACCACAGGGCATATCAGGGAATGAGAAAAAACAGCACTAAACTAGTAAAGACTAAGAAATCCAGATGGCTAGAGAAAATGATGGAGACGATAGAAAAGGATAATAAGAATAACAAAATTATACAGATATATCAAAAGACAAAATGCGAAAAGATATACAACAAACATAAGTAGCATCGAATGGGCGAATCATTTTAAGAAAATATTAACAGCCAACAGAACGGTGACAGAAAAGGCAAAGAATGGGAACCTGGAAGGCAATATGGAAGAAGAAAAACTGGATAAACCCACCACCCAAGAAGAATTTAATTATATAATAACTCAACTTAAATTAAATAGAGCAAATGGATTAGATAATTATTTAATGAGATGATAAGATACAGGGGAGAAGCCTTAGGAAAAATGATATTTAAGCTGATATAATTCATGCCTAATAAAGAAATGCCTAAGAGTGGAAAAAAGGATAATAATGCCTATTTATAAGCAGGGAGATCCAAAAGACCGTGCAAATTACAGGAGAATTACCCTATTTAGTGTTGTATATAAGATAGTGATAATAAATAGCAGATTAACGAGGTATACAGAAGCAAAAATTGGAAACTATCAATATGGCTTTAAGAGAAGAATATCTACCACAGACGCGGTATATATATAGTAAAACAAATAATCGAAAAATCTCAGGAATATGGAATGGAATTACAAATTGTGTCTATTGATTTCAAGCAAGCTTCGATAGTCTGAAACGGGGACAAGTAATAAAAGCTATGGCGGACATGAAAATATCGGACAAGCTAATAAGACTAACAGAAATGACAATGAAAAATTCACAAGCAGTAGTTAGAACAGCGGAAGGAGAAACAGAGTATTTTGAGATTAATTTGGGAGTGAGACAGGGAGATGATGTGTCTTTAGTACGAGGGCGTCCTCTCATGCACTGGACCGACGACATCAACAAAAAAGCTGGTTGAGTACAGTTCAGGCAAGCACAAAATATGGTTAAATGGAAGTTTATGATAAGGTCTATGTCCAGAAATAGACCAATGGTGGATAAAAAAAAGAAGACGAAGATCTTCACTATTGAATACCTCAAATGTCAAGAACACCTTGTTGAAAAGTGTGTTGGTTTTAAAATATATTTTTAATGTTTTAATTTTAAAATAGGGACTCGAATTAATTCGTAAATTTTCTTCTCAAAATTCCTTCAAAATAGCATAGTTTCTTTAAATACAGGAATATTAATGCGGATAATTTTATTTTAATCTTATTCTGATCGTTATTCTCTAGCATTTCCATATTTTATAATAAGGAAGTTGTTTTAACTTTATTCTCTAACATTTCTGTCTACTGGATCGTAAAATATAACGAATATTTAATGCAAATACTGATTCCACGATGTTTATTTTTTCCGTATTACTAGGACAATCTATCAAGACCAGCGAAGCGTAAAATAGTAAATTAGTTTTAAACGGTTTCGGTTCTATTGTTTTTTTATTTCGGGAACGTAAATTAAGTCCACCCTAAAAATCCGATACACCGGTCGTTTCTGCCGCTATTTACATACATTATAATATTTTTTAAGTTAAAAAAATCAAAGTTTACATGAGAAGGGGTATTGGTAAAGCGTTCAGTGGTCGAAAAAAAAAGCCCTGGAAAGGACCGTATTCAGATGTCCTGATTTGGTGCGAGTTTCTGATTTAAAAAAAATGTTAATAGTCAAGAGACATTAAATCTGTCGAATAAGAAGGAAGTATCAAGAAGTTATGCTTGATTTTTTTTATTTAGTTTTGTAAACAAAATTCTCGATGGCTTGACAGCCCATCTAGGGGTGTCTACGTTTTTTACATGACACGGTAACCACTCGTCATCTATAATCTAGTTATAGAGGGGTGCCGAAACATAGTAACAATGATAATAATTAAAACACTTGGTCTTTGTTTCACAATATATTCAAAATATTCTCCGACATGTTTCGGCCGCACGACCATTCTCATAGAGAGTGATATATAAAATAAACTAAAGTTTCAAAGTGTTGTTAATGAAGGTCGTTTTTTTTTGTCCCGTTGAATTCATGATTTTCAATAATTGGGCTATCTCCCAAGTCTAGCTGGCTGTTTGTTAGGTTTTTACCGTCGAATATGACTTTTTTAAGCCATTTAAAAATGTTAACTTTTCATAGCATGTCCCACAGACTTCTAAAATCCACTTGTTAATTAACTACTAATTAACAGACCACTAAAATCCATTTGTTAATTTCCGAAATTAAAAAAACCTAACAAACACCCAGTAGACTTCGGAGATGCCCCAATTATTCAGTGTTTTAATTATTATTATTTTTGTATTACTGTTTTCTTGCCTCTTCCGTTATTCTTGCCCACTTCTTTCTATATATCGCTCTTCGATTGCATTCCATCATTCCCATCTCTTTTGGTCCTTCTTCACTTCCAAACCCCTCCAAACCAAATCAAATAAAATTACTAGAGTAGTAATGAATATCTCAATGGCAGACAAAGTAAAATTTATATCTAAATTTTCATTTTAGTGGAATATCCAATTAATGGATTTCCTAATATAGTGGATTTATAGATACAAATATTAGTTTGATTATTTAAAATAAATTTCCATCAAGTATCGGCTACTGCAGTTAAAAATATCTCAATGGTTTAAAAAAAAAGCATCAAAGGTAAACTAAATTGTCAATTTGTAAATCAAGACAATTTTATTCTACCATTGTTGGAAAAGTCAGTATCCCAAATCCACCTCGTTTATATCACAGAAAAGAATCTTCACCAAGAAAAGTAGAATGATGCAAGATCTTCATTGCATGCTAGATTTGGTAATTGTCCAGGTCCTTTGTGTTCATAAAGCTTTTCCGTTATTAATCTTGTAATATACGGTTTGGTGATACACTGTTGCAGAAGACACCTCTTGCTGAACAAAAGCTGTGTGGTTTTAGCTGTTACTTCACATAAATCGGTTAAGCTACCTCGACGGCTTGGTTAAATACTCTAAATTTCACCAAATGCTCAGCAACACGACGAAGAATGGAAATAAAAAGAAAAAAAAATGTCAGAATATTTATATGAGAATTTGGAAGAGGAGGGCATGTAGAACTGTACGTATGTACTACTATGACCAAAAAGGAAGTTTACTTACTGATCAATTGTTCTTGTGAAATACTAAACTCAAAGAGATTTTCCACTAAACACCAGATTAATTCTTGACGCGCGTTTCATCAACCATGTTAGCACCACAGCAGATGATCTAATTTAGTAAATTTAATCAGATTAAATTATCGTCTGATGAGGCTAACGTGGTTAGCGAAACGTGCCTCGAAAAGTTTAACAAAGTAATTTGGTGTTTAGTGAAAAACTCTCTTGAAGTATTTATATGGTTTTCAAAATGATTTCTTCAATCGAGGGAATGGGAAAAAGTCACACGGTGCCATATATAGTACCAGATGGTGAATATGGTAATGCTGAATGGTATTTGTATAATTTTAGTGAGAATTAGCGAATAATTATTGCGATGTGTGGTGATACGTTATGGTTACGCAATAACCATGAACTGTTCTGCCACTAATATGAACGATTTTTTCTGATGAACTCACGCAAATCACGCATAACGTTTAAATAATATTCGTTATCAACTGCTTGACCAGTTGGAAGGAATTCCTTGTGGACAATACCACGATAATTGAATAAATTTTGTTAACATGACTGACTGTTTTTATCGTGTTGGAATTAAATTGGCGATATCTACGTCATTGAAATTTAAATCAGGGCTTTATGATAAAAAGTTGAAAATGTTACTAAAACTAAGATTTATAGAATATTACGTCAGTTCAAATCTAATATACGGTGTCAAAACTTGGTCCCTAAAGGGTCAAATATAAAAAAGAGATTTAACTAAGGTAGTCGAGACTTGATGCAAAATTCATTTTGAATAAATAAGCAAAGATTAATATCTAAATATGTTCCACTATATTTAAAATTGTATGTTTAGTATTGTAGAAAAGTATGTCACTTTTCCCACTGTTAATTTTAAATATAGTGGAAATTTTTAGATATTAATCTTGGCTTATTTATTTAAAAAGTTCTGATATTTTCCGACATACTCTGTATTTGTCAGTTTAATTACCATCAGTTATTTATAGCAATACATGTTTTTGTTGTATTCCAGCATGCCAAAAAATAGTTCAACAACGGCTTAGCCAATCAACCATCTGCCTCACGCCAACCAATTTTTGCCCATTTAAAATCAATTTGCATCAAGTATCAGCTACCTCAGTTAAATTAATTTTAAGGTTTTTGCTAAAAACAGTCGACTCAATATTTTGTAGTGGAATCACTTTAATACTGAAGATGGAATATTATGGATGAAAACTCTGAAGAGTGAAGTATAATTCTATATTTTTAAACAAAGAAAAAAACGTAAATACTTTTGCCACACCACAGTAATTATGTAAAATCAAACACAGAATGGAAAAAAATTGAAAATTGAAATACGTGTAATACGGATCTGAAGCAAAAACCAACTCACGCTATTTTCGCATACGTAATTCGGTAATAACCGCTGTCGCCGAAAAATCTGGCCCGACACGTGACTAATTGCTACCAATTAGGGTTGCGCGTGCACGCTATTTGACAGCTGTCAAGCCGGATCAAGCGTCAAAGTGGGAGGCGGACAGCAACAGCCACATTCGACCCATAACAAAAAAGACCCAAATTTTCCTTTTTTTATGGTGATTGTTTCAGACGTTCCCCTTTCACCTCCGATTCGCTCACTAAATAACTTAGCTCTTTTATTTAGAATTTTCTTTTATTAGTCACTTGATTCGTGAGTAGTACGAGGATGTTGTGAAGAATTCTAAGCCAGATCGTTCTATAAGACAATTTGTTTAAAGCTACCTAAAATAGATATATCTTGTTAAATATATATATATATATATATATATATATATATATATATATATATATATATATATATATATATATATATATTTATATATATTTATATATATTTATATAAAGCCTTCTCTTTCGAATATACCTCTCGCTGCTGTAAACAAATTCGTATAACCGCAGCTTTCGTTCGCACTAGAGTTGTTTTTTTGTTTCGCCGGAAAAATGTTAAGTTTAACAACGAAAGCAACGAATTGTTGCGTATTTTCACTTGAAACTTGTAAAAACCGCAACTGAAACTTATAATTTATTGAAAGAAGTGTATGAAGAAGAAGTTATTGAAAGAAGTGTATCTTGTTAAATATTGTGTTGTTAATGGGCCATAATGAAAACGGCAGTAAAGCTACCAAAGAACTAATAACAGTCTTGACAATGGCAACTCTGCCGACGGTGTCCTTTTACAAGATTTTAAAAAACCTCGTCAGCTGACAGCTGACCGACAGACCCCGTCATATCAGCTGAACGACAGACAGATGGAAAAGCGAAAATCGGTGTGCAAAGTTTTGCTTTTTCGGCATGAAAGCAATCCTTTTTTGCATCGGATGGTAACTGAAGATAAAAACATGGATATATTTCGAGAACCCAAAATGGTGAAAATCATGGGTTGATCTAGGAAGGGTGTCGAGTACTATGAGCTTCTGAAACCAGGTGAAACAATTAATATCGTTCGCTACCGTCAACAAATAATCAATTTGAACCATGTATTGGTCGAAAAGCGACCAGAATGGGCTTTAAGACATAAAAAAGTATTGCAGCACGACAACGCCCCATCACACACAGCGAAAGCGATCAGAGACGCCATTTCTGCACTTAGTTCAGAACTTTTGCTCCACCAGACTTGGCTCCTTTCGACTACCACTTGTTTTCATCGATATCACTTTCACTTACGTACTTTCCATGAAACATTTCAATAATTATGAAGATTTGAAGGTTATATTTGAACTTGAAGGTTGCAGTAGAAGAATTGATTGAAATACGGAGATGTCGAAAAATGGGTTGATGACTGGACCACCTCAAAAGATGTACGGTTTTTCTGGGAGGGCATACAAAAGTTCCGAGAGATTCGAAAAATATGCAGCTAGCATATTCTAAATTCCACTTCCTCCTGGACAAATATAGAAAACTGGTTATTTAGAATAAAGTCCATTTAAAAAAAATAATAGTCCTATTTATATTGACTTACGCTCACTAGTCTAAGATCATTCTCATAAAATGTTCATAAAACCATTTCAAACTTATCTTCACACGATATTCAAACATATATAAGAAAATAGTATGAAGAAAACAGCATTAATGATGATTGACTTAATGATACAACAGAAGATTATTTTGAATAATAAACTCAAAAATTTTCGTTTTGTCATTATATCAAAAATTATTAAACCACCCTGGTATATGTCATTGCATTAATGGATGACTTCTCGGGTGGTCCTTTTGGTGAATAGAGCGTGCGAAGTAGGTACAATTCAAATGTCGAAGAGGAAAAGGCAATGGGCGTACACTTTGTGCAAATTAATAGCTTTAGGGATCGTTAGGACTTAAAGGATTTAGCTCACTAATTAGGGTATATGCCTATTTGGGAATTTTATTGAAATCAATGTATTGTCTAATCAATAGCTTGATCGATCTAGTATAAAGGCCAAACTAACAACTTGCTTAAGTCTTACTTGTAAAGCAATAATTTCTTTATAAATGTGACATTAGAGTGGGTCAAAAAAAAAAAACGAATATGTATTGCTGAAATTTCCAAATTAATGGTTTAGGAATTTTGGACGAAAAGTTCCATTGCTATTAAAAAACCAAAAGTCCCTATGATACATTTCTTTATAAGTATTAAGGGTTCTGACTTTCACAATATTTTTTTGTCAAAACAAATATTTTCGGTATCCCTTTAAAAAAAAAATAGTCGATTTTTTTGGTCCAATCTAATGTGACAGACATTAGTACAAAACTGAGTACAAAATTTTTATGATAGCTGTGCAAAGTCGGCCAATAAAAATCAACAAACTGTACTGAAGTTACAACACTACTTTGGAAAAATGTAGAGAATTATGGAAAAGCCTAAAAGAGTACGACATAAAGAGTGATTTTTTAGTATGTCCAAATTCCCATTAGGGGTCACTGTCAAATCATCATTGCAAATGTCATCACAGCAATCATTATGACACATCAAATGTCGTGCAAATCATCATGGAACGTTTAACATTAAAGCAACGCTTGCAAATTGTCGAAATGTATTATCAAAATCAGTGTTCTGTGCGCCAAACTTATAGAGCAATCGTGCATTTTATGGTGCAGGACAGCCATCAACATCAACCACAACACCGAATGCCTTTGGAAAGAAGACAATTATGTGCATTTAGTGGGATCAGAAGGGTGTCGTGTACCATGAGCTTCTGAAAGAAGGCGAAACAGTTAATACCATTCACTACCGTCAACAAATAATCAACTTAAACGATGCATTGATCGAAAAGCGACCAGAATGGGCTATAAGACACGATTTACACACAAGATTTAGCAGCACAACAACGCCCCATCACACATAGCGAAAGTGATCAGATATACCATTTCTGCCCTTGGTTGGGAACTCTTGCTCCACCCACCCTACTCACCAGACTTGGTCCCTTTTGACTATCATTTGTTTTCACCGATATCTCCACGAAACACTTCAACAATTACGGAGATGCCGAGAAAAGACTTTATGACTGAACCACCACAAAATATGTACGGCATCCACAAATTGCCAGAGAGATGTGAAATAAGTGCAGATAGTGATGGCGCATACTTTGAATAAACCATTTTTTTATCTTTCTCTCAAATTAAAAGTGTTTTTGTTAAGGAAAAATTAAGAATTATTAACCTCCAAACCTGGTACATCGTTAAAATACTTAAAATGAACGAAAATGAAACGTAGACTATGAGATAAAAACTTCCAATTTAAATATTTTTGAAAGAAAAATATTAAGAAGCACTCTTAACCACTGAGTTTTCACACAAGCAAATATTGTGAATGATTTATTGTCCAAAAGCAAAGTATATTGTATCAACCGATGAAGCTTCTTTAATGAGGAATGTAAGAGTCAGAGCAGGAAGTGATAGTATGGAGAATCAAATGCAATCATTACTACTACTACTGCTTGTCCTGTGTGTCAAGTTGACCCTGAGGCCCTTACTTTTGTTCTCTTGTTATCGATTACGACTGTTTCGCGTCAGTCGCAATCTGGGTTTTTATGCGCCGTCCTTTCGGCGCGGTTAATACCATACGGTATGGTCGAGATTAATCGACCGAAGTGATAGTGATTACAGCTCCGGAAACGACCCGCGAGGGTCGAGTCCAGTGGAAGTTTGTTCGTAGATTGATTGGTTGGTTCGCTGGTCATTGACGCTGGATTTTTTGAATGCACTGGTGTACTGTTCGGTTCTTCTTCGTGTCTGTGGTGTTTTGGCGTATTCTTTTTTATTTTCTTGATGTTATTCTGTTCTATTTTGTTTTATTATTCTCTTTTTTGTTTTCTTGATGTTCTCTTTTTTGTTTTCTTGATGTTATACCGGTGTTAGTGGTTTTGTTTTGATATTGTTGGTAGCACAGAATGGACGGACTAGATGTTGTTGTCGGTCCCAGTGCGTCACATCTTCACCGTCTTTGGGGCTAAGGCTTATTCTCTTGATTAGGTTTGAGGTCGCCGCGCGTCTGCGTGACGAACCTCGGGGGTGCCCGCTCCCTAATACAGTTCGGACTCCCGCTGCTGGAACGGTCAACAGCCATGGACGTCTGCCCCCACGATGGCCAGCGCGCTCGCAACGCATCCGACCCTCACAGAGTCCAGCCTCTGCTTACAGTATTACACTGTTTATTCCTTGTTAGCGAGTCCGGGCAAGAAGGATTTGGTGTTGCTGCCGGTCCCGGTGCTTCGTTCTTCACCAACTTCGGGGCTAAGACTTATTCTCTTGGTTAGGGTTGAAGTGCCGTCTAGCGGAAACGACACTTCGGGGTTGTCCGCTCCCTTGGCCAGATCTGTACGTCGGCGACCGAGACTACCAACCGACACTGTTATCTGTCCCCATGGTGACCAGACAAAACACGTCCGATCACCTCAGAGTCTCGTTCCGAACTGCAATCATTACTACACTATCTCATTATTTTAAAGATACACCTATAGTATACATCAGATTTTAGGGGTGACAGTGGGCAGTTCTCGAGTTTCTCGGAAGCAAATCCAAGGGGACCTAGAAGGAGATGGGAGGATGCGATTGAAGGGTATGTATGGAAGCAGGAGACAGAGAAAATTGGAGACAAAAATGGATGAAAAGTAGGGACCCATGCAGGCTGCAGCATATATATATATATATATATATATAAATATATATATATATATATATATATATATATATATATATATATATATATATATATATATATATATATATATATATATATATAGCTGTGGCCATTCGAAGAAGAAGAAGAAAACTCCTACCTTCGTCACAGTACATATTTTACTCTCACCCCAACTTTACATTTAACTTTTATTTAGAATGATCTATTTGCTAATGAATATACATTTTACCCTCTTTCAATAGCATTGTAAATATTTTAACGAACAATGCTATTTATCCAAACATGTATTTAAGGCCAAATCACCCTCACAAAAAAATAACGAATTCATTATCTCGACTAAATATAATAAAAAGAACCGACCATCTAATGTCCAGCATCCAACAAAAAAAAAGCATTAGCCAAACATAATTTAGCCCTTTGTCCGAAAGGGTTGATGTCCCGATACATGGAGGGTGGAAGGTCCTTTTTTTCAAGCTTATTATTTACTCAAATTTGGGACGTCCTAGTTGTCCACCGCGTCACAGAGTTAGTTGTTTTCCTTTTATACCACTATGGACAATGGGTATGGGAGGTGTTCCAGCGGGGGGCTAATGATGGTTCATCGAGTCGTTGACAGAATGAAGAATGGAAAATGTACATAATAAAAACGAAATTTAGCGAATGCCGGACGTTTTGCGTCGAGTCACGGTGAATCTTTCACTGTTGAGAATGAAGAACTGTTTGAAAAAAAAATATTTCAATAAGAGAACGCGTGTCAGTTCGGAGAAAAATATGCAAGTTGGCATCAAATGAACTAAGTAACTTTAACAAAAGATACATTATATGCTTTCCAATGTTAAAAAAAATCACAAGATAATATTGTAAAATAGTTTAAACAAATATTGAATATGAAATATGTGTCATCATTATTTAATACCCAGGAGCCTTTTAAATACAACATTTAAATAAAAACAAATAAATAGGTAATAAAGAAATTGTTTGAATAAAGTACCATTTCTTTCTCTATGAGATTATCTGTCCATCTATGTACATATATATATAGATATATATATATATATATATATATATATATATATATATATATATATATATATATATATATATATATATATATATATATATATATATATATAGATATAGATATATATATAGATATATAGATATATATATATATATATATATATATATATATATATATATATATATATATATATATATATATATATATATATATAGATATAGATATATATATATATATATATATATATATATATATATATATATATATATATATATATATATATATATATATATATATATCCACTCTGGTGGAACCAAGTCAGGATTTTGCGGATTTTGTTCAGGAAAAGTTTAAAATGTATTAAATGTAATGATAGTTTCGCGGGTATCCCGTGTTAGCTGAATGTCCACGGTGGACGGTTTCGCTGACGTTTTGATGGAAAAAGCGTTTTCAAAGCGTTTACTCGACGGTGTTTCGACGACGAACCGTCCACCAGTGGACATTCAGCTAACACGGGATACCCGAGAAACTATCATTACATTTAATACATTTTAAACTTTTCCTGAACAAAATCCGCAAAATCCTGACTTGGTTCCACCAGAGTGGTGTCGGCGCTGAAGGAGCCGTGTGACAAGTACAAATGCGTCAAAATGTTTCCGACGGAAAACTGAAACATTTGACAGGGAACGTGTCCATAAGGTGGAACTCGCAATTATATATAGTTGAACGATTCGTGTTAATGAGTAGCACTATGGGATGTATTTGGATAAATCACGCAAATGCTTCAAGGTAACGAAATTGTTGTGGTGAAAGAAATTGAAAAAATCTTAAAGCTTTTTCAAAAAGTCACCGAGAAAATGAGTGCGGAAAAATATGTTACGGCTAGCAGCCATGCTACAAGCAATACCCATTATCAAATGTTTGAGAACTGTTGTTGTTGGACACAATAACGCCAACGGGTGATTTGGCAAATCAACGGAAAAATTCTTTGCAAACAGAATTAAGCAAAATATTCGACAACATCCAAATAGTGCACTTTTTCTCGGTGGCAACGTTTTTGGATCCTAGATTCAAAAAGATCCATTTGGATGAGGAGTTGAGGATGAGAACCAATGTTTAAACATCGAAAACGATGATACTCCAGTTCTGCCTCATGCGGCCAGTTCTGAACCATCTCCTTCATCAGCAGCGGCTATCAACGAGCAAGATATATGGCAGGCTCACCATGAAAACATAATAACAGCTAGCGATTCTCTCGCTGTATGGAAGAATTACGTAGGAGTTTTTCCTAAGCTATCCGAGTTGGCTCTAAAGCACCTCATCTCACCTGTGACGGACAGACGGCTGTTTTCCAAAGCAAGGAATATTGTTAGGAAAACTCGAAACCGTATCTTAGGCAATAATTATTTTTTGTTTATATTATTTAAATTCTGAAAACAGAAGTTTGTTTTGTCAAATTTTATTTTTAGTTTTGAGAAAGGTAGTTTTTTTTGTTATTGTCGTTTCAAGTATTAATATACTTGATATGTGGTCTATTCCTTAAAACTAACGTTTATAAAACACGACTGCTGATGCTGATGGGGGTTATTTCATAGTAATCTGTGAGTGCTTTTTTATCCTGGAAAAAAGTTATCATAGATAGATACCCAATCTAATTATAGATACCTATATTCATTCATCTTAAGACCACTTAGCTTGGTTTTATTATTATATAGAAAAGTATCCAGATTTAAAAAAAAAAAAAGATTTTTCCGAAAGATCGATTATTTTCTTTAAAAAAATTGATTTTTTAAAAATCGAATTATTAGTAGCGGAGAAAAATCGATTACTAACTTCTACGAGCGTGTTCACATGACAAATCGTAAAAAAAAACGAATCATCTATTTGTCTTTGTATTAAATAACGAATCGTCAATGGCGGATATATCTGTGAATGGGCCGTTACACTTATACCGAAATATCGCACACAGCCAAAAATACTGAAGTACAAGACATGTGTAACCCCTTGTTCTTATGGGTGTATTCTAGTCTAGAAATTTGAAAACATCGTTTATTTATATTTCCAAAGTTTAGACATTCAAGATTATGTCCTAAAAGGGATTTTTGAAAATTCCAATTATTTACTGAGCTATACCAATAACAACACTCTACATATGAATTGTCCACCTGGTCCATCAAATTGGTGCAAATGACAAAAAGCTGTGGTTGAAGGCATTATTAATGAATTTATCCATAAAAATCCTCTAAATGATGATGTATTGAAAATTATAAAGCTAATCTATAAAAGTTTGTCTGCAAGTATTTTATTAGAACGATGTTTGGGTTCTGAAACTTAGAATAATAAAGAATCCTTAAATTCTTTGATATGGACTTTTGCTCCGAAACACATTTATGCAGGAAAGCGGACCATTGAAATTGCTACTTTTCTCGTTGTTAGTATTTTTAATAAAGGTTTTATACCCATTTTAAAAATACTGACCGTAATGGGAATCACAATTGGTCCAGAAATCCATGCGTTCGCTGTCAAATGGAACGAAACTCGGATCGAACGCGCTGAGATCCGAGCTTCAGATGCTTCAAAGGAAGCCAGAACCACTCATCTACGCGAAAGAACTTCAGAGAATGTACATTTTGAAGTGGAGGAAGGTCCATTGTACGAAGCTGGAATCGCCGATCTCAAGTTCTACTGAACCGATTTATTTGAAATTTTGTATTTCTCTATACATCCCTCGATGTCACTTAGCAGATTAAAGTTAAGTTAGCAGTTAAAAAAAACGTGAACTTTTTTTTCAAACGGCCGCCGTTTTGTGAAAAAAAAATTTGACTTTTCCAAGGTAGGAGCGATAGGGACATCTTCACTGATTATGAATCCGCAGGATTTTTTTCCGCCTTTTTTTTGGACGCCCCACTTTACCAGCAGATAACATTTTGAGTTTTGATTTTTAGTTTTTAAAATTTTTATGTATTCTTAAAATATAAGATATTATTTAAAATATAAATAAACGAATGATAAAAAAATGGATAGTAAAAATATACTTTCTTTACAGAGCACGAAAAAAGGCCCGAAATTCGTGCCTCTAAACTAAAATACCCCTTTATATTACTTTTTCCAGTTCGAACATGTGCTCTGCACTTACACGCACTTGTAAAATGTCCCGCCCATGCATGCGAGATGGATTATTCATCCCGATCGCGCTTAGGCAGGTTCGTACAAGCTGTGCGATTTGGTAATAAAAACAAAGGAACGAGACCAAGACTTTAATTGTTAATTACGTTTTTACGAAATCAACTAATACGATTTCTTCTCTCAACCAGTGTTAAATACTGCGATTTTCTCTCACTCAGTGTTAAATAAATTAGTAACAGTGGAGTAATAAAATAAATTATTAATATTAAATAAAATGGACAAATTTGTGACAAAACGAAATGCACCGTCTACATCTGGTAAAACGGTAAAGAAAAAGACCAGATTGTACAATAAAACATATTTAAAATATGGTTTCATTGCCTGGAATGACAAGCCGCAATGTGTTGTTTGTTATCAAATTCTGTGCGTTATCGTACAACACTGTGCCTTATCGTACAACAGCATCACCTGCCGAGTTGCCTTGCCAGTATATGGTCGTTTTCATTCAATTTTGTCACTTAGACGCATCAATTGTTCTTGATACCGCTCAGAAATTAGTTTCCCGGGTTTTAGAAACTCAAAGTACAGTACAACTTTCATATCCCACCAAACGCATAACAATACTTTTTTCGCGTGAATATTCGGCTTTACAGTTTACGTTGATGGTTCCCCAGAATAAACTCATGCTTTTCTCTTTTTCGAGATATTGTATAAAACCCACTTCTCATCACCTGTCACGATTTTAAACAGAAAATCCATCTTTTTAAATCTTGACAGCAGGCAGACTGCTGTGTCGGAGCGTCTCGCTTTATTTTTTAGGCTAAGCACGTGCGGGACCGAACGAGCAGCCTTTTGATTGTTTCCAACTTCTGCAACCGATAGGAAATCGCTTTTTGAGTGATACCCAATTGTCCAGCAAGCTCCTTTTGTGTTTGACAATGATTTTCTTGCAACAGCTGATCAAGTTGCTCCCGAACGATGCTGATCGAAAAGATCGAAATTCGAAACTTTCGATACCATTTTTTGGACGTACTCTCAGACACAGTATTTTCCTCCAAAGCATAGCAAATCATATCTCTCGCCTAGACAACATTTTTCTTTAGTTGAAAAGCGAACAGAATGCAATGCCTCACGTGAACAACGTCGTGCTGATTAGTGACATTTGTGGTGTTATGTCGTATAGCAAAGTTTTCATATGTAGTTTTGTTTATGTTAATGATTGGTACTACGCATCGGCAAAGCAATGGGAAAAAAATTGAGTAAAGTTATAGTTGATTAATTCGGATACGTCAGAACTTATTTGTACACCTAATAAAAACTGACAGCACCGAGTTTTTGGCAGTCAGATATCTAGTCATTTTCAGATGGCTGTAACTGGTCTTCTAATTATAATAATCATACGTCATTACAGAGTTTTGAAACGCTCAAAGAGTCAGAATATATAATCGTTATTTGACAAAAATTTAAATAATTAAGTGTACATTAATTACTTTATTATTAATTAAATTAAGTGTAAGTGTAAGTTAAATTTCAATCTAAACGAAAAAACAAAAATTCCCATGTTAAATTAATAGGACACTAAAATGAAAATAGCGACCTCTTAGGGTTGAGCTACCCTTTTTGGTGAAGATTTTTTCTCATCAAACACAAACAGTTGAAAGGATAAGAGTTAAAAAAAAATAATTTTTGAACCACCCTAATAGTGGTGGATCTATGTATCATCCATTGTCGCATATCGCATGAAAAAATCCTTTTATTTGGTTTAAACAGCTCCAAACATTGCTCAGAATCATCAATACGTTGTTGTTTTTGGCCCGCTGTGAGCAAACGTGGTACCCATTTCGATAACAATTTACGCATTCCCAAATGTTCATGCAAAATGCACTGCACTTCGTTTTCATTTCTTCATGATATCACCTATCTCCTGCAGCTTTACTTTACGGTTTTGTGAATTTTTCTGATGTTGTCTGGTATAACTGGAACAATTGGACGTCCAGAGCGTTCATCATTTTTGGTGCTTGTACGGCTAAGTTTGAATTCAGCATACCAATCATGTTTGATTTTTCTGGGGCAAAGTATAGGAATTGTTTATCAAGCCATTGTTTTGCTTCAATGGTGTGTTTCTTCATCAAAAAACAATGTTTGTTTATCCAACACACCAAATTCTTTTTTTTAAGTGTTTTCAAAATAAAAAAGTAGCGTCACTTAAAGCAAAAATCAGAAACTAGTAGATAGATTGTCATGAAATTTTGACACATGATGTTTGAAGGTTGACACAATCGACCGATGGTAAGGATTTTAACGCCATCTATATGGACGTAACGCCATCTATATGTCAGATCGGGGACTTATTAACCGATGTGTTACCTCAAAAATGTAAATACTTTTGTGATACATCCCATTAACAAGAAAGAACAATTCGCGTCAGTCCACTTTTCCTATATGTCTACGACAAACTATGTACATTTGATTTTCTCACACAAACTATAAATAAATAAATAATAATGTTGAAATTATTACGCAAAATGTACTCGACACATATGAAATTTCTTTTTTTATAAGGACGTTTAGAACTAAATATTTAAATTTCGAAAATATACATGTGGAAAATGCAACTGTTTTCCGGAACTCTTACGAGTAACATTATTGTCTTCTTTTTCTTACTATAAATCACATATTTAAACTAGAAAATCCGTTAGCACGCCTGAACTAGGTCGTTATATATTTTATCTTTTGCATACAGCTGCAAAACAGTTATATCCACATACCTTTCTATGGATTTAAGATCTCATTTTCAGTTAACTACTTGCAGTTAGTTCTCTTTAAATTTTTCGTTATGGTTAAATCGCATAACTGTCAGAGTCGTATTTCTAAAACTTATTGTAAGCGTTATTCTTATTAAGAGTGCCCAATGAAATGTGCAATAGAAAGGTTCACATAAAACTCCTTTAACTGTAATGCTGATAAAGGTAGTACTTAATATCTATGATAATTGAAATCCCATTTTAATATGAGATGAAATGGACTGCAAATATGTTACAGTATGGTACGAGGGTTGCTATTTATGTATCCGGAATTGGTAACAATAATGTTTGCTAGGCTCTTCTGACAAATACATTGTAAAGCTTGACATCGTCGACTGTATACGTACTCAGAACGTTTTGTCATACGGATGCTATTTGTGTTGTTTGGTGACTTGAAAATGTCATCTCAGTCAAAAAATGGAATTAACTCAAAAGAATTGTGAATGATTGTGGCGTGTTCATATATTTTTTTTTCCTATATTTGAGTTTTCCGCCACGATCTAAAACTCAAAAAATATCAAAAATATCTGTTCTTATGTAAATAAAGAGTCACTGGGTAAAAACAAAAAACCACACGGAGACAAATTTCTCATGATTCTTTTTTTGTAATAAATTTGCCTAACGAACAAAATTTTAAAAATATAAAAATGTTCTTAAAAAATTCAAACTTTTAACGTTAACGTTTCGGGAAGTATTCTCCTACCGTCTTCAAAACGAACCTAAAAATAAATTATATTAATATGTATAAATTCTGAAAAGATAGGAAGTAAATATATTTTTGTGTATGTCAATGATACTTACATTGACAATTAGTCTTTAATGACAGTGATATACTACCAAAAAATACATATAGGTGAGGTTTACTGTGTGATTGTGATTGTGTATTGAAATACTTAAATGTTTTTAATTGTATTCTTTAGAATCGGGAACCATATTAAATTTAAATCTACCGAAGGCATAGCAATACAGCTATTTTTATTTAAATTAATTATAGCGGTTTCTTTTAATCTTCTGTATTTTGTTACCGATTCTTTTAATACCGTTTAGGTATTATTCCAATTGATTTTGAAAATCGCCCTTTCTAAGAAGGCTTTTATGCTCTTTTATTCTAACATCTAACGGTCTAGATGTCTCACCTATATAAAATTTGCCACACTCGCAGGGAATTTTATAAATCACATTTTTGGTATTCTGTTGTGTGTTGTTTGGTTTAGTTTTTGTTAAAATAGGTCTAATAGTATTTTTTATTTTAAATGTTGTTCTTATGTTGTATTTATTTCCTACTCTTTTACTTGTGTCAGAAATACCGCGGATGTAAGGAATTGTAAGGTTAATTGTTTGAGAGTTATTATTATTGTTATTAATAACTTGTCTGTTTTGTCTGGTATCAAATGTTTTAAACGATATATCTATAAAACATTTTGGGTAATTGTTTTTAATTAAAATTTTAATTAAAATGTTTTTAATAAATGTGTTTGGTGTGATTTTTTTCTTTTTGTAGGGTATCACTGTTGGTACAAATAAGTTTTACTCTATCATATAAAATTTTAATTACTCCTATTTTGACTGATTTTGAGTGATTAGAAAAGAAATTGAGATACGTATCTGTGTTTGTCAGTTTTCTGTTAACTGTAGTTTTTAATGCGTTCTTTTGTTTTAATATTAAAGTGTCGAGGAATGGCAATTTATTCTCCTAGAGTAAACTTAATTGTAGGGTTTCGAGAATTTATATATTTTAAAAAAATATTTGGATCATCAATGCTATATTGCCATATAGCAAAAATATCATCAATATATCTAAGCCACATTATTGGCTTTTTAAGAGATTTACTTAATATGTCATTTTCGAATTTCTCCATAAAGATATTACTCATCAAAGGAGAGAGAGAAGAACCCATTGCCATTCCAAAATTTTTTGAAAATATGTGGTTTTTTTTTGAGGTCTGAGAACAGGAGATCACCAGATCTGCTGGCCCCTAGCGATCTCCCGTTCTGCAGAAGAATACGGTGGATGAGGAAGAAATTTGAAGTACAATACAGGTAATTTAGCCGTCGATTGCCAATGTTGCCAACGATTTGTGATACGATGCATTGTCTTGGTGAAACAGCATTTTTTTGTTCATTTGGAGCCTTTTTTGCGATCTCGCCCTTCAAACGCACCAATAACTCTATTAATATTCACTATTAATGGTTTTATCTTTCTCGAAATAATCGATAAACAATATCCCATGCGCATACCAAAATACAAAGGTCATAACCATGCCTGCCGATGGTTGTGTTTTTGGTCCCTTTGGACGGCTTTCACCGGCTGCTGCCAACTCAGCTGACTTTCAATTTGACTCCGGAATGTAGTCCATGTTTCATCCATTGTCACATACCGCATAAAAATCATTTTTATTTCAATCATCAATACGTTATTGTTTTTGGTTCGCTGTGAGCAAACGGGATACCCATTTCAATAGCAATTTACGCATTTCCAAATGTTCATGCAAAATGGTGTAAATACTACATTTCGATATCTTCATATCAGCTATCTCTTGCAGCTTTACTTTACGGTTTTGCGAAATAATTTTGTAAATTTTTCGGCTCTTGCTTGGTGTAACCACCTCATTTGGACGTCCAGAGCATTCAGCATCATCACGTTTGAGTTCAGCATAGCGATCAATTATGGTTGATTTTCCTGGGGCAGAGTCCGGGTAATGCTTATCAAGCCATTCTTTTGCTTTAACGGTATTTTTCTCAAAAAGCAATGCTTAATCTACACACGAAATTATTTTTTTGCATTGTTTTGAAAATATCGGAAGTAGCGTCACTTAAAGCACAAAAACTAAAAAATTAGTAATCAGATTGTTATGAAATTTTGAAGGTTGACACAATCGACCACTGGTAAGGATTTTTTGTATGTGACGTCATCTATATGTCAGACCGGGGACTTATTGAGCCATGTGTCACAACAAAGGATGCCACATACAAAGAATGCTAGTAGACAAGTTACCAAAACAAATCACGATGTGGTTGCACAAGGGAAACGAAGAAGAGAAAGGCCGAGGGGAAGCTGGAGCGACGAAATTGACGAAGAAATGAAGGAAAGCGAAATGCCAGAAAAACTATGGAAAGAACAGAGAGAGATGGAGGTAAGAAATTGGAAGGCGCTATAAACCGTTAGAACGCTATAAACCGAGTGAACTGTTAGTGAGTGAAGATTTTAATTTAATTTTGAAGATTAAGATTTAACCGAGTGAAGATTTTAAAAACGATAAAGCTTTGGAGCAGAGAAAAAGGCAAATGGATATAGGTTACAACATAAGCATGAAGATCTACCGAAAGAAATCCATATCAATCAAGTCAAAACTGAGACACCATAATACAGTAACTAAAGAGTTCTTTACGCCGCAGAAACCTAAGCATTAAAGAAACAAGACAGTGCAGAAACTAGAGCTTAAGGAAAGAACCATCCTAAGAAAAATACCACGGAATCAATGAAGACCTATAGCAAAAACTTTTATAGATACCATTGTTAAGAGACGCCTCAGTTATTATGGACACCATTAATAAACGATCACTTATTTTTCATGGATACTTAGAATACAAGAATAAAAGGATTAAGATTCTCCAGCATTTTCAGAGTTAATTTATATTAATTTATAAAAAACATACAAAGTTACAGGTTAAAATGATCATGAAACTTTTAATACCTCCGAAACATAATTACAAAACACAAAGCTTTTCTGGAAAGACATAAAAATTAAGTTTAAAAGAAGGTTAAAACGAGAGTGATAGAAAAATCAGAAGAAGATAAAAAGGACAAACTTAAGGAATATAAATAAATATGGGCAATAAAGGAAGCTCTCACAAACACACAAATCTGGAAATTATTTTGATTAACTATCATAGTTCATGGTTGACTCATTCGAGAAAGAGGAAAGAAATGAAAAAACTAATACTTTTTCCACGATCAGCGTATAAAACCAAAAATATATAGAAAACCCTCTGTATAATAACTTACATAAATAATGAACATCATTTTAGTCATAGCATTCAAATTAAAACAAAAAAACGGTAAAATATACAATTTACAATTAATTACCTAACCCTATATCGCTATACATAACCGTTCGATTCCTGATGACCCTCCTCAAAACACGGACACCCTAATTATTTTTTACAATCGACACCGGCAATTCAAGATTAATTAAGACAAGAGTAAATTTCGGTAATGGTCCTCCGCACCCACCCAACCTAGTGTCACGGGTTTCCGGCTCAATTTTCACCGTCTGAGCAACTAATGAGCCGGCATATTTCATGGGAAAATGATATGGGGTGTCATTTCTGTAAAGGGGTTGACTTGATATTGTTTTCAATGGTAATTTTTCATGTTTTAATAGGTTTTTCGGTTAAAATGTCGATTTTTTCGCAAAATTTGAGCGTTTGTTTCCATAACAAAATAAATTACCTTAATAAACAAAGTATTAGCCATCGATAGCTATTACTTTTTCCCATCTTTCTGCCAATGAATGGATTCCGTGCTAAAAGAACTTTTTGTTTTTGGAAGCCGACCATTCATCAATCCAAATTTTCACTTCATAAGAATGTATGGTTATGAAAGTTTGTGCTGCATCGATGGAAAGAAACGGTAGTGCAAAGAGACTAAGTCCGGTGAATATGGCAGGTGGGGTAGGACGTTCCATTTAACGTTTTTCAAATAGTTTTTTACACATTTTCCAACATAGGGCCGAGCACTGCCATGTTGAAAAATGACTTTATCGTGTCTTTGGGCGCTTTCTAGTCGTTGTTTCTTCTATATTCTGTTCAATTTTATCAATTGTTGTTGGTATCGATTGCCAGTAATCGTTTCACCAAGTCTCAGCCGTTCGTAATACACAGCCCCCCTTCTATCCCACCAAATACACAGCAAAGCATTATTTCCATGTAAATTGTCTACTGGTTGTAATGTTGAAGTGTGTCACAACTTGTGCAAAAAACCTTTTATTTTCTGTCTAGCAAGTAAAATTTCACAAGCGATTTTTCCCCTTTCAATGTCTCTTTCCTTCAATTCATATGTAACCCATTTTCCTTCCTTCTGGATCTTTCCCAATGCGTGTAGACTTTCGAAAATGGTGGATTGGGCAACATTCAATTTTTCTGTCAATTGTTTCAACGTATGAGTTGAGTATTCATCCAATAATTCTTGCAAATCTACATCTTTAAACTTTTTCGACTATCCTGGACATTCTTGTCTTTTATATCAAAATCACCACTTTTAAAGCGTTTAAATTATCGTTCATTAGTTTTTTTAGATCACAGCATGTTCATCATAAGCTTTAACCAACAATCGATAACTTTCAGCAACCGTTTTCTTCAAAGAAAAGAAGATTATTAAACTTCCCCGCAAAACATCTTCTTTTGGTACATACTTCAAGCTATGGTACATAGCTTCAACATATTCAAAGCTATGAAAAACTATATTTTTTGCTCAATGACAATTAATAACGAACTGGTTTTTGTTGGCGTATGTTTACCCTCCAAAACGTCATAGACGCCATTAGTCTATACCAACAAATGTATTAGTAACGCCATCTCTTAGCAGAATCTCTTAGAAACAAGTTCGTGATATTTTGAACAATAAAAATATTTTTAGAAATGGTTTTATCCAAAGATATTTTTATGCAATAACTTAAATGAAATAAAAATTAAGTTTTTATAAAACATACACTGAAGATTCACAAAATGTAACATTACGAAAAACATTTATCGTTGCATTAAATTTGAAATTTTTGTGATTGATGATTCAATCAGATGACGTGATGATGTTAATATGGTTAGCAAAACTCACGTCAAGAAGGTTTAAAAACTTATTTGCTGTTTAGTGGTAAATCCCTTCGAGTTTAATTATCTTGCTCATGTAATACAAGGTCTGTAAATATGAAACCGAACTTTGTTCATAGATGGCCCTAGCTGTCAAAGTAGTTACCATCAAATCGCGTCATTGGCGCCATTTCCTTGTTGACAAAGATTTTCAACTCACAACAACAGAAGTTGCATACAACAGCATAGTTTGTAATAGCGTTCAATTTTCGAATTTCGTCGAATTTTGTGCCTTGAAACTATGTTTTGCGGACAGCATTGATTTTCTGTTACAATTTGAAGAAAACTGAAGAATCGCATCGAATGTTTATCGAAGCATACGGTGAGCATGCTCTTGGTAAACCACAGTATATTGAGTGGTTTAAAAAATTGAAAGTGGCGATTTTTACGTGAGAAACGAAGAGCGTTTAAAGACAGCGAATTGCAAACATTGTTGGATGAGGATGACGCTCAAACGCAACAACTCTCAGATCAATTAAACGTGAGAGGAGAAACCGTCTCTATGAGTTTGACAAATCCAGAATATGAGAAAATGGGTTCCATATGAAGTGAATGTAAGACAGCAGAAAAACTAAAAAACCACTTGTGAAATGCTGCTCGCCAGGTACAAAAGAAAGTCATTTATCCATCGAATTATGATTGGCGATGAAAAGTACGACATCGAACTATCGACATCGACTGGAAGGCCAAATCGCTATGGACGAAAGGCAATGCTCTGTGGTTAGTGGATCAGAAGGGTGTGATGAGCTGCTAAAAACTGGTGAAATCGCTAATAAAGCTTTGCGTGAAAAACGACCAGAACATTAAAAAAGGTAACACACAGTTATTTTGTTTCATGATAATGCACCATCACACAACAAAACTGGTCAAGGAAACGATTGAGGCGTTTAGTTGGGAAATACTTTTGCGTGCGGCTTACTCACCAGACGGCTCCGTCCGATTACTACTTATTTTTATTGATGGATCACGCACTTCCTGAGCAGCGCTTTACTTCTTACGAAAATGTTTCGAAGACTGGTTTACCTCAAAAGAGCAACAGTTTGTTTTATCGTGGCAGCCACAAATTGTCAGACAAGTGAGAAAAATGTATAGCTAGCAATATGCAAAACTTTGAATAAAATATTTTTTATCATTTTTATACAATAAACGTGTATTTTCTATACAAAAATTCCTGCTACTTTGGAAACTTAAAACTTAAGGAACTTAAAACTTAAGGTTTTTGAGATTTCGACAAATATTTCAGATAATTTTATTTTAATAATTCTTGAAGTTCGATGTCTTAAAACTTTTTCTGTTATTTGTCCACCACACTGACACCACTACTTTTTCTTTGAAACTAAACTCCTCACATAATCTTCATAATTAAATTTACTAACAATTACAATCAGCTCTACAAATTCCTACTTATCAATTTCAGAGATATGAGTGTGTGAACGGTGGAAACCAAGTTTAATATCCAATAAGAACAGCAAAGGAGGTGAAAGAACAGCCTGCAAAGTATGTTCCCAGAGAAGACGTTAGAGAAAATTGCTGTTTCTAAGTCAGCATGACCCATTAGTGTCTTTTCTACCCCCGATTCAAAGAACACTTACTATAACGTAAATTACGAATCGAATAAATAAGAAAGGCCAAATAGTTGGGCTGACTGGAGGATAACACCAAACAATCGACCCAATTATTTCATTGAAGTGTAAAATATGCGGATAAAGAACGACGGCATTGTCAAAATTGGTTCGGAATGTGACAGGAAGGTGATAATTCCGAATTTACGAGATCCGAGGGGATCGTTACCTTTTCGAAAGAAGGCGCACCATGAAAGCGTCGTTAGTTGCATTGAGAACGTCAGAATACGTCACAAAAACAAAGTCAAATAAATATAATAATACTAATAAGTTTATTTGCTGTATCAATGATAAATATACAATAACTAAAAAATATACAATAATACAATTATAATAATTATAATAAAAAATAGAGTCATTATTATACACAAACGTCCATTAATGATAAAAAGATCTAGTCCAGTTCCAGTTTTTTTAAATTCCAACATATTAGAAATAACTGAGTACATACAATTTGTCTATAATTTTTACAATTTATTAATCAATATAGTACGAATAAATGAGTAAACGATAACAGTAACAGAGACAAAAAAATAATAAAAAAAATTAAAAATCATATGCTCACAAACAGAAGAAAGAAACCTAACAATCCATTTCTCCATTTCTAGCCCTTTATACTCTTTAATTTTTGATCCTGGAGGATACATTATCCAATGTTCATTTTATAGTGATATTTTAACGAGTCTAGTGAAAATTTCTTCAGTTAGAGCGAAAAATTGTTATAAAGTTTATCAATATCATTCGTAAACGATCTCTTAAAAATTTGTAATCGATGTGAAGGAGGTGATATGAGGCCCCAAAACTAAGATTCAAATTATGGATATCGGTTCGATACGTTAGTCGGTCAATGAGATATGGTCAATGAGATTAACGAGTCTAGTGATAATTTCTTCAGCTTGCGCGAAATATTGTTATAAAGTTTATCGATATTATTCGTAAAGGATCTCTTAAAAATTTGTACTCGCTGTGAAGGAGGCGATATGAGGCCCCCAAACCTAAGATTCAAATTATGGATATCGGTTCGATACGTTAGTAGGTCTATGAGATAGGGATATGAGATATATTTGTTACAAAATTTTTTTACGATATTGAACGACCGATATTTGTTAAATACGATTGAGTTTTTTTTACTAACTATTACTATTATTATATATTTTTTAAACATACCAAGGTACTTTCCCATTACAGATTCATACATCTAGTTCTAAGGACACAAACCTGGAACAAAATATATTTGTTATTATTATTTAATGAATAATATATATATATATATATATATATATATATATATATATATATATATATATATATATATATATATATATGTAGTGTTAGATTTTCTTGTGCATGAGACAGCAGTAGCTGAATGTCATCACCCACCCAACCGTTGCTTGACCGTGGTTGACCCTGGTTGCTTGACCGGGAAGGAGCCCCACCCCGGTCAAGCAACCAGCAAAAGTGTTCATTTAGGCGGAGACGCAGGTTGTTGTGTGTTCCACATGAGATTGTGGAACCCAACGGTTGGGTGGGTGATGACACTCAGCTACTGCTGTCTCATTGGACGCAGTCCAAGAAAATCTAACACTACATATATACGCCATCCGACGCGATGGACGGCGAAAACATGGGTTGTTGGCTGTGGATAGGGTCTCCCTATTCTTAAAGGTATGGTATATGTCAGCGCCCTGAAGAGTCTGAACCTCGAGAGACGAAATATATGTCATCTAGTTGAAGAGATAGGTGGGGCTCCTTCCCGGTCAAGCAACCAGTAAAAGTGTTCATATATATATATATATATATATATATATATATATATATATATATATATATATATATATATATATATATATATATATATATATATATATATATATATATATATATTGTGCTAAAAAAGTATCGCGAATTGATCTTTTGAATAGTCCGCTTAAACGGATTGTCAAAATTCTTTTTATCGCTAAGTTGGCACAACTGTCCTCTATACTGACGCGAAGTTCGAACGTCATCGGTCATTTAAGTTGGATTTTGCATCAAGACAATGTACCATCTCACAAGGCGATCATTGTGAACGAATTTCTGGCCAAAAACTCAACAAACACAATCGATAAACCACCGTATTTACCTGATATGACTCCGGCCGACTTCTTTCTCTTTCCAAAACTCAAATTACAAAATTAACCATAATTCTACAAGAAGTTTGGCGAACCGAACGGATTCCGGAAGATTGGAAAGATACTCTAATCCATCCACTACATAAGAAAGGAGATAGAACGGATGTAAACAACTACAGAGGGATATCTCTTCTCCTAGTTTGTTACAAGATTCTATCTCAATGTCTACTAGACAGAGCACAGAGACAGTTACAACTTAAATTTGGTGAATATCAAGCAGGTTTTCGACCGGGCAGATCCAGCCCTGAACAGATCCTGAATCTAAAGTTGATCCTAAGACATCAAAAACTGTACAATAAAAATCTCGTCTGTACATTTGTGGATTTCAAAAAAGCATATGATTCTATTCACCGCAAATCTTTATTCCAAATCTTGAAAGAACAAGGACTAGATCTGAAAACGTTGGCCATTAATAAAGCCCACACTAACTAACACAAGATCAAAAGTTAAATTCATGGGTGACGTCTCAGAGCCCTTCGAAATTAAAACTGGAGTGAGACAAGGCGATGGACTCGGCTCTGAATATCGACCAGCCATAAAACTGGGGAGAACCAACATCAAAATTGATTGTCTAGCGTTTGCTGATGATCTAGCAATTTTGACTCAAGATATATTAACGGCACAATAACAGATTGAAATCCTGAAAGAAATAGCAGAAAAGGTAGGACTCCAAATTTCCTTTGAAAAGACACAAGACATGACCTACAACAGACTAAGAACACCATTTCTAAAAATATAATATTGTAATATCAGACGAGCCTCTCAATTCAAATATTTGGGTGAAATAATCATGGAAAATGGGTTGGAAAAAGCGGCCAATAAGGGTAGATGTCAAAAAATGGAAACGGCATTGAGACTTACACAAAATATTTACAACAAAAAATGCATATCTAAAGACACAAAACTGAGACATTACAACACAGTTATTAAACCAGAGTGCCTATATGGGGCACACACGCTAATTTTGAATAGAAAGAGAGACATCGAGGACATTGAAAAGAAGGAAAGAAAAATCATAAGAAAAATCTTAGGCCCCAAACAAATAAATAGCACAACATACCGACTTCGAGAAAACCAAGAAATCAAACAATACACAGATATACATAGCTATATAGAAAAAGAAGACCTAAGTTTTACGGGCACATAAAACGGATGAATCCGAGTAGGCTAACTAGGCAAATAGTCAAATGTTATCAAAATTGGAGTAGAGCTAAAGTAGAAATAAATATATAGATTGCTGTAATTAAAGAGGACCTAAGATCAGCAAATATTACAGAAAGTGAAATTCAGGATAGAGGCTATTTCAGACACAGGGTTAACGTTTGGAAGTTTGGCCAGAGAGAAAAATGTAGGAAGAATGGAACAACTCGGTCTGACGAAAAGGGAAAGGAAAAAAGCTCATAGCGAAAGAATGAAATTAGTATGGGTGTAAAGGAAGGCTACCAACAACCTCTTCGTTAACAAACAAACGCCTCTAACTGTACTTCGCGTGGTCCACCAGGGCCCATACGTGAATAATAATAATGCATATACATATGTATGTATATATATATATATATATATATATATATATATATATATATATATATATATATATATATATATATATATATATATATATATATATATATTAAAAAGAGATAGTTCGGTTGTTTGTGGAATTTTTTTGTGATCCTCTTGTAATACATATTTTGATCATTTTTAATTATTCTAAGCAAAACAAAAAAAAATCATGCGGTATGTGACAAGTGATGAAACATGGATCCATTGATATACTCCGGAATCGGCAGTTAAATCGGCAGTTAGCTGATCTTTTCATAATTTATAGAAATTAATATACTTTATTTTTAGATTCGTTTTGAAAACGGGAATAAAATACTTTCCGAAACGTTAACGTTAAAAGTTTGTATATTTGTTTAGAACATTGTTTAGAACAGAATTTGTTTGTATATTTGTTTACATAAGAACAGATATTTTTGATATTTTTTGAGTTTTAGATCGTGGCGAAAAACCTAAATAAAGAAAAAAATATATGAACACGCCACAATCATTCAGACGTTACTAATGAGTAGTTTTTTTAACGTTTCTATTTCATGCATATTTTCGTGATGTATTGACTGACTAGTGTATTGGCGAGGACACAATCTAACAACTCTGAGATCAATAATACTTTCATAACAACCCATGAAAGCTATTCAACCCCCTACCTATCCAGTATTAAACACACCCAGCAATTCAACTTTTTACGATTCTTTGCAACTAAATAATAAAAAAAATACCGCAATAAATAAAATTTTAATACGATCAACGTCCAACAGGCATAAATAAGTTCCCAATCAGTCCCTAGTCAATGGTTCCATGTCATCGTATATTTTCAATTTCGAATTCGCCAATTCGAAACCCATCGTTACTGAACTTGGAAAAAAAGAAAGATTCGCCTTTCTCGTTAGACGCACAACAAAAGACCAGAGAGGTCGATAGGGCATCTTGTGCCAGCCCTGGCGGTACAAAAAAAAAAGATGCGTTATACGACTCGGTAGGGGATCTCGTATCTCTATGTTTGTCGAGATACGTGGTCTTTTGAATTGAGGAAAAAATAATGCAGATAAATAATAAAATTTTCATTGAAATAGTGGGTTAGACCTTTAGTTTCCCTGTCTATTATATTTAACATCTGACATCAGTCTTTTTTTTATTTAATGTATTTCTTATGTTTGGGAAAAAATGAAATAATTGGATAAAAACCACAAGATTAAACATTATTATCGCTGAACTATTTTTTCACAGAGTTGGCAGGGTGCTTATAACGTTATCCTGTTGAAAGATCCGAGTCACCGGCAAATTTTCGTCAGCAAAGGGCATCATATGACATTTGTAGAATGATTTTGTATTTTTCTTGGGCAAGAATTAATTTTAACTAAAGAACCAACACCGAATCGCGTAAAACATTCCCAAAGTTTTATATTTCCTCCGCCATATTTCATAGTGCTTGTGGTATATCTAGGATCATTTTCTCTACATCTTGGCGACCTTATAAATAATCTACCATCACTTCGCATACAGATTATCTTTATTTCGTCGAACCACAACATCTTCTTCCCGTCTTAGCTTAACGATTTTTTCTTTTTTAGAAGTGGTTTCTTTCGAGATACTCGACTAAACAACTGGGCTTCGTTGAGTCGTCTTCTGATGGTCTTCGAATATATTTTTATTTCTGAAGAAAGCTCTTTCTTGATTGATACGGAAGTCATGAACGGAGTCTTTTCAGTCATTCGGACAATAACTTTGTCCGTTCTTTGATTTGTTTTTCATGATATATTTTCGTGTCCCATAGTTTTTGAAGTGCTTTAACGTCATTTTTTTGGAACAGTTTAAGCTATTTTTCTATAGATCCAATAGCTACTTTAAAGTAATAATTATCTTGGGCGTAGAAAGTTTTTTACCCATTTTAGAAGAAGAAGAAGTTTCTGTCGCTAAGCGGATTTAAAATATACTGAAGGCTCTCACCCCTGCCGTTTCTAACTATATGGTCAATTGCATTATATCTAACTTTTATTTTTTGTCATTCCTTGTATTTTTCGTTTGAGAACAAAAATGAACAAAACATGTATTGCTTAAGAGATGATCACACAAATTCCACAAACATTTTTAAAACTATCTGTTTTAAAAATGTTGAAAGAAACCACTTTTCTTCGACAGAATTTTGCCAAATTTTTGCAAAAATATTTGCTAAATAACACAATCGCCTACTTGGAGGACTTTTCACATGAATTGTTTATATCCATTTCATTTACAACCGTTGCAACATTTGCAGGATGCAGTTTTGTATGTATAGTAAGTATGTTCTGTTCACCGATGACGCGCACTTCACTGTGATGGAATAAATAATCTTTATAATGAACATCGATGGTCCGATGAAAACCCTCACGCTACGGCTGAACATAATTTTCAACATCGATTTAGCATTAATGTGTCGTATGGTATGCTAAAAAATTATTAAATCGGTCCATACATATTCGACGGTCATCTCAGAAGTTTACCTACTTTTTCTACAGAACCATTTGCAAAACCAGTTAGAAAATGTTTCACTTAATGTACGACAAAACAAATTACAACATGATGGAGCCCTTGCACACTACAGCTTACAAGTGAGAAATTTCTTAAACAACTTCCCAAACCGGTGGATTGGATGAGGTGGTCCGCACAATTGGCCAGCTAGATCACCATACCTTAATCATCTGGATTATTGTTTTGGAGGTGGGTTAAATATTTGGTATATGCAATTAAAGTAGAGACTAGAGATGTATTACTCGACTGCATAGTAAATGCAGCAGCAGTTATAGGGAATAGCCGAATCCAGTCACAGAGCAATCTGAGCGGATCATAAGAGAGCTGACAAGTGTTTGGAAGTAAATGGTGGTATTTTTGAAAACTACAAAAAGTAGCCTATTTATTATAAAAGTTATATTAAAAAAATCTTAAATATTTTAATTTTTGTTTTTTGTTTACCCCTGTATCTCTATAATAGTTGAAAGTAGGACCCATGTTTATAAAAGGTCATTTAATTTGTGTTTCCACATAAACATATTAAAAAATAGGAAATTGAAAAATATAATCAATATTTATTTGTCCTTTGAGGTTATTCATTACAATTATGTATGAAAAATTATATCATATAAATTACCTCCGCGGCTCATGTGGTAAGACGTAATCCGTTTGTGAACATTTTCGACTCTCTGCGGTACAATTCAGGTTCTATGCCAGCTATTTCGCGTCTGATCTCCTGTTTCAGCTCTGCAATGGTGTTCGGTTTATTTTTGTAGACTCACATGATCGCGGCGCACACACTAAATCACATGATCGCGGCGGTCAATTGATGTTGCCGTTACGTGAAATAATGAGACCTGGAAACTTACTGCGCAGTAATTGTATCGTTTCGCCTGCTGTGTGACAGGTGACACCGTCCTGTTGTAACCAGAGATATTCGATGTCCATATCTTCCATCTGCTTCTAGAAAATAATCTGTTATCATGTTCCGATAGCAAACACCATTAACCATAACAGCGTTATGCGCATGATCTTCGAAAAAAAAACCAATTAGGGCTCCGGACAAAAAGACACACCAAACAATCACCTTTTGAGGATGCATTTCCGTTTGAACAATCTTTCTTGGATTGTCTAATTCCCAAATACGGCAATTGTGCTTGATTACGAAGCCACCAACGTGAAAATGTGTCTCAATGCTAAAGATAATTTTCATGAAAAAATGTATCCCTTGCTCGAGTGTCCATTCGGCAAACACACGGCACTGTTGATGATCTCAAGGCTTCAATCCCTGTGTTATTTGGAGTTTATATGGATGTAACTGCAAATCTTTTGTTCAAATTAGCTGTGCAGTGGAATATGTAAGGCCCACTTGCTGCGACCGATGACGAATCGATGTGCTTGGATTTTCAGTCACACTTTCGCGAATATTTTGTTTCAAACGACTTCTACGAGCATGTCGAGGGATTTTGATGCTAGTTACGAATCCAGTTTGCTCGAATTTTTGGACCACACTCCAAATTGTCCTGTGAGGTCGATTTTGCACGCCAAAACATTCACGTGAAGCACGAAATTTGACAAATACAGTGGCGTCTCAAAAATATTTTAGATTGTAATAGGAAAACTCAGTTTGAATCACCCTATGTATATATATATATATATATATATATATATATATATATATATATATATATATATATATATATATATATATATATATACTGTCAATCTTTAATTTAATTTCTTGTCTGGAATTCTGTACTCTTTCTAACTAGATTCCAGCCATAAATTTATATTTTCCAAAATACGATCAATAATATATTGCATAGATTAAACTCTTGTTAAAAACAAGAAAACTCTGAATATTTCAACTTGTTTTCTAATTCTAACGTTTCTTTGCGATCTGTTGAATCACGAATAACTGAAACGACCGGTTTTCTTTCTTTCTTTCGAAACTTCCTCATTCGACCGATCGTAAACGGTCGAGATCCAGTTCCCTTCTGAAAACGATTCGTCCCAGACGATTTCTGTTTGTTTTCTAGGAGTTGTCAGTCAAAGATCAAGTGTTCCCGTCACCTTCACGAACCGGGAACTGACGCGGAGCAGTTCCGGATTCCGCGCTCGCCTCTCTGGTCACCGAAGCAAATCGGATAACTGGAATTCCTGTGGGAATTCTCCCTAACGGAATTGTCGTTTCGGTGCTAGAGCTGGGGTCTTGAATGCACTAAAACTGTCTGAGACAATACATAAATCAGAAATTGAATATTGTACATACACAACTTGACATAGACATAATCAAGCCGTTATTAAATAAAAAAGGACTTTTAAAATTAAAAATAAACTCGAGGAGATTTATCAATAAATACCAAATCACTTTATTAAACTTTTGGAGGAGTAGTTGATGTTTGTTGAGACTAGGAGATGATTCAATCTCATAGAATCATCTCCTGATGATGTTAACATGGTTAACGAAACGTGCGTCGAGAAGTTAAATAACGTGATTTGGTGTTTAGTGATAAATCTCTTCAAGTTTAGACTTTCACACCGTAGATTCCAATAGAAGAATTGAAATAAAAAAGGCCAGTTTTCAAAATAGGTACTATTTGATTCTATATTAAGTTCAAAATAATGGCGGTTCGTGGGTTTTTAAAGTGGGAGGACGTAGAAGAAAATAGTGCTGCTGAAGGTTTTTTTTGCTTTCCCTTTCCTCCTTTTTACTTTTTGTGCTATTAAAACCCTATACAGGAGGCAATCCAGAGTGTTTTGCTCTGAAAAAATTGTTTACTGTGATAAATGCTGGAGGGCCGGTCCTCCCTCACGGCCAACGCCTTCCCTCACGAGCCACCACTGGTTCAAAGCCATCTATCTTTACATTCTTTATCTCCTCATTGATACCAATCCTTATGCTTAAGCTGGACTGACTTGACTTTATGGGTCAGAGCGTCTACAATGCCCACAACACATACAGTCCGCACAACGCAAATTTGTATTGATGTGGGCCCAGCTTTAGAGATAAATGTTAAAATTTCTATCTTATTCTTTCATTTATTTGATAATATGCGGTTTAATATAGGCCTGTTCCAAAAAAACGAGCTTCTTGTTGACAAATTTAATTTCTACATACGTTTCTACGAGACTCGTTTGGAAAATTATCGAACTGTCAAAAGCAGCAAAAATTTTACCAAATAACTCTGACATTTGCCTAATATGATTCGTTAGATGACTCAGTACATGTCTCAAATTTTTGACGTTTGCGACTTTGTGGTAATCAAATAAAGCAAACAAGATTTGCAATTTTCTTAAAATTTGATAAAACTAAAGTTCGTGCAGTCATAAAATATTTCGTTGTATGGGATTTAACCATATCGTTTCCACTTCAAATGATTACTTCCGTTCGTTTTCGAGACTAAAAAAGTTGGCTGCTAGATTTAGACGTGGTCGTATATCCTGAATAACTGATTATGGTAAATGCTCAGGACGCCCAAAACCGAAACTGAATCACAGACTGATCTTCTACTTCACCTACCTGTCGTCCCTCGCCCATAATTGTGTTTTTAAATAAAAAATAATCATCGATTTTTTTACTTTATATGAAAACTTTACCATAAATAATATTGATAATCGATGCGAAAAACTTTTTACAAATTTGTTACAATTAATTATGAATGAATTAAAATTTATAAAATTCAAAAACAAATAATATGACTACGAATACGCCGCGATTGGCTGCCATGTTTGTGACGTCATAATAGTAAAGTGTTTTCGTCAGTACCGTCAACGGCTTCTGCCTGTATATATACTGTCAAATTATAATTGGTTAAGTGTAAAATAAAATATTCTTTGTTACTAATTTAGTTTAGTAATATGTGACAAAGGGTTCATAGAGACTAATTCTGATAATATACCTGCTGTGGATATTTTTATCCACAGGTCATAAATTTTCTCAAAAGTGACATTCGGTTTAATTCAGCTGCAGTTCGAGGTGCTAAAACATCAATATGAGTTTTTTAAAAAATAATAATAATCTAACATAACAAAGCAAATGTAAATAAGAAACAAAATATTTCTATTAAATATAATTAAACTATTTCTAGGGTGTCGCGAGAAAGGCTATGGCGACAAAACTATAGGTTTTGTTCAACTTAACCGGTAAATAGTATTAAAAAAATAGCATATATATATATATATATATATATATATATATATATATATATATATATATATATAT
Organism: Cosmopolites sordidus; assembly: GCA_031761425.1. Taxonomy (NCBI): domain Eukaryota; kingdom Metazoa; phylum Arthropoda; class Insecta; order Coleoptera; family Curculionidae; genus Cosmopolites; species Cosmopolites sordidus. The sequence continues at coordinate 788,946 of JARFXV010000968.1, forward strand.
ATATATATATATATATATGCTTATAAAAAACAATATAAATCATATTTAGAATAACAAAACACATACATACTGTTTAAATCACTAATTTTATTTCAATAAAAAATACACTGTTAAATCTACATAATAAATAGATAATATAGATAATATAGGGATAATATAGATAATATATTACAATTCAGAATAAAAATTATCACTAGCCAAAATTATATACATATTTGTTTGATTGCTTTCATTGAAGTTTGCAAGACTTTTAAAACCACACCGATTCTTCAAATCACCACACTAAACTCTATTAACAATATATTAAAAAAAAAATAAACCAATATAACATTATTGCTTTAATTATGGTTTCCAGTATTTTTAAAATGATGGCGATTTTTCGCCTTACATGTTTTACAAACACCACATTAGACTCCTGATGTAATAATATTTGCAAATATAAATAAATCTAGCTGCTAACTAACTCTAATGCATGACCAGCTAGAGGTTTCCCAAATAAGAGAAGGCACCTAAACCATTTTTTTTTGAGTGGAAAACTTTTATAGTCGATGTGTGGGACTTTCCTGAACACACTAGAAAATCACTATGTACTACAACATATCCTGGAACCACTGTTAGCTTACCATCTGTCTTCAACGCCTATAATAAATTTCTAACTTATGTTTAAACATAGTATATAGGCTGTTTTTCTATTTCTCTTTTTTTGCATACTCCTTCAGATGTTTGATTTGATTCCATGGAAAACTGCTTTGCCTAAATTAAACTAGTTGATGTTCATCCAATTGATCACACAAATTTCTGTACTCTTCGGCCATACACAAATTAGATTATCCTGTAATATCCTGTATTATCCTGTAAAAGTATAAGACTTTTCATATACGATTACCTTCCAAATTGATAGTCGAATTTTATTCTTATCTATTCGCGCTTCCTCGTATATTATTATTTGTATCCTACAAAATAGACGATCCTGCAGGGCTTTCTCATTGTTACTACCCTTCTTATAAATTAGGCACGTTAATTTGTTTTCCCTACTCCCTACATGAATTAAATAATATAAATAAAAGTTATAAAAACGAATGCAAAAAATAAAAGGAACCCTAATCTAATTTCAATATTTCATTCTAAACTTACCTTTGAGCCTCCATATCTTATGTAAAGATATATTAGTATAACGTCGAAAACAGCACCGAAAGCCTAAATAGGAATTAAAAGCAAGTATATTTTCAAATCGCTAGAAAAAATCAACAAATGCAGTCAAAGATATAGGTGAAACCTATAGAACAATGTCTAAGATCGATAAATTGTTTTATTTGCCCGAGACTCGGATTCTGAGAAAGGGCGCGAAAGAAAATATCGGTGTAACTTCTGAATTGTTCCGAATCGACCCGATATTGGCGATATTGGTCTTCATTACTATTGTGAGATCACATACGTTCGACGTTTTTTCGGGAATTGTCGGCGTGTCATCGGTACTAGTTTTTAGAAAAATTTATTTTCAATTTGATATAACTTTTTAATTATAAAGAAAAAATAAAAATAAAAATAGTTTTGTTACAAAACTTATATATGATCTTTTCAGTTATGACTGTGTTCAATGAATCACATGTTAGTTAAAAAGTAGATGGATTGATAGATACAGATTTATTTGTCCCAATTAAGTGTACAATTAAGTATAACTACCAAATTGGCTCGAAAAATCGTGAACATAAAATAATAAATATAATAAACATAATAAATAGTTCTTACAAAAGATAACAAAAAAGAAAATAAACTCGAACAATCAATTAATCAATAACATTATACTACTAATAATGAATACTATTCAATTATAAATTATACAAATGTTTTATTTAGCTATATTAAATCTGTCTGTGTGTAATACTGTCTGTGTGTTAATGAGTAATACGCTTTTATAAAAAAGTATTTCTTTAGGCTTTTATTTGCTGCAATTTTGGACTTTAACCGGAAATTTAGAGGAAAACTGTTGTATATTTTTATAATCATAAAGTTAATTTTTTTTTTGAATATAACTAAAATTATATCTTGATGGCAAAAGATCGGATTTATGTCGTGTCGCATACTCATGTACATTTTGGAATGACTCAAAAAGTTCTTTGTTGCTATATACAAACATAAAAGAATCATGAATATACATGCTTACCAAAGTGAAAATCATTTTTTTTAACAAAGATATCCCTACAACTATCATTATAACTCAATTTAAAAATTGCTCGAATACATCTTTTTTGAAGCTGAAATATTCTATGCATATCAAGTGAGTTTCCCCAAAAAATCAATCCGTATCATATCCTAGACCGAACGTAATACGCCGAAATTGCAGCATCTATCCCTACATTTTTGGAAATAACTCTCAAGGCATACGAATATCTTGATATATCCAATGCAAGCTTTTCAATATGGGCCCTCCAATCCAATCTCCGGTCGATCTCTAATCAAATCCACTCTGTCGTTTTGAGCAACATACCATCATAACCAAGTATGTGTTTATCGGGTTATCAACAACAAAGTGGCTTGATGAACCATAGTTATTAGATTCCTCACATATCCCAGTCATTCTGGACTAGGTTTCTTAAAACTGAATCAATAGAATGGGATAGATCTGAAGGCGACAGATAAAAGTTGCAAAGGGACCATCAAGCTTTACCTCATAATCCGCGAGCTCGTTTCGTCTGATGCCATTATATCTCGCGTCAAAAACCACATATAGGAGAATCATGTTCATGGATAAAATAAAGTAGGTTATAGATGAAGATACGGCTTTTTATTCTCTCCACTGAAGCTATTCGAAAAACAGGCAACATAGATGCATAAAATGTATTAACGTTTTAACAGATTATACTAAAAAATATCGTTGTTCAAAATGTCTCATCTTTGATGTTAAAGCAGAATTAGTAAATTCTCCTTGTAGTTATTGAAGCATATTTCCTTCCTTATATGTATACACTTAATTAACGCCCACAAAAACCTATTAGTTGCACTTATTTTGCAAAATAATCCGCGTGAAATTAGAAATATAGCTTACACTAATTGATTGACACCTACCCAATGTTAGAATAATTTCTGTTAGTTACACAGGAGAAATAACCATGAAATTTAAAACTACAAAATGGTATAAATGTTTTCATTATTCGTTTTATCAGAAAAGCGAAAAAACAAGTCTCTGCTTCAACAACGCCGCATTTATCTCCGTGTGACTATTTTCTGTTTCCGAAACTTAAACTGTTCATAAAAGGAACGTTTTATTAAAATGTTATACAAATCCAAGCAGTCAAACCCGCGACAAGGGTCCCTGAGATACTTACAAAATACGTGACAAAACTAAAACCGTTACACGTCATCGATAATGCTATTGAAGAACAGCAGAAATACCATTACATAAATTAAAAAATAAAATAATTGAATGGAACGTAGACAATAAGTTTCATATTTAGAGCTGGATTCGGTTGGCAGCATATGCGACGTTGTTGTGTTTAAAATTTTTCGTGTTGATATTTATTAACACGTTTGGAGATTATCCCATTTGTATCTGAACATTTAACTATAATTTTTTATCTTACGATCGGAAACAGTTCTTTTAAGAACCACCACAGTGTTATAATTGTCAAAGTCGCGTCTGTAAAATGCCAAATTATGTAAATGGCCGTTGTCAAGAGTTTGCAGCATCTCTGATACACTATTTTCAACAAGAACGAGTCAATAATGGTCAATTGTTACCCTTTGCGGCTGTTAGAGAGGAATGTTAAGGTAATTGTTAATAATTGGACACAAAGTTTAGTTTAAGTCATATATATTATAGAAACTAGAATATATTTTTAGCGTGTTGCAGCAGCCTTAAGGTTGAGTATGTCCACTGTTAGTATTTTTTCACAAAAAGTGAAAAACAATGGAGTTTTTAAATCATCTAGAAAGCGCAGCTTTACTAAAACGGTTACCAATACCGCAACTGTAGATATAAGTTCTATTCGTCACATCATTTATATCATGTATAAACACAGTAAGTATTCGTAACCTAAGAATTGTAGAAAAAAAATTAACTGAGGTACCCGATACTTGATGGAAATTCATTTTAAATAAATAAGCAACACAATTTTAAGTATAATGAAAATTTGTGAATATTAATATTCGCTTATTTAATTGCAGAGAAGACTGTACTTACACCTATATGTAGTTTATACGTAGGCACTCACAGTTTAATTTTAATTTTCAGGACAGCATATAACTTTCAATTTCTTACAAGAGCAATTAAAAGAGAAACAACTGTTTGATGGATGCAGCATGTCATTGTGCAACATATTGAAAGAAGTAGGTTTTAAATGGAAAAAAGATAATCCAAGACGAGACCTTATTGAGCTTCCCAATGTTGCCCTAAAACTTATAGAAACTTATAGATTTTTGAGGAGTTATATGAAGGAAAGAAAAATAGCTTTGAACAAGAAAAAAAGAATCAAGCTTCCAGAAAATTAAATAATGAAATGTTATGATAGAGAGCATATACTTGATTGAAAATCTATGATTATATTAATGAAAATATAAGTGCATGTAGATATTTTTGTCACATATTGTGTAATGCTAGGTATTACCAACTACATGTTGTAATGTAAGGGAAAGTGGGAATGGAAATAAGAGCATAGAAAGACGGAAAAAGTCATGGCTCAAGAATATACAGGACCGACTCAACAGGAGCGTTGAAGATATATTTCTCGATACTAAGGATAACCTAAAAAGTCTTCACCACCAATCATTAATGGAGACGGTACAGGAAGAAGAATTCAAAAGAAACAATCTGAAATAATAGTAGAATTGTTTTTTTACCAAACCTAATAATTACCAAACTTACGGTTTATTTACAGCATGATGCAAAAGAAATTAAATACTCCCCACAATTCTACTAAATTTCCGTGAGAAGTACAATTTTTTCACAATTCCCAATATCAAATCCTTGCCTTGCAAACTGCAAAAAAGTATATTAAAACCAGTTCCATAACTAACAGGATTGGGATTTTACGATGAAAATCAAAAGAACTAATCATGTGTAGAAAATGGGGGTTTAGCTTATGGGAAAAAGAATCATTTTGGACTCGTCTTTAATGAACGTCAACGTCGAGGGAAAACATCTGCGACGTTGCGGAGGATTATAGGACTTCGTGCTGAGAAGAATAAAAGGTTTTTTTTGCAAAATGTCCAAATAAATATAAATAAGTCATATAGGTATTTTCTTCGATAGTTAGGATTACCCTTATCGATATATTAAAAATAATAGTTTATATTTACTTATTCTTATTCCGGTTTTTACTAACTAAACTAAATAAACTAAGAACCAACGATTCTTTACATCATTTGAAAAAAAAGTTCCTTACAACAAGACCAAACCAAACCAAAGGGTTTTCGCTAAAAAAATGTGTTATATTAAAAATTAACATTTTAAAAATATATAAAAATAAAGAATACAAATAATGAACATTGCTAAAAATGTTTTTAATTAAAAATTATGCCCTATTAGCGAAGAATGATGCGGCAACGTCGCAAAAAAATGCGCCCACAATAAATAACGATATTTCAAAATAGTAACACAAATTTCAGTCCATGTATTTAAGTTCAATTTAAAATCAAACATATATTCTCGTGAATATCACAACGATATTCACGACGAGAAACGGAGACGATTAGATTAGACTGCCAGGAGTTTTTCAAACGATGTTAGACTTTCATAGACTCACATGGTGGCCGTTTTGAACATTTAATTTAATTACACAATTATTCAAAATTTTCCATACCCCATTATAAATACTGATTTCATCTATGCCAAATCAGTCATTATATCAATCTTCTTGTTCATTGGGGGGCACAAAAGAATATAGAACACTAATGTTAGTATCCCCACGTGATAAATCAATTTTAAAAGCAGGTTTTGATTTTAATTCTCCAATTTCAGGTTCCATCCATATTTTCATGAATTTCTGGTTCGGCATCAGCGTCAACTGAGTGATTTACATTGAAACTAATCTTAATCGTTTCTGCATCAGTATTTTTGGTTAATGTAACTTCAGCTCCATTCAATCTGGCTTTGAATCCATCCACCTATGTGGGGATTGTTTTAACTTTTTGAGTTGTACGTTCAGCAAGAATCTCCTCTGTTAAAAATTCAACCAATTCTTTGTCAGATTTACTGTGAACTTGTTTCTTAACATTACACAAAATTCATTTTTAATAAACAAACTAATATTAATATAATTGCCCACTATATTTATTTATATAGTAGAATAACAACGACAAAAAACTTAATTTTCCTAAAAAGTTGGATATATATATATATATATATATATATATATATATATATATATATATATATATATATATATATATATATATATATATATATATATATATATATATATATCATGTGTCCCATTAAAGATGAATCGCGGCCGTATCTAGAAAACTATTTATCCCACAGCTTTGCGGAAAAAAATATTATACTAAAACTGACTGTGAGAAATTCACCAAAAATATTTTTAAGTTTCTAAAACGACCGCAAGAGGGCGTGACGAGCTAAACATTTTTAAAAATCATTTTTTTGTGTATTTTCAAGTGTTAACCGAGTAAGAAAAATTCTCAATTATAATTAGCAAACTGTCTCCTACTACTTTGTTTTATGACATTTTGTCGTAACTTCGCGAAGCAAGAAGTGGGGGGAGTTTTGCCTAAACCGATTTTTCTCAATTTGGATTCATTTAAAAGGCAATTGCTGGGACAATCAGATAATCTGGGAGATAATTTATTTAGTTTATAAATGAAACCGCGAGGTGGCGTTACATTCAACAATAGTTTTTTTAAAGTTTTGTTCAGTTTTTTGAAATGGAATGGTACAGCTTTTATTACATGGCTAGAAAGGTAATTTAAAGAGGAATCATCCAGTGAAAACCCGAAATCGATATCTCTGACATGTCAAGAGATATTTTGATTTTTCTGATATTAACCTAATGTTTGTCTTCCTTCACACTTTACGAAAAATCGAAATATCTCTTGACATGTAAGAGATATCGATTTCGGGTTTTCACTGGATAATTCCTCTTTAAATTACCTTTCTAGCCATGTAATAAAAGCTGTACCATATTAAGACCAATTTTTAACTTAATATTACGGTAAAAATTAAAACTAACTGATTTTTTTCAGAAAAATCGAAATATCTCTTGACATGTTAGAGATATCGATTTCGGGTTTTCACTGGATGATTCCTCTTTAAATTACCTTTCTAACCATGTAATAAAAGCTGTCCCATTCTATTTGAAAAAACTGAACAAAACTTCAAAAAAACTATTGTTGAATGTAACGCCACCTGGCGGTTTCATTTATAAACTAAATAATTTATCTCCCAGATTATCTGATTGTCCCAGCAATTGCCTTTTAAATTAATCCAAATTGAGGAAAATCGGTTTAGGCAAACGGACATTAGATGACTTTTTATCTAAATAGGTAAAACTCCCCCCCACTTCTTTATTAGCGAAGTTTTTTAAAATGTTTAGCTCGTCACGCCCTCTTGCGGTCGTTTTAGAAGCTTAAAAATATTTTTGGTAAATTTCTCACGGTCAGTTTTAGTATAATATTTTTTTCCCCAAAGCTGTGGGATAAAGGATACGTTTTCAAGATACGGCCGCGATCCATCCTTAATGGGACACCTGGTATATATATATATATATATATATATATATATATATATATATATATATATATATATATATATATATGTATGAATATATATATATATATATATATATATATATATATATATATATATATATATATATATATATATATATATATATACCATATGGTATATATATATATATATATATATATATATATATATATATAAATATATATAGGGTGTCCCAGAACTTATCGGTCATAGAGCAAGGTAGTAGAGATCAAAATAAGATGATTTAGTCAATAAATGTGTTGGCAAATATTAGTTATTAAATAGATAGAGGGTATTGAAACTGAAACTCAATTTTCGAAAAATTGAGATAAACGCTTGAAGATATCAAATTCAAAATCAGGGTAACTGGGTTTTCAAAGACGACAAACCCAAATTTTGTACTAGTTTGAGACTACTTCCTAGAGTACGCTTGCCACCTATTTCGTGAGGAATTAACTCGCTCATATTTTTTGACGCTAAAAAGCTGGGAATATTTTGGCTTCAAAATAGAGACGACTGGTAATTTATCCGTAAAGAAGGTACCCTTGGTCAATATCAATATCTCACGCTGTTTGCGAGATATTCGTGTTTGAATATTCCATTGCACATCTTGTTGATGGCTGAAAAATCTGCAATTCACAAAGTGTACTTTGAATACGAGGTAAAAAACATTAAAATGTCAAAAATACAACGGACTTTATTTAAAATAACAATTTTTTGAAACTTACTTCAATAGGTATTGAAAGTGTCCACCGTTTACCTCAATACACTTTGTTAAGTGACGCCTCACATTTGAGAAGATATTTTCTTCATTTCTAATAACATTAGCCTCTTGTTGAACTTTTTGTAAGACTTCATATGACCCCACAAATAAAAATCTAACAGATTAATGTCTGGGCTACGAGGTGGCCAAGGAAACTCACTACCGCGCCAAATCTATCGATGTGGAAAACGTTGATTCAAATGATTTCGCACTGCAACAGTAAAATTCGGTGGCGCCCGATCTTGCATGAACCACATGTCTAGTCTTAAGTTTAGAGGTATACCGTCCAAAAGGTCTAATATATCATTTTCCCAAAAGCTGCACATCTTGATCTCCATTCAGTCTTTGCGGAAACTTAAATGGGCCGATTAAAAATTGTCGATAATGCCGCACCAAATGTTAATTGAAAATTCGTGCTGAAAATGTCGCTCTCTTGGTAGGTGTGGATTTTCCAGGACGTACTAATAATTATTTGGCCAGTTAAAAATTCTACATCTGGTAAAAGTTGCCTTGTCAGTAAACAATATCTTTTTCAGGAAGTCATCGTTTTTTTACGTAGTAGATTTTGACAAAATTCTAATCTAGCAGGCAAATCTTGTCGCAATAAATTTTGAACAGCCGAAAAATGGTAGGGAAACAATTTTTCTTTATGGAGAACTCTTAAAAGGGTAGATTTGCTAATTCCAGTAGATACCTCCAAACGCCTAGTGCTTAGTTTGGTTTGGTTATCACTATTTTCCGCGATACTATCCAAAATGTCCTCTTCTTGTTCTATCGTTATACCTTTCGGTCGTCCACCAGGATTGTTATAATAAAACGAAGCTATATCGCTTAACTGATTGAAAATTCTTTGAAAAATGTGTCGATCTGGAATAAATCTGGTTGGTAGAGCTCTTCATACCTTCTAACTGCAACGCGACTATTGTAATTTACTTGTGCATAAACGCAGAGCATATCCCTTAAATCACGGTTAGGAAACTGATTAAGTCTGGGCATATTTTACAAATTATTTTAATACCAACTTCAGATTGGAGAAATTGTTTCCACCTACGTTTAATAAGGGAGATAGAAAAAATGAACAAACATGACAGTTGTCATAAAGACGTAATAATTTGTACACAACATTCAAGCCACACTTTGTGAATTGCATATTTTTCAGCCATCGACAAGATGTGCAACAGAATATTCGAATACCGAATCCTCTTATTTTAATCTCTACTATCACAAGTTGCTCTATGGCGGATAAGTTATGGGACACCCTGTATATATATATATATATATATATATATATATATATATATATATATATATATATATATATATATATATATATATATATATATATATATATATATATATATTTATGTGTGTATGCATATGCATGCATATATATATATATATATATATATATATATATATATATATATATATATATATATATATATATATATATATATATATATATATATATATATATAGGGTTGTTATATATGTATCCGGAATTGACAACAATGGTATTGCTAGGCACCATCTGACATATACATCCTAAAGTTTGACATTGTTGACTGTATACATAATCAGAACGTTTTGACATACGGACGCTATTTGTGTTGTTTAGTGACTTGAAAATTTCATCTCAGTCAAAAAATGGAATTAACTTTGAAATGGCGATTGGAATTAGCGCTTTTTTTCGAGAATTTTCGTGCGATTATTTACTACGACTTTCGACGTGGATTATCTCAACAATAGTGCATCGATCAACTCACTTCGACTTTTGGCAAGAAGCACCATCTAATACCTCTGTTAATCACGGGTTTAGTGAATTCAATCGTGGCCGTCGTTAGCTCAAGGACGCATTTAAAATCAGTCGTTCAAAATCGATTGTTGTAGCAGAAAACATCGATACTGTGCGCGAACTGATAGAGCAAGATCGTCATGTGACATACCGTGAGATTGAGGCATCCCTGGACATTAGTATGATAAACATACCCAAGATTTGACATGAACATTTAGCCGTAAAAAAGCTTTGTGTGCGTTGGATTCCGCATAATTTGACAGCGGTCAAAAAACGGATCGTGTTGATTGGCGCAAAGAAATGCTCAAAATGAATGAATATTAAATATATGGCCGTCGTTAGCTCAAGGAAGCATTTAAAATCAGTCGTTCAAAATCAATTGTTGTAGCAGAAAACATCGATACTGTGCGCGAACTGATAAAGCAAGATCGTCAGGTGACATACCGTGAGATTGAGGCATCCCTGGACATTAGTATGATAAACATACCCAAGATTTTACATGAACATTTAGCCGTAAAAAAGCTTTGTGTGCGTTGGATTCCGCATAATTTGACAGCGGTCAAAAAACGGCTCGTGTTGATTGGTGCAAAGAAATGCTCAAAATGAATGAATATTAAATATATGCGTATGAGCTCGAAACAGCAGACGACTGTATGAATCTTTCAAAATGAGCCATACCTAACAAAAGTTGTTCGCGCAAGAAGCAGTTCTTGCAGCAATTGGCTACAGAACCACTAGAAAATCAAAAAAACAACCAACAACTCAATATTTAACCGGTCAAAACATCGAATTGATGGGTCCTCCGACGTACAGTTCCGACTTGGCACCCAATGATTTCCATTTGTTCCCGCCGCCCGTGAACAATCAATTACGTAGTCAATGTCGATGGCAGAAGAAACGGTTGATGCGTTCAAAATGCATGTTTTGGAGAAACCTCAATCGGAATAGAAAAAGTGCTATGAAAATTGGTTTAAACGTATGCAAAAATGTATCGATCTTCCCGAAGAATATTTGGAAAAACAATAAAACCATTTTTAATAATAAAATATTTGTTTTTATTTATTATTCCGAATACAAAAATAGCACATATATATATAATTAAATTTTTAACTTAATTTGTTTTTAATGAGATTGATATACTTATTTATTAGCACAAGGTTTATCAAATCTAGGGATCATTGAGGACAGTGCTATATTCATCATTCCGATTCGACCAAAATTGAACTAGGGTTTCAATGAATTATCCCATGATAATTCTATCAATTTTTTTGTTTTCAATAGTTATCAATTCAAATTCATCATTTTGTTCATCGACAAATGGATTCTGTATCCACACGAACTTTGTAAAATCAAGATCTTCGAAATATTGTGAAAAGTGCATTAGCAAAACTATCCAAGTGTTTTTTGTTTACTTCAGTATTAACGCTGCCGTAGAAATAATTTAAAAGTGGAATATGAACAAATGATTTTTTTCTAAATTTGATTTCCATTGCTCTAATTTTTGTATGAATTTTTTCACTTTATCATTTTGAATCAGTGAATGCATTTGTAATCCTTTGATTGTGGCACTGATTTATTCAAAACACCCCTTTTTCGAAAAATTTCACTTTTGCAAAAAATCACTTTCGCACGAGAACCAGCACACTTCATGATAATATAGAAGTGAGGTATAAGTAGCTTCAATATCTTCACAAAGCTTTGCAAATAACCTAACTTTTAAAAACCTAATTCAAAGTTTTTTATATAGTTTATAATTTTTGTAAAAATATTATTAAGTTCCTCGCGTAAAGCACACAGTGCGTTCAGATAATTTCAGGTGTTTTCATTTTAACTAATGCTTAAAGCTAAAATGAAGTACCTGCGCAAAATGCTAGGCATCATAAGAAATAATAAGATAGGAAACACGTCAATCCGGGAATAACTACTACAACTATAGTTCATTTCATTATTTAAAAAAATAGATTATCATGATTGGCACATCTTACAAGAATGAAAACAGATAAACCAGTCAAAAGCAAGAAGACATGATAACAGAACTAGAGGAAGGCCTAGAAAGAATTGGGACGGGACCATCAAAGAGATACTGGTAAACACTGGTCTTACAAGAGCAGAAGCAAAAATATTGGCTAAGGACAAGAAGGCAAGGCGAAAATTTCGTGTTCGGTAAATATCTTAGAGTTTAGTGTTTCGTCTAGAAAGTTACAATAGAAGACTGACCCTGTATAATAATAGGCGTAACGAATTTTTCTACTCTGTTTTTTTTAATCATATCAAAATATATCTGACTGTCACAATCTTAACAACACGAAAAAAAAAGGTTTAAAGCGTTATTCAAATAATCGCTGAAAAAAAAAATTGCGTGATAAAAAAGCTTCAAACTAAAGAACACCATCGCATGTCAGCAGTCACTTTCGGAGAAATTATTAGCCTTGTCCCTTTTGTGGACTATCGAAATAACAGAAGAAAAAAAAACGAAAAATAAAAGTAAATAAAAGGATTTAATTCCTGATCAAATATTTGCGAATAAAATTATGATGTTGTTCCCTACGGAGGCAAATTTAGGAATCAAGGTCGACAAGTTCGTACGATTAGAGGTCGTACGCTGATAATAAGATACAAGGCAAGATTCCCGTTACCATTTTAATTATTTATGATTTTTAAAAGAAATGTTTATTTCGTCTTTAAATTTGCATTTAATTTTTAGAAATAAACAATACATTTTCAATAATTTTTGTCATCATATTTGGTAAACTTGAAGAGATTTACCACTAAACACCAAAACGCTTTTTTGAACTGCTCGACGCACGTTTCGCTAACCATGTTTAATCATAAGATTAAATCATCTCCAGATGATGCTAACATGGTTAGCGAAACGTGCGTCGAGGAGTTCAAAAAAGCGTTTTGGTGTTTAGTGGTAAATCTCTTTAAGTTTAGTATTTCACACCAAAGGTTCCAACAGAAGAACTGATCATATTTGGTATTAATGCAGCGACTTCAGCACGGATATTATCCTTGAGTTACTGTGTGGTTTGGAGCTTATTTATGTAAAGTTTTTCCTTCAAAAATCCCCATAAAAATAACCCGGACCCGTCAAATCAGGAACCGGTCGCGTTGGTGCGGATGGTACAAGTAAATATGGTAAGGGTAAACCGCACTGGAGCGGTAATTGGTTCGATTCCAGCGCTCGGATGGTTGCTTTTCTTTCTTTCTTCTGATTGTTAATTCCTAAATGTTTGTGATTGTTTCTAGGCAAGAATGTGAAATCCGGCTACGAATTACCCCTCAGTCACGCCAGTTAAAGGCTGGGTAAGGCCGGATGCCTTCTGAGAGGTGTTCTACGTTGGTCACTAGTCGGTAGGTTTCCTGATAGACTTATGGGTAGGCACATAACCAAGGGTTTATAGCCCGAGGGGGGTGCTGGTCTGTCGGAAGCTGATGACCGTGGTTCGGAACCCACGTTAAACTGTAGGTCCAATCGCTAAATAGCCTAGTTGCTGTGCTAGTGCTACTAGTAGCCTAGTTGCTGATGCGCCTCTAACCCTAACACTTTACCTTTACCGTCAAGTCAAATCAAGAGATGTAGGAGGTCACAAAAAAATCCCAATTTCAAGAAACTAAACTACTAGGGAAAGTGTTTTTCAAAATGTTGACTGTTTCACATAAGGTGTATGCTTTAGTACTATCTTGCTAGAACCATATTCTCCAGTCCTTGCTGATTCAATTGAATTACCAAAACCTTTTGAATCATATGTCCATAGCGTTGACCATAGAATGTTACTGCATTTTCACCATCGTCTTCAAAAAGATATGATCCAATGATGTTTTGAGCATGAATACAGCACCATAACTTTAACTAGATGCCATAGAGGTTTGATGAAAAGAGCACAGCTTCTCTGTTGTCCAGAAACAGCTATTCTGTTTATTCACTTCACTTAACTACTTAGATGAAAATGATTTTGGATGAAAATTGTCAATTTGGTTGGACATGGTTTATGATGGCATTGCAATATTCGAATCACTTATTATTGTCTATAAAGAACAGGTCTCTAATAAGAAATCATGGGCAAGTCACTTACCCATGATTCTTTCCATGATTCCATGTCAAAATTCGGCGTAAACTGTCTGACGAAATGCCCAATTGTGCATCACGTCGCCGAATCGACATTTCTGGAATCGCCTCCACACATGCAATATTTTTAACGATTTGCACAGTTCTGGTATAGCTGTTGATAATAATGTTTGTGAAACAAAGTATTATATTAACATTTAAATTACTAAATAAAAATTACGCTGAAGCTACGGAATTATTTGTGTCAATCTGCAATGCTAAAACCTGTAAAAAGTGTTGTTATAGGTTTCGAAATAAGTATTTTGATCTCTTGGATAGACAAGATTCGAATCAATCATAAATATTTGATTGGGAGAAATTAGAGAATTGTTGGAAGAATCGTTTAAATTTAATGATTTGTGGATGTTTCAACAATTCGTAGTTCAATTCATTCGATTTAGGCCTCGCCAATACATTTGTGTGAGCAAGTACATTACCCTGATGATCTTTTTTTTCTACAAGCCTGTTCTTTTATTACTTTTTTCAATATTTCCATCCAGCTTATCTAAAAAGCCAAAGTCATCATTTCTCGTGCAGAATGAATCATGACTTTAGTCCAACATTCCAACAGTATAAACCAAAATCGATGTTTTGATTGGAGTCTCCATTTTGGTCTGTAGTGGTATTTCATGCCTCTTTTATAATCACAAATGTGGCATAACATTTTATTTTATTCTCGTTATTCGGTTTTATTCTTGATAAACAATTGAAGCATTGCTAAAATATTTGAATTCAGACGCTTTTTTGCATACCACCACCGCATAAAGGGTGTTTCAAATTGAGCGTTTTTTTTATTCTTGAATAAAACACAGAATTTGCGTTGATTTCAATTTTTTTTATTGATAATTGAAGCATAGTGTATGATACGAAAGACAATATCTACCAAATGACCAGCTCCACAGACGTCCTCTGTTTTATCCAGATTTTGGAATATCCGGGGCTCTATCTTACCAATGACTCGAATAATTTTACCCTTTAGTTCAGAAATCGATTGTGGATTTTCTTAAGAGACTTGGCGTTTCACGTAACCCCAAACAAAATAGTTCAACGCTGAGGTGGCGCCATCCTATTGAAACCACATATCTTCCAGATCAATATTATTCTTCTAAACTGAGACTAGCCCTAGGCAAATTCACAACGTCATCTGTGTTTTATTCAAGAATTAAAAAAAAACGTTCAATTTGAAAGACCCGTAAAATATGAAATATTTATAAACTCAGCTATCTTACACACTTTCTATGATACTGTCCTCTAAAACATAATAATTCCCTGATGTGTGTGTGGGTGAAAAAAAAAACCATATTATTTTTTACCATATGAATATTTAACAATAAAAATTGCATTCGTCAGTAGAAAGACTGATTCCTAAAATCTTATCTTTATTATCTTAAAAACATCGAAAAAAGACTTTATCATTTTTGTCCATGTTTTTCTGATTGATAAACAATTTCTTGCAGGTAAGAAATTATGTAAATATTTTCTTACAGTCTCTTACAGTACTTAATTTTTTTAACAGAATTTTTCTCTGAATTCAAACTGATAGTGCTTTCAAACTGACAGTGGTTTTGGTGGTACTTTCCTCTTTAATTACTTACTTAGTTTTGTCATATTTTTCACTATGTATGTACTGCATATAATCTTTACTAAAAACTTTAAATCTTGAGCAATTGCTGGAATTTCATGCTTTTTTTATTAATTTCACCATTTTGCACAAAACCCAAATTAACACATCCAATACTAATTTTATAACTGATTAAGATTAATCAAAATTGGTTGTTTCAGTATATTGAAGACACTTGTTATCCCTACAAAGGGTCAAATCAACAAAACGAACTGTTCAAATATTTTTCTTCCCATTAAAAATCAGTACTTTACTACTACTTTTTAACTTCATATCCTGCTTTAATTACGATATAGTTTTTCTGAGATCCATTTGTAGTTTATGTTGGAAATATATAGGGTGGTAAATAAATTAAATTAATAAAATAAATAAAATTAATTTTTTTCCGACGCCCCAAAAAAACCTTCCGTTCGATGAAAAAATACGGGGATTTTTTTTAACATAAATAGCACGTGCCTCAAGACGATTTAAGTTCATTTTTTGAAATTATCGTAGTTTTTTGTAAGTATCTCTTAAAGTATACGGATTTGAGAAAAAGATATACGACCAATTTTAAAGTAAAAGTAAAGTGTTTGGGTTAGAGGCGCATCAGCAACTAGGCTATTTAGCGACTGGACTTACAGCTTAACGTGGGTTCCGAACCACGGTCATCAGCTTCCGACAAACCCAGGCCACCACCCCCCTCGGGCTATAAACCGTTGGTTATGTGCCTACCCATAAGTCTATCAGGAAACCTACCGACTGGCGAGTGACCAACGTAGAACACTTCTCAGAAGGCATCCGGCCTTACCCAGCCTTTAACTGGTGTGACTGAGGGGCAATTCGTAGTCGGATTTTACACTCTTGCCTAGAAACAATCACAAACATTTAGGAAAGATAAACGGACAGAAGAAAGAAAAATAACCATCCGAGCGCTGGAATCGAACCAGCTATCGCTCCAGCGCGGATTCGGCAAAGCAGGCGCTCTTACCGCCGCACCAACGCGACCGGCCAACCAATTTTGTAGGATATAGAATTAGTAAAGTCTCTACAAAAAAAAGATCCTCTCCATTTCCTTCATAAAATTCATATTTATGGAGATATTCTCGATAATAAATTCATTAACTCCATATAGCCAACATAGTGTCAATAATTTAGTCAAATATAAATAACACTGTATATTAACCCTAAGATAACTTATCGATAGAGGTATTTCTTATTAAAGTCATGGAAAAATAGTTTGGCCTTTACTGATAAAGTAAACGGATTATTATCAGTAATACCGAAAATATCTATAATTTGTTATAGTTTTACGAAATTATTTATATTTCAGAAAAAATGACGTTTGTAGGTCTTAAAATGTTGACTATATGGGGTTGAATGAATTTATTATCGAGAATATCTCGATAAAAATGAATTTTATGAAGAAAATGGAAAGGACCTTTTTTGTAGAGAATTTAATTTTCTACAATATTCCTATATCTTTTTCTCAAATCTGTATAATTTAAGAGATACAAAAAACTACGATTTTATCAAAAAATTAACTTAGATCATCTTGATGCGCGTGTTATTTTTTAAGACGTCGGAAAAAATTAATTTTTAACCACGACCTATATATGTGTATATATATATATATATATATATATATATATATATATATATATATATATATATATATATATATATATATCATCATCATCATCATCATCATCATCAGCCCGTATCGATCCACTGCAGGATGAAGGCCTCTTCAGCATGCTTCCAACCTTCACGGTCCTGGGCTTTCCTCTGCCACTCGGGTCCAATATACTTAACGATGTCATCAGTCCATCGTGCTTTCGGTCTTCTTCGCGGACGTTTGCGATCAAGCGGTATCCACTCCAGGATTGCCTTGGTCCATCTGTCGTCCCATCGCCTCGCTATATGGCCTGCCCATCTCCATTTCAGCTGTTTTACTCTTCCAATGATGTCACAGACTTTTGTTTGTTCCCTGATCCATGCGCAGGACTTTCTGTCTCGTCTTGTAATGCCAAGCATACATCTTTCCATTCCGCTCTGTGCCACCCGAAGTTTTTGAATTGATTGCGATGTGAGTGTCCAGGTTTCACTTCCGTATGTCATAACGGGTAGAACGCACTGATCGAATACTTTTCTTTTCAGGCAAAGTGGGAGTCTGCTCTTAAACACTATGTTGAGCCTACCAAATGCCTGCCAGCCACATTTAACACGCCGTTCCACCTCCCGGGCGGCACTCCCCTCCATGGAAATCCTCTGCCCAAGATATACAAAGCTGTCCACAATCTCTAAATCCCTTCCTAAAACTGAAATTCTTCTGTCCTGAGCGAAGTTATTGAACATAACCTGACTTTTTTTCAGGTTTATTTTCAAGCCAAATGGTTCGCCAGCCCTTTGCAGTTCTTGTATGCGTCTTTGCAGCTCCTCTGGGTCTTGTGAATATATATATATATATATATATATATATATATATATATATATATATATATATATATATATATATATATATATAAAGTGTTGGATGGACCCCAATAAGTGGGTCCATCCAATTCCCTATATATCTGTTAGAAAATGCATTAATTAAATGTTCGCGAACTTCTCGTATAAAATGTGGCGGAGCTCTATCATATAGAAATCACATATTCTGTCAACATTTAAAAAATCATCTTCTAATAATTGTGGCAGATTGTTTTGAAGACAGTCTAAATAATTTTCACTTGTAAGTCGGCCTGGAAGAAAGAAAGGCCCAATAAGCATGCCGTTTACTACGACAGCTCAAATATTTACTGAAAATATGTGCTGAAAATGGGTTTTTTTCACAGCATGCGGCTTTTCTACTGCTCAAAAATAGTTGTTGTGGAAATTATTTCCTCAATTTCTTGTAAATGTAGCCTCGTCGGTAGCCAAAAAAAATTGGCAAAATTTTCATTGCTGTTGTACTTATGTAAAAGCCACTGACAAAATTCAACTCTTCTAGGATAATCTTCAGGTTGTAACGGTAGTACCCGTTGATAATGATAGGGATAAAAGTGCTCTTGTCGTATCCACACTTTACTATGAGCAACTTCAACTTGATCTGCTATAGACCTAGTGCTCGTTGTTGGCTCGTTTTGACAATGTCTAACATTTCTTCCTCAATCTCTATCATTTCGCGTGGAGGAGGTTCTTCAGCGTGACCTCATCGTTGTGCGTTTACCTACCTTGTGTCGCGAAGTCTTGTAACTAAATTTACAAACATCCGTGGAGCCGGATGATTTCTTAAAGGAAACCTTTCCACGTACATGTTGCTGCCGTTTTTATTGGCACTTCCCATAAGTTAATATTATGTCTACTAGTTCGTTGATTTCGTAAACCTGTGGCATTTTAATCGCATAAAGTATGCAAAAATTAAATATACACTATTAGGGAATTATTACCACTGGTCAAATCAAACATTGTATTCAAAAGAAATATCGTACAAGAATACAAAAAACTAGTCATACCCAGTATCAGCAGTAAACAAATACTTTATGTGTTTACAACGCAGCTGTCGACAACATCAAAAAGTCTGTTTTCAAATGTAACTTAATAACTTCTTTATTTTGCAACTTTTATATAAATGATTTTTGGTAAAATTACTTATTTTTACAAGTTCTACAACCTGTTAAAATGAATGACTCAACTTTGAAAACACCCTGTACATATGCAGTTTTAAGTTTCTTACGGCTGCGTCCAATGAGACAACAGTAACCTAGTGTTATACACCCACACTGTTAGGTTCCACAATCTCATGAAACGCAGGTCGTTGTGTGCTCCACATGAGGTTGTGGAATCCAACAGTTTGTGTGGAATCCAACAGTGGTTGTGGAGGTTGGAGGAAGTGGAATCCAACAGAACACTCGGCTACTGTTGTCTCATTGGACGCAGTCTAAAGAAATCTAAAACTACATGTATGAAGTTCATTCTTCATGTATGTATGCCGACGGCAAGTCGGCGAAACTATGGGTTGTTGACTGTGGATGGGGTCTCCCTATTCTTAACGATAAGGCATATATTAGCAAGAGATGAAACATGTGTCCTCCAGTGGAAGGGATGGGTGGGGTTCGTCCCGTACATATACATATATACAGGGACTAAGAGAAATAACTTCACACACTGTTGTCAACGGGATTAGAAATTTACCAGAACTTTTTCAACGTGTTGGGGAAAACACGTCAGAATAGTTCAGAGACTCAAATTGTGGACATTTGAACACTTAATTTAATAAAACAATAAATCATGTGTTTTTTAATTTGACGTGAATTATTTAAATCTGTTGTGGTGTGAAAAATTAGTGCTAGTAATTACAACTTTGACATTAAAAAAACAAATGAAATTTATGCTGGAAAAGACATTTAAATTTCAAATAACACCTTAAAAAACCTAATTTTGTTAAAAAAATGCGACATTGCCAATGGTCACGGAAATAAAATAATATTTTCCGCGGAAATGGTTGCATTTTGGATACATACTTTATGGAAACTTTTGTTCAAATTATTATTTATTTAAATTTACGAAATTACTTCCCTTGTACTCTCTATGAATATATATATATATATATATATATATATATATATATATATATATATATATATATATATATATATATATATATATATATATATATATATATATATATAATAAAAATAAAAATTATAATTATATTAAATAAAAATTATTCTGAGTACTCTTCTTTCAAATAATACAAGCATATCTTGAGTACTGACCGAATGAGTGTTATAGATCCTAATATGCGAATTCCTTTCGTACAGGCGCATTATGAGAGCACTTTCTTTTTTGGTCAGATTTGCACGTTTGGAATGAATATCACCCTTTAGTTGATTTATCGGTGAAGCGTAATATTCTCTAGGTGACGGTCCTGCTTTCGTTTTCTTTGGAGCACTTTCACCTACGCTTACCTACTGATTAGATTGCAGTTTCGTTTCTGCGGTGTAATAGCTAATCGTTGTTTTATCTACTGTTATAAAACGCCGAACAAACTCAGCAGTATCACGTTTAATTAACTCTAAAAGTTTATGAGAAGTGTTCATTCGAATTCGTCTTTGATCGATTAAACAAAAGCGAAATACGTCGAACGGATGATGTTTTGGATACTCAAAAGATGGTGTAAAATGTATTGGATACGACTTTTGAGATGTTTACAATTTCAACGAGCACGCGTATGTTTAGTCGGCGCTTATTTAATACGACATTGACGATTTTTTTTTGGTCGTTGTGGTTTTTGGACGTTCTGGAGTAGCATCTTTTAAAGTGTAAAGTTTAATGAAGACTTTTTTGTCAAAATTTCCACATTACTATTACTGTTTGACGCTTTTCGCTAGCTAACACTAGAGCTTCTTCAAAAATTGCTGTTTTCGATGTTAAAATGGGTATATATATAAAATTAATAAGTACAAAATAATTTTTTTAAAGACATTTTTAAGACTTAAGAATTTTTGAAGAAACAGCATCTGTGTGAATTTCTTAAAAACATATTTTTTATTGTAGAAAATGTTTGTCATCATCATCATCATCATCAGCCCGTGTCGGTCCACTGCAGGATGAAGGCCTCTTCAGCATGTTTCCAACTTTCACGGTTCTGGGCTTTTCTCTGCCACTATGGTCCAATATACTTCACGATGTCATCAATCCATCGTGCTTTCGGTCTTCTTCGCGGACGTTTGCGATCAAGCGGTATCCACTCCAGGATTGCCTAGGTCCATCTGTCATCCCATCGCTTCGTTAAATGGCCTGCCCATCTCCATTTCATGTCATTTCTGCCAATCGCTTTACTCTTCCAATGATGTCACAGACTTTCATTTGTTCCCTGATCCATGCGCATGACATCTTTCCATTCCCCTCTGTGCTACACGAAGTTTTTGAATTGATTGGGATGTGAGATCAGTAAAACGCACTGATCGAAGACTTTTCTTTTCAGGCAAAGTGGGAGTCTGCTCTTAAACACAAGGTTGAGCCTGCCAAATGCCTGCCAGCCACATATAACGTGCCGTTCCACTTCCCGGGCGGTAGAAAATGTTTGTATTTATATCCATATTAAAGAAGTACGAACGATACTTACGAGCAAAAATAATGATCAAATTGGTTTGTTTTCCTAAGACTTAAAATAGTTACAGAAATTCACAATTTTTATTTATAATACTAAATATAATATATATATATATATATATATATATATATATATATATATATATATATATATATATATATATATATATATTTATATATGAAAAAAATAAATTGCATTCTCTACATAACCGAACTCACGGTAGGCAAGTCTCTGTCCCCCTTATTTTTTTCAATCAACGTAGGTCGGTTCAAGTCACCAAACTTATTTGTAAAGACGATTTATACTACTCCAGGTGAATTAGAGCAGCCATTGTGGGTATGCGAACGCACCTGGTGTCAGATTTCTTGGCAACCCCACGAGCTGCGTGAATGAAAAACGCCCATTCGCCGAATCTCGTCTCCTTTTTTTCGCTCTTTTTCGTTCGGATGAATTTAATCGCAATCAAATCGGTCCAATAATTCTCGTTGAAGCGAATGAAACCTGTTCATTATCGTGAATAGTAGGGTTGCAATAAAAAGTTTTTTTTTAATTCTAATTAAATAACTGATCTTAACTCAAATACAGCCACGTGCAAAAGTATTAAGTACTTGTGTATTGATTCTTATTCGACAAAAATAATCCCTAGCATTCCTTATATTTTAAATAATGTACTAGAAAATTACTAGATGAGAGACTTAATAAAGAATATGAAATGTTCAAGTCATGTTAAGACAAACAATTATAAACAATCACCGCTGGAAGAGATGTATGAATCTTGATTTTCTGTAGTAAATAAGATATGAAGACGTTTAAAAAGAAGTATTCGCTGGAAATATTTCATTTCATCAATATAACTTTTGCACAACGGCATGAATGTAAAAGTTCTTTTTTTGTCGAACGAAGTTTTGCCAAACCGCGTGTTAATAATAACAAAGTCAATTCGTTACTTTTTATAAATAAATTATCATTTATTAATAATTATAAAGTTTGTTTTAGTATTATAAATAAAAATTGTGAATTTCTGTAACTATTTTAAGTCTTAGGAAAACAAACCAATTTGATCATTATTTTTGCTCGTAAGTATCGTTCGTACTTCTTTAATATGGATATAAATACAAACATTTTCTACCGCCCGGGAAGTGGAACGGCACGTTATATGTGGCTGGCAGGCATTTGGCAGGCTCAACCTTGTGTTTAAGAGCAGACTCCCACTTTGCCTGAAAAGAAAAGTCTTCGATCAGTGCGTTTTACTGATCTCACATCCCAATCAATTCAAAAACTTCGTGTAGCACAGACGGGAATGGAAAGATGTCATGCGCATGGATCAGGGAACAAATGAAAGTCTGTGACATCATTGGAAGAGTAAAGCGATTGGCAGAAATGACATGAAATGGAGATGGGCAGGCCATATAACGAAGCGATGGGATGACAGATGGACCTAGGCAATCCTGGAGTGGATACCGCTTGATCGCAAACGTCCGCGAAGAAGACCGAAAGCACGATGGATTGATGACATCGTGAAGTATATTGGACCATAGTGGCAGAGAAAAGCCCAGAACCGTGAAAGTTGGAAACATGCTGAAGAGGCCTTCATCCTGCAGTGGATCGACACGGGCTGATGATGATGATGACAAACATTTTCTACAATAAAAAATATGTTTTTAAGAAATTCACACAGATGCTGTTTCTTCAAAAATTCTTAAGTCTTAAAAATGTCTTTAAAAAAATTATTTTGTACTTATTAATTTTATATATATGCCCACTTTAACATCGAAAACAGTAATTTTTGAAGAAGCTCTAGTGTTAGCTAGCGAAAAGCGTCAAACAGTAATAGTAAAGTGGAAATTTTGACAAAAAAGTCTTCATTAAACATTTATAAAGGATTTCCGTCAAGTAGAAGACAACACAATTCAAAAGTCCACTTTAAAAGATGCTACTCCAGAACGTCCAAAAACCACAACGACCAAAAAAAAATCGTTACAAAAATCGTCAATGTCGTATTAAATAAGCGCCGACTAAACATACGCGTGCTCGTTGAAATTGTAAACATCTCAAAAGTCGTATCCAATACATTTTACACCATCTTTTGAGTATCCAAAACATCATCCGTTCGACGTATTTCGCTTTTGTTTAATCGATCAAAGACGAATTCGAATGAACACTTCTCATAAACTTTTAGAGTTAATTAAACGTGATACTGCTGAGTTTGTTCGGCGTTTTATAACAGTAGATAAAACAACGATTAGCTATTACACCACAGAAACGAAACTGCAATCTAATCAGTAGGTAAGCGTAGGTGAAAGTGCTCCAAAGAAAACGAAAGCAGGACCGTCACCTAGAGAATATTACGCTTCACCGATAAATCAACTAAAGGGTGATATTCATTCCAAACGTGCAAATCTGACCAAAAAAGAAAGTGCTCTCATAATGCGCCTGTACGAAAGGAATTCGCATATTAGGATCTATAACACTCATTCGGTCAATACTCAAGATATGCTTGTATTATTTGAAAGAAGAGTACTCAGAATAATTTTTCGTGTTGTGAATGACAATGGAACTTGGTGGATCAGGTATAACTTCGAACTCAAGCAATTGCACAAAGATCTGGATTTTGAACACTATGTAAGAGTTCAGCGACGCAGATGGGAAGGACACGTGGTGAGAGAATGCGAGAAAACTGAATATCAAGGAAAATCATCGAGGGGCAAGAGGGGATAATAAAAGATATACAACTTTGCTCCCGCCGTATTTGTATAGATGGCATTAGCCGTAAGTGAAATACCTTTGGGCATCTTGTAAACATAACCCCATAGCACCAGTAGTCGATTTGTGTCTACATCATAAAGTTATTCGCGATTAAAAATGGCAGTTTATGAGCCAAATTCTCGTCATTTGCGGGAGTTGTTCATATATTTCTTTAATATGAAGAAATCTACGGCTGAGGCTCACCAAATGCTTTCAGACACTTATGGTGAGGCCGCTATGATTGAAACAAAGTGTCGTGAGTGGTTTCAAGCTTCAAGAACGGTGATTTTCACGTCGAAGACTGGCACAGCTGTAGAAAAGCGAAAGTTTTTGAA
The DNA here is from genome assembly GCA_031761425.1 of Cosmopolites sordidus. Classification (NCBI taxonomy): domain Eukaryota; kingdom Metazoa; phylum Arthropoda; class Insecta; order Coleoptera; family Curculionidae; genus Cosmopolites; species Cosmopolites sordidus. Next base: position 814,112 of record JARFXV010000968.1, read on the forward strand.
GATGAAGAATTAGAGGCATTGCTTAATGAAGACTCGTGTCGAAGTCAAGAAGAGTTGGCAAGATCATTGGGAGTGACTCAACAAGCTATTTCAAAATGCATCAAAGACCTTGGGAATAACCCAGAAGCAAATATATTGGAGTGCTATACGAGTTGAAACCGAGAGATGTTGAAAGCCGTTTGTTTGCTTGTAAGCAGTTACTTGAAATGCAGGTTACATGGAAAGGTTACTATACATCGCATTGTGACTGGGAACAAAAAATTGGCTTATTTCGATAATCCCAAGCAAATCTTGGGGATTGACCCGGTTACGCTTCCACGCCGACGGCCGAACCCAATATTCACGGCTCCAAGGTATTGGAGGCTCTGTATTTAGTGGGACCAGCTCGATGTAGTATATTGCGAGCTGTTAAAACCGTCTGAAACAATCACACATTGAAAACAGACTTTCGTTGACATTGTAAAACAAACGGCCGCAATACAGCGAAAGACACGATAAAGTGATTTTGCAGCATGACAATGTTCGGCCCCATGTTGCGAAAGTGGTCAAAACATATTTGGAAACAAATATATAAAAAAAAAATGTTTTTCTCCAGGCGTTGCTGCCTCTGACTATCACCTGTTTCGATCGATGGTGCAAGGCCTGGCTGACCAGCACTCCCGGTCTTATGACGAAGTCAAAAATTGGATCTATTCGTGGATCGCTTTAAAAGATGACCAGTTTTTTTAACGTGGGATTCGAATACTGCCTTGAAAGATGGGTGAAAATAGTGGCCTACGTAAATAGTTTTTTACAATAAAGCTTTGAATTAAAAAAAGGGGGAGGGGTAAAGTTTTATACCTTTTAGAAAAACGGGCAGACCAAAAACACGATAGCAGGATAATGTAAGAAGAGATGTTGAAGAATTAGCGCCCATCAAACATTGACAAGGGGCAGCTAGAGGTCGATGAGGTTGGAGGTTCACTGAAAGGTGGTAGCAATACAGGAAGAAGAAAAATATCCGGTGAGGTTAGGTCAGGAAAAATATCAGGAAGAAAAAAGTTGAGACGTCGTTGATCTAATTTTTTGTTTGATCTCAAAACCCCTATGCTTCTTTTGTCAAGTCAAAACCTTTACAAACGAACCTCGTACTCGCTAAAACCGTTCGAACTTATTTACCAGAGCAATACTTGATTTATCGAAGGCAAACATTCTGAAAATCATAAATTCGTAAACATGTTTGCTTTACAGAATATAGAAAAGGAAAATAATGTATAATTAAAATTAGAAAGCTAGAAAATAATGTATAATTAAAAAAGAAAAACCAAATTTCACCTATAATCTAGAATTAAATTAATAATAACAAATAAAATGAAAAAAAAATTAATTAACTTTTGGTAATGAATATGCATTGACTGTAACTTTTCGGCAAAAACATTTTTAAAACCTATAAATATTATTTATTTTTGATAATTATTAATGTTAAGTATTTTAAGGTTAACGATGTTTCGGAGGTATATCAAAATGTTTAAAAAATTACTCAATCCTTAAGCCAATATGAAAAAATGATTGACGATTGATCGATTGACTAAACGGTTCAAAAGTTTTAAAAGCAATTTAAAATTATCGGAATTTTATACGTGATCTTATGAATATTCATTAACATAAGTTAAACATATTACAAATAAAGGGTATTCCATTAAGAGGTTTCGAATGTTGGTAACGAATAAAAGAAACGTTTCATAACATACCTGAAAGTTATTTATGGCAGTGCGAAGCTGGATAGTGTACATTTATACGTGGAATACATCTGTGAAATGACCCGATGCATGCTCAACGTGTCACAGTTTGGTGCGGATTTTGGGCTGAGGCTATCATTGAACCGTATTTTTTTGACGATGAACGAGCTGTTACAGTAAACGGAGAACGATGATTGATGTTTTTTTATGGGATCAAATAATGGACATGGATTTAGAGAATATGTGGTTCCAACAAGATGGTGCGACATGTCATACAGCACGTGACACATTGACTTTATTGCGTACACAGTTTGGAGGGAGGCTGATCTCCCGGAATGGGGACGTAAATTGGCCACCAAGGTCATGCGACTTGACGCCGCTAGACTATTTTTTGTGGGACTATGTGAAGAGCAAAGGTTACGAAAATAATCCGCAAACCGTTTAACAGTTGAAAGAAGAAATTAGGCGAATAATTCGTGACATAACTCCGCAAATGTGTTCAGCAGTAATCGAGAATTTCAACAAAAGAATTGTGAGCTGCCAGAGAAGTATTGGCGGTCATTTGACAGATGTTGTATTCCACGTATAATTGTACACTATCCAGCTTCGCACTGCCATAAATAACTTTCAGGTATGTTGTGAAACGTTTCTTTTATTCGTTACCAACATTCGAAACCTCTTAATGGAATACCCTTTATATAGAGAAAATCTATCCAGCATTCCACACTTTCAGATTATGTAATTTAAAATGTTTGGAACCAATTTTGCAGTTTTATTAATATTCATTTTCAGTACTTTTGCCTCCGATTGAACCTCCGAATCGATATTTCCCACCCATTTCAAAGCCTAAATGTGCTGTGTAAATGTGTATTAAATAAATATATTGAATATCACATAATTCAATATCACAGTTGACCTTGTGAAACCATTTAAAAGAAAGAACACCGAAATAATGTTTGGCCTTTATAAAAACAATGATCCCTATCTTGTCCGTAGCTACTTCTAGAAGTTCACGTCTAGAAGTTCTAGAAGTTCTAGACGTCGAGGATTGTTTTGCTTTGCAAAACTCTTTCCCATCTTTTCGGTTCCTGGCTGTTCTTCGAGCTTCGTTCCAATTTTAAGCTTTAAGAATTTGAGCTTCTTGTTGGTTTCAGGTTTTTCTTAGTCTGCCTCATCGTCTTTTCATCTCCCATTCTGCTTCCTATACTTATTTATTCGAATTATCAACTTTCATTTTAATCAGTGTTTTTTAAAAAAGGAATAAAACATTTTTTTTGTTTACTTTGTTATCTATCACTTTTATTTTTAAACAAAATGTGTGTAACTATAGTTTCGTAAAACGACTTTACATTCTCAAACACTACTTTAAAACTCTAGTTTTTACGAAACTATAGTCACACAAATTTTTGTTTAAAAATAAAAGTGATAGATAACAAAATAAAAAATTGTTTTATTCCTTTTTAAAAAATTAACTATCACAAAGTAACGGACAAATCAATCAATAATCAGTGTTGTAATAGAAATCACTTCCAATTTTCCCATCATTTCTTATCCTGTCTCTCCTGATAACCCCTTATTTTGCTCAATATTCTCATTTCCATGGTTGTCATTTTGGATTTACATCTTTTCGTTAGAACCCATGATTCACTTCCATATAGAAGAGTAGAAATAAAAACTATTATAGATTCTAATTGTAATCATTGTAGATACTTCTAACTTGTTCAGGAAAACTGACTTCAAAGCACGAAATAGTCATGTCGTTGATTTTATTCTATTGTTGACACCTGCCTCAATTTTATCTTTGCTCTCTAAAATTGCTCTCATTCGCATTTACAGTTATATCCCCTTCTTGCTTACAAACTGAACAAATTTCCGTTTTTTCCTGGTTTACTTCCATCCCGAATTGTAAAGATTCTGACCATACTTCACCTAACCTTATTAGCTCGGTTTCGTTTGGAGATGTTAAAATTAAGTCATTTGCATACCGAAATTCTTTCGTAATCACCTGTTTGAGATGTCCGGGACCTTTCTGTCTGAGTTCTTTCTATAATGACAGTAATTTCACACAATTTCACTTTCACCAAACTCCTAATTTTACCTCCCTCATTATCTGAACCAGACTGACTCCCTAAAAACATATATGCTCTTGATAAATATTTAGTTAAGAAACCTTTCACAAATAATTTTATTATTACATGATATTTATTTCCGTTCTAAGGAATATGTAAAGCGCATCTGCTTCAAGCAGCTGCCACTTGTTAGAATAACTTGCAACACTGCGCTCGACTTTTAATTTATATTTTAAGATGGAGAAAATTAAAAGTTATCTTTTGAAAAGCATTTTCTTATTCTTCTTCAAGTGTCGTCTCCGTTTCAGGGTTTGGCTATCATCATTGTTATGCGTATTTCTGAGGCAGTCGATCTGAAAATTTGAAGAGGCGTCAATGAAACCACTCTCTCAAGTTTCGCATCCGGGGTCTTATTAGGTGTAGTAATGTGTATTTTGGACCTTTCATTACATGGCACAAATACTCAATCTTCCGTTATTTGATGGCCATTTGAACTTATCGGTCTTTATTCATTTTTCTCATGATTTCTATATATATAATCTTAAATATCCTTCTACAGAGCTTTTATTTAATCCCAAAATCCACGTGATTATATTATTATATCACTAATTATCTTAAGCTACGACTTACGTTCACTGTTATTTTTCAGTTTTTATAAAACATATTTTTTATTGAATTATATAAACAGTTTAGCACTAATAACGAAAATAAACATAACATCTAATCAGTCCTACATTATTTTAAACCAAAAGTAAAAAATCTCCAATCAGAACAGATGCCATGGAAGAAAAAAAAAAGAAAAGAACCGTCTGTCGTAGTTTTTTCATGGAAAATATTGTTGATGAAACGCAAACAATATTTTTTTATTATTGACCAAATTATTAAGTCTACCATATTTTATATGCTATCTATATTTTATTTGCTATCAAAGTACTGGTCTATGCTATGATATATTACTTCTCGGTGATCTAATCTTCCACAAATAGAAAGTGTTCAACCAATTGTATTTGACTTACCATGTTATTCTCTTTTTTTTTTGTCGTTACAAAAACGCGAATCGTCGAAAATATCGATTCGTCTCGGCCACCGAGCCCTTTTCCCATCTAGAAAACCCAGCAAATCGACACGGTTAGGGTAATTACGTAGCCGCCGATCGTAAATCACCTGAGACAAAGTCTGGCGTGATTTAAGGACGTCCCTGTATGACCACAAACGGCGCTCGAATAATACCGGTACCGCATTCGTAAATGCGAACGCGGGTCACGGGTCATCTTGACCAGTTTTCATTCGGAGCGCCTGATACGGTTACCAATTAGACCGGAAAATGAGCCTCGGAGACAATGGAAAATAGAGCGGCAGCATCCTTTGGGAAAAACCCGAAAACTTTTCACATAAAACACCTAATTTATTTATTAAGTTGAAAAAAATCCTATCCGCGCCATCTATTACATGAATGATCAAACACTGACCGAAGTACGTTAAACTACTGCTACCTGAGTCCAATATCCAAAGATATTAATATTATACTTAGTTATCAAGTATAAAGTAACAAATACAAAAACTTTAAATTAATTTCTATGTGATTAAAGCACAGATGTTAAAATTTTGTGTATTTCAGGTATGGAAATTGGACGTATAACTTCACAAAGAACACTCCACCTAATCTAACATCATTAACAATATGTTATTGTAATTATCTGCTGCTAGAATGTTACCAACTTACAAACAATGGGACAACCTTGAACTACTCATAATATTTATTGACTTTTAAATTAGAATATATTACCTGCACAAAAACGAATTAAAATCGGCGCATCCACCATGGTGTCAACATATAGTACGGCGCCATCTCTGAGATATTTTACACTGACGCTTTATCACGGTTGCTTCTAGATGGCGCTAAAGGTTATAAGTTAATATATAGTAAATAGAGGTCGCGTTAACAGACACGGTGATTATTGTTCGAGTTCCGAACGTAATCGATTCAATAAACAAATAAAAACAAAGCCGAAAGAAACAAAATAATTCAGGTTAGATAACTGTAACAAAATAGATTTCAGTTTTGTTCGTTTTGTTGGCATTACACGTGCATTGTTGCGTTAACAGTATCGAATGACGGATGGCGGTTTGCACATTCAATACTCGTTCCACTTTTCGAGATTACAAACAGTTGTAATATTGCCATAATAAAACGTTTCATAACATTTTGGTGTAAATTGCACAAGCAACGAATGCATTAATGCACTTAAGCTCGGATGGAAACCGTTTTATTTGATTTTACTTTCTTTTGGCGAGACCGTCGCCTGATGAATATAAAGAGAAAATTAAATAAAAGACGGTATATTTGCTGGTTTTTGCAATAAAAACGACTTTTATCACCATAATGTGATACTGTAACGATTACGTGAACATATTAAAATGAGAAATTTGCGAAATAATACTAGAAAGTTTAAAAACTCAGAACTATAATAACTTCCAAACGTTTGCAGATATTTATATAGTTTAGGAAATAATACGAAGGTAATCTGAAAAGTTTCAAGCCTAATACAGAAACAATTTTTTTTTGGGTAATTCAGTTTTATTTGTCAACATAGTGTCCGCGTAATTCTATACATTTTTCCCAGGGATGCCTTCATCTCTTTAATTCGTCCAAATAGTATTTGACATCTTGGTCTGCAAAATAGTTGCTTACGAATGTGATGCCCTAGTCGTTCGATTAAAATCTCTGTCCTCCGAGCCAAACTTTGAGCCTAGGAAAGAGGAAAGAATCGATGGGGGCCAGATCTGGTGAATGCGGTGGGTGGTCAATTAATTCGAATCCCAATTTGTGAATGTTTGCCATGGTGATCACTGAAGTATAAGAAGATTCGTTGATTTGGTATAACAAAACTTTCTTTTTCTTCAAATGCGGCCGTTTTCCGCAATTTCTGCCTTCAGATTACTAAGTAATAATGCGTAGTATGCCCCTGTTATTGCTTTTCCCTTTTCAAGACAGCCAATTAACACAAATGCATGACTATTTCAAAAAACAGTCGCCATCAGTTTCTCGGCCGATGGAATAGTCGTCGCCTTTTTCAGGGTTGATTCAATCCTCGTACTCTATTGTTTGGATTGTGCCTTGGTTTCAGGAGTATAGTGGTGTATCCAAGTTTCATCCCCAGTTATTAATCGATCCCAAAAGTCCCACTTATTTCGCTGAAACTGCTTCGACATACTTCGGAAAAGTTCATTTGAATGCGTTTTTAGAAGAGTGATACACAAATCTTGAGTCAATATATGACAAAAACGTTCTTTCGAGATGCCCACAACCTCTGTTATCTCTCTAACCTTAACTCAAAGGTCGTCAAGGACCATTTGGTGAAGTGTTTCAATGTTATCGGTAGTGATTACAGTTTTTGGTCGTCCCGAACGTTCATCGTCAACCAAGCTGGTACAACCGAGGTTAAATTCAGCTGTCCAAAATTTCACGGTGGCAAATGATGGTGCAGAGTCCCCGTAAACAGCATCAATCTCGGTTTTAATTTACGTAGGCGTATTGCCTTTCAAATGCAGAAATTCAATGACGGCTCGACGTTCGATTTTTTCCACCTTTACAGAAGCATTAAAGTTGGGTCCACACCAATAAAAATTTGCGTATGCGTTGATTTTACTGTTCGGCGAAAATATTTACGACGCAAAATTTCCACACACAGTCAATAAATGTTTCGTTCCGTCTGTGTGTGCAGTGGACTGTTAGTAGGTTATGTTTGATTAGGTTATTCAAACAAGCGTCAGATATAAAGTTCAGTGTTTATGCTTAATTTCTGTATACTATTCTGTTTTGCTTCATCCAAATACTTAATCCAATAACGCCCTTTCTTACAATTTTTCAGTTTTCTCGATTAAATTGTTCATTATTATGAATGCAGCACACTTCTCCTTCAACAGAATAATATGATGGGACATGTTTTGACTACAATCAGTTACTCAATAGATAATAAATTACTAAATACTAAATTTAGTCATGTAGATATCTTTTAAAAACTTGAAATAGTAATTTCACTGCTACAGCACGACCACACACAAATTATGTGCGCTGCAAATTCCTTTGATGGTCGCCAGAAAACCGACAACAGATGGTTCGTGTGCGTGGTGTGCGGTGAAAATATTTGAGGGTGATCTTGTGTGCCAGAGCGTCTACATTGCCACACACACACATCACATACAACACATACAGTCGCACAACGCAAAATTTTATTGATGTAGACTCAGCTTAACATCGACTGGCATAAATAACTGTTAAACAACAACTGAGCATTTAATATGGCTGAAATTTTCTAGGTTATCTTTCAACGCATGCGCAATTATATAACGAGAAAATTTTTGACGAGTAACGCCATCTTCATGTGGAGGCTGGAAACTTTTTTCTGCACGCGATATTTACTGTCGTAAAGTTAGAACTAATTCTGAGATATTTTTTTTGAAAGAACAGGGTGTGCACTGTGTCTTGGTCGATTAGGTTTTCTTCCCAAAACTTAAGCTTTTTAGTGAACGCTTTTCTATCAGAAATAATTTTCATTAATTCTCTGTCTCTTCCTTGAAGCTGTAAATTAAGTTAATTCAATCTTTCTGTAATGTCCACCAGAAATCCAAAATCTTCCAGCCAGGTTGAGTTTTTCAGTTCCGGAATAGGTTTATCTCGTTGTTTAAAAAATTCAACTAGAGCAGGTAGGGAATCCTTAAAACGTTTGACTACTTTTCCTCTACTAAACCATCAGACTTCAGAGTGAAGAAATAAATCCCCGTATTGACAGGTCATTTCATCGGTCAGTTCTTCGAGTAATCTTCTTTGTAACGACTGAGCTCTAACCTTGTTCACAATTTTTACTATAATTTTCATAACGTCGTTTCGTTGCAAAAACTTCCCACATAATGATTGTTGATGGATAATGCAGTATCAGCCTTTCGACATAATGCCACAAAACTCTTTTCGAAACCCACCACACATATCCAAACTTAAATATTGAAATTTTCTCAGAAGAAATAACATTTTTCAAATGAGAAAACAGGTCCTGTCAATATTATGCCCTTTTAGTGGAATAACCTTCAAAAGTATTTCTTTAGTCATAAAATAGCTAAAAATCATCCTGACGAAAACAGCCATCTGGGTGGCATCAACCACATCTGTGGATTCATCTGTGGATTGCATTGTTTTTAAGGCAGACACTATGTCGTTTTTATTTTGAAATCAGCAGCTTCTAAAAATGCATGTTTTATTATTTCTCCTGGTTCATAAGGCTTTTTTATACAATTATCTGAGACTGAGAAAGCTTCAGTTGCAGCCTTATTTTTGTCAAATACTCTTAAAAATGTTGATTGTTGTCCAATTAAATGATTTTTCAATTGTCTCCCCTTTTCCTTTCTAGCGGTAGAATGTAAAGGATATAATTTTTCAAAAGTCGAATGAACAGCTTTATAGTGCCTCTCAATATATCCCTTTTTAGCAACGATACAGAAGCGTTATACAACAATACACACTTTTGTTTAATTTCTGTAAAGAAGTATTGTTCTTGCCACTCGGAATGGAAATGGTATGTCTTAACTTTTTTACTACTGCTTGTCATACTTATAATTGTAATTATAACGTAACTGAACACTGAACGCTGTGTCGTCGCACAGGTTTATCTCTATATCCCGTAAAAAGCAGCCGAGATCCTTCCTGAATGATCAAGTGTTCGCTACCCGCTACAATTTTCTCGGCGGTTTCGGGGAATCTAGCTTGGTGACGTCAGCGACTGATCTTAACAGCCTAATCCGTAACAGTATTATAATTTCGATATTTTCGTATAAAGATTATGAGTTCGACGTCTGAGGATTGGTTATATCCGTGAGCTACCAAAATTGTACACGCCAGCTAACGGTAGCGCAAAAGCGCACTATTTTGTAAACGCCCTGTATGCGATAAATTAATTCTCATGTCATATTATCATACAGTAATCTATTAAGAAACTGTATTCAAAAATTCAGGTACCTAGCTATGCTGGTTGTAAAAAAATATTTTTATATTCAGGATTGTTTCTTGGCCAATTTTTTAAAAAATATTTATTATTTTAGAAACGGCTAAAGATAGGTAAATCATATATTATATAGGGTATTTCATTTAAAAAAATAAAGTTGGTATTAGCTACGAGTAGATCTGGCAACACTGCAGCACAGAAAATATTTTAAATGAAGAGCTCATATTTATTTACATAAGTATTTAAAATTTCAAATCTTTACTTCAAGCAGTTTTCCGTAATGTCTAATGAACCATTCACAATTGGAGCAGAATCGTCGTTCACAACGAAGCCAGGCCTCATACGTCACTAAACATCTGAAGGATACCATTAATGCTTATCTGAGATGTTTTAGTTCATCCTTCATATTAACCAGATCTAACATTATTATCACTTATCCCAGTTCCTTCCGAATTACCTACACGGAAAATTTTTCACAAAGGAAGAGAATGTGGATCGGTTTTATGTCGAGAGAACTGACATATTTTACAAACGCGCTATAATGATGCTGATAAGAGATCGCAGATAACAACAAATACCGGAAAATACTGACGTTATTCTCGTAAACAGAAACAAAATATTTTTTATTTTCAATACTAAAATCAACCTTCTTATCAATAACCTCTTGCCATCTATAGAACACTGAGATCTGCAGTTCGAATGTTACTTTTTATCAAAATATGTGAGTTCACTTTTATCACAAAAATTGCTGTAAACATCTGAATAAATGATAATTCGAAGGTGTAACATCGAGCGAATAAGGTGGATGAAGTAACACTTCCACATAATATTTTGTTTTATTCAGTTTTCTTTTCTGCGGCGAGCAATCTCGCGTTATCATATTGAAGAATCGAGCTTTTTCTATTAATCAGCGCCGAATTTCTATAAGGACCTCACCTCTGTCTGAATGTATAATCTGACTCTGTTCTAGCAGTTTAGATGCCTTGAATACTCCATCAAAAAAAAACCTAAAGTGTAAACCTACTTTGGAGTAGGTACTGAGGTTTGTGATGGAGAGAACGAATGTCAGTCGCCTCTGAGGTCACTACACGATCAAGAAATAGTCCAGCATTGGTTATGGCGACAAATTCCACACGATTGAGATATTGACCTTATTTTCTTCTGATAGACTGTGTGCTCTTTTCTAGTTTAATAAGGATGGACTTCAACAACCGTCGAGCTAGGGATTGCAATCCCGCAAAACGGGATCACGCATTCCCGCGGGATCCCGCTGCTTTTATTAATCTGCTGGACCTCGCACCTTCAAAGCGCGGATCCGCGGATCCCGCAAATTAAAAATTTGGCGTTAAAACTTTCGCGGCGTAAATGAGCCGCGAGTTGCCGTTCCGCACAGCCCGCTACGCCGGCGACTAGCGTTGTCAGTTGTTCATAAAAGGTACTGCGCTGCGCTGCCTGCTACTGATATAGATCCTACTCTAACGGTAAAAGAAGAATTAGAAAAACAGCTTCAACAAGAAAGAGAAATATTTAAGAAAAAGCCAGACAACAAGCAAAAGGACTTTGAAAAAATTTTGAAGAAGGAAATGACGTTTTTTGAGTCCGATGGTATCAGAGGAGAGTACCTGACGCTCGCCTATGAATATACCCTGACGGTTCAACCTACTAGCGTAGAAGCCGAGAGAGCGTTTTCATCATCAGGATATATTTGCAGTTCACTCAGAAACAGGCTCGGAGATGATACAATAAATGCCATTTGCTTCTTAAGAGCGTATTTTCAAAAGTTCACCATAGGTTGATATCATAGTAATTAACAGCATCTAAGAGAAAGTTGTAATTTGATTATTAGTCATTATATGAATAAGACTGAATTAAAAATATAAAACTGTTGTTAGGAGTAAGGGTAAAATTTAACAAAACTATTAAACTATGCCAAACATTTAAAGGTGAATCTACGAAAACAGATTACTAATTACTTATACTTAATTAATAGAAAAGAAATAATTTCTGTTGGTTAATGTAAGGAATGTTTAATAAAAGTTGATTTTTACACAAAAATCTGTAGTTTCAATTTGATTTTATAACATAATTTCAAAGATGCGGGATCCCGCGCGGGATTGAGTACCGAGCACCATGATCTAGAGCCACTGATGTTCCTGTACAAGACATATCGGACATGTTAGATTTCTGAAAGTGGCATGCCACCTTTAGCCTTTACGAACACCTCAAGCTTCTGGATAAACAAATATTTTTGTAGCTGTCGGCCACATTGGCGCAGTGCTTAAAGCAGTATGGAGTGTGGATTCAACTCTGTCTTAGAAGTTTTGTTTTCGAAAGTTTGTGTATGTTTTGTAGACAAAGATGTAAAAATCTACAAGATACTTAGGTCAGGATGAGTAAGGTCTTTTTGAGGTCGTCTAGGTTGGTCACTCATCAGTCGGTAGGTTTTCGAAAAATACGACAAGAACTGTATGTTAACCCATTCAGTATCGACAGCGCAACTATTGCATCAGCCTGGTGTTATTTGGTTAGCCACCTATCCATTTATCTGTATGCCCTTCTGGCCTCCACCGTTGTATTTTTTTTTCCTTTCAGTTAAAACTCAACTATGTACTTCAGTTTACGTTGAACCTTAAAAATCGTAAAGTGGCCTCTGAAATACGAAGTTTATTTTCCAACCAATGTAAATAAGGCCGACATTGAATGATTTAAACTCTAGGTCCAGTTGCTAAAATGTCTGATGCAGACACGTCTTTAACTAAAAGATGTTTTGGTTAATAATGTCGATTTTGCTAAGAGATGGCTTTACTAATACATTTGTTGGTATAGACTAATGACGTCTATGTTGTTTTGGAGGGTGAACACCATGCTATCAAAAGCCAATTTGTTATTAATGGTCATTGTGCAAAAAGCATAGTTTTCATAGCTTTGAATATGTCGAATTATGTACCAGAAAAAGACGTTTTGCGGAGAAGTTTAATAACATTCTTTCATTTGAAGAAAATGACTGCTGAAAGTTATCGATTGCTGGTTGAAGCTTATGGGGAAAATGCTCTAATCCAAAAAACTTGTGAACGATAGTTTAAACGGTTTGAAAGTGGTGATTTTGATATAAAAGACAAGGAGCATCAAGGACAGCCGAAAAAGTTTGAAGATTCAGATTGGATGAAAACTCAACTTAATACGTACTGAATGTTGCTCAGTCTACCTTTTCCGAACGTCTACACATATTGGTAAAGATCCAGAAGGCAGGATAACCTATTCTATATGAATTGAAGGAATGAGACACTGAAAAGCGAAAAACCATTTGTGAAATTTTGCTTGTCAGACAAAAAGAAAATTAAAGGATAAAATTGAACCAAGCATTGAAGAAAGAACGACCAGAATACGCATAAAGATGCGATAAAGTCATTTTCAACATGACAATGCTCGGCCCATGTTGCAAAATGTGTAAAAAACTATTCGGAAAACGTTAAATGGAACGTCCTACTCCACCCACCGTATTCATCGGACTTAGTTCCTTCGGACTACCACTTATTTCGATCGATACAGCACGGACTTTCAGAGCAACACTCATATTCCTTCGACGAAGTGAAAAGTTGGCTTAATGAATGGTTGAATCAAAAAATAAAAATTTTATTTTGTTTTTAAGGTAATTTATTTTATTATGAAAATAAATGCAAATTTTGCGAAAATTTGACACTAATCGAAACACCTATCATAAAACTTTACTTTTGGTTTTTGTAACTGTTGTTACATTACTTCCCTTTCGGAACTCGAACGAGATACAATATCTAGCAATATAAGCAAACGAAAGACAGAGTCATATTTGCGTACGCGTAAGGAATACATTATTTTCAGATACCCATAATATATTTTTTAATTATACTCTAGTTGGCACAATAATAACGTTAAGCGTCATGATAATAAATAACGGTAGCGTCATGAAAACTGTCACTGATAACCGTGTCACTGGTGGAAAAGAGTATTTTTACCGTTAATCAGATGAAAACCTTTTGTCAATCGGCACACAAACGCAACCGAACGTGCAAATCCGTCCGTTACAAGAATTTGTTTTTACCGCGAATTGATGTAAATAAAATTGTTGCATAACATCCGAGCAGAACAGGAATTTGATATCCCTTTGTACCTACGCACAAACTGTGACGTAATTCAGACTTATCTCCATTTTCTGTCAGTCTGCCTGTTCTCTGATGTAAAAATGCATTGACGGATATATTATATACATATCAATAGTGCGCACCAATCTGAATCATACAGGGTGTAAATAAGTACTGTACATGGTGTTAAAATATCTGTAACCTCGTTGATTCTCGAAGTAAAAAAAATACATAAAAACACTTGTAGTAAATGCAGTTTTGATAGGTACATTCGAAATTTCTCTTCAAAGTTTTGCATCGCACTTCTCATTATATCTTCTGGTATAGTTAGAATTTCTCAGTTCGTTTACTATACAAGAAGTTACTCTAAAGAAAATCCATGAAATCATAGACAGAATAATCTGATAAGCGCTAAAACCTAAAATTACGGTTTGCCCAACCACGGTTTGGCTTATTGGCAGTTTTACCATCCAAATGTCTCGTACCTCTTCACGCATCATTTAAATCTCATTATCAAATGTAATAATTTTAAAGATTCTTTCACATAACAGTCTACGTTGGACAACGCTCTTGATTTTGTACGAACAATATAGAATGCGCTGAAGTCAGTAATTAAGACAGACCCAATATAGGAGCACGATCACCGACAACACTAAACACTAAAAACCGATTTTCTCACTATCTCAACATTTTCTGCAATCTGAATCGTACAAGGACAGCCAATTAATTTCCTCTTCATACCTAGTTCAGTTGTGTGAAACGATTCAACCCACCGGAATTTAGTGTCAGGGTCAAAGATTACCGCATCGCATACAACTTTGAATTGTCGACGAAAAAGACGTAGAACAGTAATAACAGAATCAATATTTCAAAAAAAAATGCTCGGTTGCAGAAGAAAAGCGAAGCCTCCCCAATGGACTACATATTACAAAATCATACATTTTTGGTGTTACTCTGTATACAGGTAACCTGTACACACCTACCCTGTACACAGAACAACCTGCGTCTCCACCTAAATGAGCATTTTACTGATAGCTTGACCACATGAGATTCCTTGTTCACATGAGATTGTGGAACCCAGCACTTCGGTGTATGATTACACTCAGAAATGTGGTCTCATTGGACGCAGTCCAAAGAATTCTAACACTGCATATCCGACGGGAGGTCGACGAAAGTATGGGTTGTTGACTGTGAATAGCGACTGCCTATTCTTGTCAAGAGGGCATATGTCGGTATCCTGAAGAGTCTGGAACATCAAGAGACGAAACATATGCCCTCCAATTGCAGAAATGGGTGAGACCCATTCCCGGTTAAGCAATCAGTAAACTGCTCATTTAGGCGGAGAGGCAGGTTGTTGTGTGTTCCACATGAGATTGTGGAACCCAACAGTTGGGGGTATGATTACACTCAGCACTGTGGTCTCATTGGAGGCAGTCCAAAGAATTCTAACACTGCATATATATATATATATATATATATATATATATATATATATATATATATATATATATATATATATATATATATATATATATCCAGTTGAAGGGATGGGTGGGGCTCGTCTCCAGTCATCAACCAACAAAAATGCTCATTAAGGCGGAGACGCAGGTTGTTGTGTGTTCCACATGAGATTGTAGAATCCAACGGTTGGGTGTATGATGACACCCAACTGCTGTTGTCTCATTGGACGCAGTCCAAAAAAATCTGACATTGCATATGTACGCTATCCGACGGGAAGTCGGCGAAAACATTTGTTGTTGGCTGTGGATAGGGCCTCCCTATTCTTGACGGGGGAGCATGTGTAGGTACCCTGAAGAGTCTAAACATCAAGAGACGAAACATATGCCCTCCAGTTCAAGGGATGGGTGGGGCTCATCTCCAGTCATCAACCAACCAAAATCGTCATTAAGGCGGCGCAGACACAGGCTGTCGTGTGTTCCACATGATATTGTGGAACCCGGTTGGGTGTGTGATGACAGCTACTGCTGTCTCATTGGACGCAGTCCAAGAAAATTTAACACTACATATATATATATATATATATATATATATATATATATATATATATATATATATATATATATATATATATATATATATAAATATATATAACACTGCATACGGAAGCATTGAAAATGCTAAGTGACAGCAGCTATCAAGAAGCATGCTGTTCGGCAGGAGTAATGTTTAGTATAGTGTGTGTTGCTTTAGGTCCAACAGATTGCGCAATTTTTCAAAAAGCATGTTTTTTAGCTGTCACAGGTGTGACATCTATATTATAGGTATATAAAAAACGCACGTATTCGAATGCAATGTTGTATCAAAATTTCAAAGCAATTGGTGAAGAACTTTCGGGAATTTAAAAGTTGGAACAAACGAATATTTACATTTTTATTTATATAGATTATAATATTGATTATTACATAAATTATAACTTATAACATCCGGAATGATGCTATAGCAAAGAGTAAATGAAAACAATTTTATAAAAATACCAAGAAATTTCGAAGAGTGAATATGGTCGATTTCTTCTTAAAGCATAGTATCCGAAGCTGCCTGTACTTCAATGGAGCATTGGAGTCCTGGAGCCTCTACAGTCCGTGGGTCTGAAGCAAAGATTGCCAACATGTAATGGCGTATTGTCTTGTTGAAAAATTGAATCTAGTCTATTAAATTGGCGAAGAACATACAACCTCCAGTACTTCATGAAGATAACATTGCGCTATGTTGTTGCTTGTAATGATGGAAGTAAACAATAATTCAGTGTACTTACAACTCAACATCAAACTGAGGTTGGCGGTTTTCTTCCCGTCGTCGTGGCTCTTCAATCATCATGTCTATCTAAACAGAATCTGGATTCGTCACTGAAGAAACTTGCTGGCACTCCAGGTTCTAATGTCATTTTCAAATTGATGGGTCTAATTTTTCTAACCTTCCATCCACTGCAGATCGAGTTGTCGAAAATTGGTTCCCAATGTACAAGGCTTGATTTTCGATGTTCAATTAAATTGATTTTGAACATTATCAAACCACGCTTCACCACATCTCATTACAATAGTCCGTATTATGTATATATCGCGATATTTAACAGCTATTATTGAACCGCAAGCGATTGCCAAATTAAATGAAGTAAAAACTTAAAAAATATTACCGAATAACAACCCACTATAGTTCCCAAAAGCAAATAAATCAATGTTTACATTAGAATCATATAACGGGCCCCTCAAAAAAAACGTCTTTTCTGATAGTTAATCTAGTATATATGTGTTTGCTACAGCTGTATTTTTTATGTTAACATTTCATAAACTGAATACTAACTATTTATAAAAAGGGTGTCGTACAATAAAAAACAGCTTGTTCAATTTGTTTAACCTTACTATGAAAATGATCTATGAAAAATATGTTGGACAAGAAAAAAATGAAACACAATGAAAAATATATTTTATTTAATCTATGACATGACGGTACTATATTATAAAAAAATTAAGAAATTCCATTTACATTAGATTCAAAAGAATTATAATACAATACATAATTCCACTAAGGATAGTATAACAGGCTGTAACTCTGCCAGACATGAACCGAATTAGATGATATACATTAAAAAAGCACCGGGAATTGGTCAATAAAACAGTGTTTAGTATTTATCTTTAGATTTAGTATATTTAGAAATAATACACTTATGCCAACGAATAATCAAATTGCCAAAACAGTT
The DNA here is from genome assembly GCA_031761425.1 of Cosmopolites sordidus. NCBI lineage: Eukaryota > Metazoa > Arthropoda > Insecta > Coleoptera > Curculionidae > Cosmopolites > Cosmopolites sordidus. The sequence goes on from JARFXV010000968.1 coordinate 831,728, forward strand.
TTTAAACGCATTTTCCCGAATCGACTTCAATTCTCGCCGCGAATTCTCTTTTATGCCTTCTATCGACTAAAAACGGATGCCTCAAAGTGGTAATTTGAGTTTTGGAGAGAGAAAGAAGTCGGCCGGAGCCATATCAGGTAAATACAGTGGTTGTTCGATGGTACTTCTTGAGTTTTGAGCCGACATTCGTTCACAATGATAGTCTTGTGAGATACTGCGTTGTCGTGATGCAAAATCCAAGAGTTTTCTTTCCACAAATCTGGCATTTTTCGACGAATTTGCTCTCTCAAATGCCGCATAATGCTCAGATAATATTCTTTATTTACCGTCTGACCTTCTGGCAAGAATTCCGAGTCCACAACACCGCGATAATCAAACAAAACAGTCAACATCACCTAAACTTTTAATCGACTTTAACGTGGCTTTTCGGTTTCGGCTCAGTCGGAAGGCGCCATTCCAAAGTTTGTTGGCTGGTTTGCATGTCAAATTCGTATACCCATGGCTCATCATCAGTTACAATGCGTTTTATAAATGTAGGGTTGCAATTGACTATTTCTAGCATGTCTTCAGCGAACTTTACGCGATTGAGTTTCTGAAGAAAATTCAGGTATTTCATTAGTAGTCGAGCGGCAACGCGTGTACTTTCAGTCATTTTGAGTATAATTCTACTAGTGTTTTATATAAAGTCCGTTCATCAGTTTTTAGCATTTCGACTTTCACTGTTTTCCTGGAGCTTTGTCAGTTTTCATCAATTCTATAGCATTTGTCACTTCCTCCACTAGGATATCTGGCATATATATATATATATATATATATATATATATATATATATATATATATATATATATATATATATATATATATATATATATATATATATATAGACTTTTTACCAGTTTCTCTCGATCAGGGCATACTAAATAAGAAGTGCTATCTTGTAGAAACATCGTGTAAACCCAAGTACTTAAAAAAAAATTCACAAAAAGAAACACACCAACAGATGTCGACCCGGAAAAAGTCTTTAGTATATATATATAAATGTTTAATTAAATTAGTATTCGCGTCATTAACCGCGAAAACCTCCGAAACTGCCAGATCTAATCTCCATATTTTAACTGTAAAAAAACCGCAATCAATCGAACTCGCGCTCAAACCGGACATAACGGTGAACCGATATTTACAAATTTTCGTAAAAAATAATTTTGGGATTGACAATAAATTGTGATGCATTTCGTTCGTATCAATGACCTTGAATTACTGGTGTGGCACAGCTAAAAAAGGAAACTGTTGTTGGTGAGAGTTTCGCGATAAGGATAACGCCGAGATAAACGTTTAATTTAATTGTTTCGGTTCATTTCCTTAATAAGAATGGACGTCCTAGAACGAGGCATAAACAACATAAATTTTAAAATAGATTGCCTACGAGGGTCACTCTACGCCATGGCCAAAAAAAACGAGCTCATCTGCATTGATACTCATTCGACAAAAATGATATAATGCGTTTCAAGATATATTGTTGACCGATTGGCTGCAATAAATGCTTAACAGCCCCTGCCATAACGAAACCCGGCAAAGTTGCAAGAAACGTAAACATCGCCGAGGCTAATAAAATAACAGGTAAAAAGATAAAATAAGTTTTATTATATAGTAGTTTCGAAATATTTTAGTTTAGTTCGCATTCTTTTTTTAAACAGTTCAGTTCTATAATTTCGATAGCAATTTTTGTTATTCCAAACGTGCTAAAAATGTGGTGTTCTTGGCAAGATAATGATTATTGGACTTAATGTAAATGCAGCCGCAGCAGTAAAGTTTTCATTAACGAAAACTCAGTTATCTACAGTTAAAGTGATTGTGACGAAGCCAATGAAAGCCAAAAAAGTCCATAGTGATTCTGATAAAAGCAAATGTGTCGACGAAAGCGACAAGATTTAATTCGAAGCAAAATTTATTTACAATGTTTTATTTTTTTCAAAATTATTCAGAAGTTAGACCACTCCGACTCTGGCGCATTTTAAGAAACTAGGAATATTTGTATTGACTTTTATTGGGGCAATTAACATTTTGCCGAAGGGCAACAAAATATCTTGAAACGGACTATACTATTGTCCACAATCTATGGCAGAGAGCTAGTATTGGTTTTTGAAGCCAGAACTCTTGGTATCCATTTTTGAAGTTTGCTTATAGTTTTTCGTTAGTTGGAAGTGTAAGAAATAGTTTTGTTTAGTATATATTTTTAAAACATCGGTTTCATCTCAAATAAAACGATGGGCCTGTCGTTTATTTAGAAGGTATTTTAGCATACAATTGTAAGAAATATGTTTGCTTAATTTACATCTTCCGGCCTCTTGTCCCATCTCAAGCAAAACGATAGTTTTATACCCTTTATCTTGACCAGATGCCGACTACATTTCATTTTTCGCTAAAATTGACACTGGGTTGTGTTGTGTTTATACTCAATATAAGTTCGCTTATTCTATCTAAAAGCTTCGATAACACTTAGGGGTAGTTAACCGCCAGATGTTTGAAAATGGTGGGGCATCTTTGGAGATGGCTTCATTTTCAGTATTTGGAACCAACGTTTTCATTTATACTGTGAACAAGTAAAGTGTAGTGTCGTTCCCGAATAATTCCAAGGGTAAGTGTATCACTGAACACTTTGTTATTTATTAACTTTTATTAGCTGTGAGTGTATCACTGAACACTCCCTTTGTACCCATTACACAACTCAGTACCAGAGGTTACACCGTAGGATGTGGTTGGATATCCATTATGTTTTAGTTAGCTCTTTGGGTGGATATCTCGCGCGCTCTCTCTTGATACCCCGTTCATACCCGAAGCTAGCTCTGTTGCGCGTTGTCCCCTCAGTGTGAGGAACAGTACCCAGTATGATATTTGATTATTGGCCGATAATATTGTCATTTTTGAAGTTATATAGAACATCTCTATTTGAATACATGTTGATTGCTATCATGCATTATAACTGGTTATAATAAGTATCTCTCGTTAAGAGTGTGAACAGTCTAGTATTAAAATTTGATTTGTATCGATCTAATAAATTTAAAGTAACAGACAGTAAACAGAGAATAGTTTGATGGATTCGGAGTATTCATGGTTACTTTTATATCCTGGTAGTTAAAGCTGCAATGCTTGGAGGCCACCACCATGCTCGTCAAACTCATGTACCCAACTAGCCGCCCAGTTAGAGCAATTCTAGTTAAGCCATCTCAGTTAATATTAGGGAGATATGTATATCTATTTCTATATTATATATATATATGTTTATTCAAAAAAAATCCTTTTAATTTTTTTTGTTCTCGTATCGTTACAGGAGTTCTACGAGTACCTCTTCTGCATTTGCGAAAGGATCTAAAACCCAACTCGGTACATTCATGTTTAAAATATCCTGGAATCGTTCGATAAAATCAGCATGAAGAATGTCCAAGTGTTGTAAGTACGTAAGTAAGTAAGTAAGTAAGTGAGTGAGTGAGTGAGTGGGGGAGCGAGTTAGTGAGTGAGTGAGGGAGCGATTGAGTGAGTAAGTGAGTGAGCGAGCGAGTGAGTGAGTAAGTGAGAAAGTAAGTGAGTAAGTAAGTGAGTAAGTAAGTGAGTAAGTAAGTGCGTAAGTAAGTGCGTAAGTAAGTGAGTAAGTAAGTGAGTAAGTAAGTGAGTGAGTAAGTAAGTGAGTAAGTAAGTGAGTAAGTAAGGGAGTAAGTAAGTGAGTAAGTGAGTAAGTAAGTAAGTAAGTAAGTAAGTAAGTAAGTAAGTACGTATGTACGTAAGTACGTATGTACGTAAGTGCATATGTACGTAAGTGAGTAAGTAAGTGGGTAAGTAAGTGAGTAAGTGAGTAAGTAAGTAAGTAAGTAAGTAAGTAAGTAAGTAAGTAAGTAAGTAAGTGAGTGAGTGAGTGAGTGAGTGAGTGAGTGAGTGAGTGAGTGAGTGAGTGAGTGAGTAAGTAAGTAAGTAAGTAAGTAAGTAAGTAAGTAAGTAAGTAAGTAAGTAAGTAAGTAAGTAAGTACGTATGTACGTATGTACGTATGTACGTAAGTACGTAAGTACGTAAGTACGTAAGTAAGTAAGTACGTAAGTAAGTACGTAAGTAAGTACGTAAGTATGTACGTAAGGAAGCAAGCAAGCAAGCAGGCAAGCACGCAAGCAGGCAAGCAGGCAAGCAAGCAAGCAAGCAAGCAAGCAAGAAAGCAAGCAAGAAAGCAAGCAGGTAAGTAAGTAAATATTCCTGTTTTGCAGAGATGCTGATAATGTGGGAAAGTGGTTGTATTCACGTCTACCTAAATTTCATTTGAAATATAACGTTGTTTGTATTAATTAAATTCAGCTCGTCACCTTGCAATTGTAAATTGAAAATTTGGAAACCGATCTAAATTTTTAGAAAATAATAACTCTTGAGAAATGTTTGCTTCTTTTATGAATCGAACGTATGATAAGAGTGGTGCTTCGATATTTTGTAGAGTTGATTCATCAAGATTTGCAACTCTTTAAGTAATCGCACAATAATAATTCAGTCTTTAGCCATTTCATCTATTCTCCTTTGCACTGAATTATTACTCAGAGGAATATTTCTGATGATCTCTGAAGGTATTTTATAATGAAGAACAGTTTTTATTATCTCTTCGACTGTTGCCAAGATTAATTCCTCGCCATTTGTGTGTGGGTTTCCCGCTTTTACGACTAAAGGTTCGATATAGTTAGCTGTTTTAAATATTTCTTTTCCTCAATTCTTCAATTGGAACCTTTGGTGTGAAACACTAAACTTGAAGAGATTTACCACTAAACACCAAATCACTTTTTTTGAACTGCTCGACGCACGTTTCGCAAACCATGTTAGTATCATCAGGAGATGATATAATCTGAGCAGTTCAAAAAAAGTGATTTGGTGTTTAATGGTAAATCTCTTCAAGTTTAGTATTTCTTTTCCTGTCTATGAAAATTAGAGTAAATCTTTATCCTTTTTAGCAGAATGCATTTTATTCGAATGCTCTTGTAGCTTAGAAGGTTTCATAGCTTCATTTGAAAAAACTTTTTGACAAATTAAACACATAGGTAATGATTGGTTCGTAGAAGAGTGTGTAAACCCCTAGTTTAAATACTCAATACTGTACTGCCGGCATTTCTTCCTAGATTTAGACATTTTGAAATACAAAATATAGATAGTTATAAAAATAATGGCTATAATGACTCATCACTCACGAATATGCATTATTGACGAAGCACACAAAATAATAAGACATTTCTAGAGCTATTCCTGCCTATTATAGATTTGATTAACAATACTAAACCGAATTAGATATACGTATACCTAATGATAATTAAATTTTTATAATACTTATTTACGCGATAACAATGAGATAAAAAATTTTGATAGCAAGATAAAATATTTATTTATAAAAACAGTAGATTTTCAAAGTATTTTATCATATCAATTTCCTTAATAGGTAGGTACGCCAGGGCTGCTTCCTTTGACTGACGTAACGCCTCCCATTTACCTCTGGACCCGCTACCGCCCCCATGGAAGACTCCAGCGACCACCGGGAGGTGGTACTACCCCCTTTGGGAGCCTATGTTTAAAGGTACTGTCATATTTTATGTGCAGTACCTGAAAAAACATCCGCACGAATGAAAAGGAAGGGGTTAAAACGAATTGATCATAAATTTCGTAAGTTTACTGATTAGGCTCTAGAGCATTTGGAAGTGGATTTTACGAAAAAAAAATCGTATATGGTGTGCTTTATGACCCTGTGATTGAATCAAATCT